>CM057832.1:81674001-82200240 GCA_030068075.1 Paguma larvata
GGTTTATGTGATGTTGTTCATTCTGTTTTTAAACAAATACGAATGTATCCACCTTTATAGTATCATAAAGAGTAGTTTCACTGCCCTAACAATCCCCTCTGCTCTGCCTACTCGTCCCTCCCTCCCCCAACACTGATGACCACTGATCTTTTCATTGCTTCCATAGTTTTGCCTTTTCCAGAATGTCATGGAGTTGGAATCATACAGTATGTAGCCTATTCAGGTGGCCTTCTTTCACTCAGTAATATTCATCTAAGGTTCCTCTGTGTCTTTTCATGGTCTGATAGCTAATTTCTTTTTAGTGCTTAATCATATTCCACTGTCTGGGTGTGCCACTCTGATGAGAGTTTGGAATGGTGAGTTTACTCCAGACAAGGATGTCACAAACAACAGGGTAGACTTGGACAAAGTCATGAGCCATGAGCAGCCAGGAGCTTTTGTCTGATGGGAGACACCAAATGTCACTTGCCGCGGTGGTTTTGCAGACCTAGAAAACCTTTACTGTCTGCTGACATTTAATTTTTGAATGAACTTCTGTATTACCACCTATGGGAGCAGAGGTGTCAGGTGTCAGGAAGAAGAAAAGAGCATGGAATTTGGATCCAGGAGGATGTGGGTTTGAGTCCCGTTTCTGCCATTTATGAACTGTGGGATCTTGGGAAAACCACTTGCCCTCTGCCTCTGAGCTGTGGTGTCTCTATCCTTAGAATGGAGACCGGGATGTCAACTCCAAGGAAACTTGTGGGAACTAAATAGTGCTTGTGATAGTGCTTAATAAATGGTGTAGCACCTTTTCCAATATTCATTTAATAACTGCCCCACATGAAGTGACTGAGTCACTGAGTATTCTTGTTCTGGATTTGCCTCCACTCTGCACAGCTTTCCCAGTGATGGGGAACAACAGGAGCATTTATTTTATCTTTACTCAATGAAGGGCAGTTTTTGTTGAGCCTGGTCACTTTCAAGGGCCCGCTTGCTCTGTAACTCAGGAGTGAATCTTCCCGCATTCTCACAAACCCCCACCAGCCCCCAGAGTCACACACAGAACACTGGGAGTCTCATAGGCTGACCTGAACAGGAACTGCCCCAGATTCCATCTGGATCACCCCAAACTCTATTCTAACTGCTCCAAACTAAAAATTTCCAGTTAATTCCACAGCTCATTTTTAGACCATGTCACCAAACCGTTTTCTCCTGAGCCTTTGGAAGCAAAGCAAGTTTTGGGTGAGTGTGAGGAAGCTGCTATTTATGGAGACGCACAGGAATGCATACCTTCTACATTTCTCAGGCCACACGCAGCATAGGCTCAACCATATCACTGATGCCTGGAGGTCTTACATGCCCTTTAGTCACCCCTGACAGAGGTCACTGCTACCTCATTAATGCTATTAATCTTTTCTCTAATCTTCCCACTGAAAATGAAATGCAGAAAAGTCAATCTCAAGATGAAGGGAGACCTCTCAGATCATTTGTCACTGACATGGGTTGTTAATTTTGAGCCTTTCTGATTCTCACCTGAGAATCATTTCTGGATCCTCCCGCATAAAGTAAGCTCTATGGGGTCAGGGACCACGTATCTCATACTATTTTTGTGTCTTTTATAACTTGTAGGACAATGGTTGCAATAATTCAGCCATGTAGAGATATGTAAATGGCCCAGGGATTTAGAAAAGGAGAGGACTTTTCCCTAGATATCCTTAGATATTCAGTAGTGCAGAAGATGTGATCATTTAGGCAGAGAATATGTACACTTTAAGACCATTGATCCAGAATCAAAAAATAGATACCAAAAGAAGACCTACAAATGACCAACAGGTTCTTGAAAAGATGTTCAACATCACTAGTTATCAGGTGTAAATCAAAACTTCAGTGAGATATCACCTCACACGTGTTAGAATGGCTGTCCTCAAAAACAGGAGAGATAAAAAGTGATGGTAGGGGGGCACCTGGGTGGCTCAGTCAGTTGGGCGTCTGACTTTGGCTCAGGTCATGATCTCATGGTTCATGAGTTCAAGCCCCGCATTGGGCTTTGTGCTGATAGCTCAGAGCCTGGAGCCTGCTTCCAGTTCTGTGTCTGGGGCTCTCTGTGCCCCTTCCCTGCTCACACTCTGTCACTCTCTCTCTCTCAAAAAAAAAAAAAAAGTGATGGTAGGATGTGGAGAAAAAGGGAACCCTTGTGCACTGTTGGTGGGAATATGAGTTGGTGTAGCCATTATGGAAAACAGCGTGAGGTTCCTCAAAAATTTAAAAATAGATTTACCGTATGATCCAGCAATCTCACTTCTGTGTACGTATGTAAAGGAAGTGAAAGAGGGATTTTGAAGAGGTTTTGTACTCTGGTATTCATTGCACTATTATTCACAATAGCCAAGACACCTGGCTCTGACATTGGATGAATGGATGAAGAAAAGGTGGTGTGTGTGTGTGTGTGTGTGTGTGTGTGTGTGTGTGTGTGTGTATACATCTCAAAAATGAGATATTATTCAGCCATAAGAAAAGTGAAATCCTGCCCTCTGCAACAACATGAACCTTAAGAGCATTATGCTAGGTGAAATGAGTCAGACAGAAAAAGACAAAGACTGTTCAATTTCACTTACACGTGGAATCCTAAAGAAGCTGAACTCCTAGAAACAGAGTAGAATGGTGGTTGCCAAGGCTGTGGGGGTGGGAAAAACAGGGAGATGATCAAAAGGGGACAAACTTCCAATAATAAGATAAATAAGTTTTGGGGATCTAACGCACAGCATGGTGATTGCAGTTAACAGTTGTGTATTATATATTTTTGAGAATTGCTGAATACGGTGTTCTCATCACAATGATAACTATGTGACAGGATGAAGGTGTTGGGTAATGCCATGGCGGCAATCATTCTGCAATATAAAGTGTATCAGGGGCGCCTGGGTGGCTTAGTTCATGAAGCATCCGGTTCTTGTTGGTGGCTCAGGTCATGATCTTGCGGATCATGGGATCAAGCCCTGTATCTGGCTCTGTGGTGGAATTCTATCTCTCGCTCTCTCTGTCCCTTCTCTGCTCTCTATCTCTCTCTCTTCCCCTCCCACCCTCCCACACTCTGTTCATGTTCTCTTTCTCAAATAAATTTTAAAACACACACATACACACATGCATATATACACACACAAATAAAGTGTGTCACACCAGCACGTTATACACCTTAAACTTAGAACAATGTTGTATGTCAGTTATTTTTAAGTAAGGCTAGGGAGAAAAAAAGAAATGGATACTCATACTGGCTTCGAAGTTTTGCACTAGGCTTGGGGAAAGAAGTATAGCAATGAAAGAAGATTGAGGGAGATTGAGGTCTCGAGAGAAATGAGTTTCTTTGATTTCATTAGAATTTGATTAAAATCATTTTTGAAAGTAGAAATGGGTGTAAATGGTGAAAGAGTAAGTATTTTAAGAAAGAACTTGGAAACTAACAAGAAGGTATTTGCAAGGTATATTCATAAGAAGCCTGGATCTTTGGGTATTAGATGTATGTCAAAGAATTAAGGTTTTGTGGTCAAACAGGTTAAACCAAATTAATATATTGTTGGTGATGATAGTTCTATAATTGTAAATTTTCAGACGATTTTGTTAGAGTATATAATTTCTCAAAATTATTTAATCATGGAAACCTCTTTGTTAGGAACACTTATTAAGTCTTTCAAGGGCTATGGTTTAGGAAACGGTGTTCTCGGGTAAGCTGAACCACTTGGGGATTTCTAAAAAAGGTGCATTTTAGAATATCCTTCCAATTACAGCTTTACTTTTGAATACTCACTGAGATTTAGGCACCAGTCTAAGTATGTAATGCACATTATTTTGTTATTTTCTCAAAGCAACTCAGTTAGGTTAATATACTTCTTATCCTTGTTTTAAAGGTAAGGAAATTAAGTAAAATATTTAGAAATCACTGAGCTGTTATTTGAACTCAGTCATTCTGACTCAAAGTCTATGCTATTAATTCCTATAATCTATGGCCACAGCAAAAATGAGATAGAACAAAACAAATTAAAATCCTTCCATATTTTATTCTGTACTATGATTATTTCAGTGGTTGTAAACTGGTCATTCCATTCTGCCTGGCACAGTATTTTAAATAACAGTAATTTGAATACCTTTGAACAGTATATGACTTACTAGTTCTTTACTGGATTCTCTACTCTTTCATTATCTTATTCTCAATTTGATGTGGACAATGAGTTGCCTGCCAATGGGCATTTGGATTTTCTGTTGTTAGACCTCACTGTGGCTGGTTCAGAAAAGAAGGAAGTGTGGCTTGTGAATGTTGAAATTAAATGACTCTCATATTCTTAGGAGAGAAGAGAAATCTGGGATCTCCTCAATATGAGAAAACTAAGAAGCAAAGAAGATATTAGGCTCTTTACTGGACTCTGCCTCATTGTAGCTTCTATTCAATGTATAAATCCTTTTAAAAGTGTTCTGGATGGAGGCATTTAATTTTTTTTTAATGTTTATTTATTTTTGAGAGAGAGAGAGAGACAGAGCATGAGCAGGGGAAAGGCAGAGAGAGAGGGAGACACAGAATCCGAAGCAGGCTCCAGGCTCTGAGCCATCAGCACAGAGCCCAATGCGGGGTTTGAACTCACAGACTGTGAGATTGGACCTGAGCTAAAGTCGGCCGCTTAACCGACTGAGCCACCCAGGTGCCCCTGGACGTGGACATTTAACATCTGCTCCAGCACTTGAAATGACAGGGGAATAACTATTTATATATATGCTTAATATACAAACTGGGATCATTTGCTCCCCTTACCTAAAAATTCTACCTAGTGGTTCTGCCCCATGGAGGAACATGGAACAAATAATAGTCTTTGCTAGAATGTCTATTCTATTGGGGGTGCCTGGAGGTTCAGTGGGTTAAGTATCTGACTTCAGCTCAGGTCATGGTCTTATAGTTCTTGAGTTCGAGCCCTGCATCGGGCTCTGCTGACAGATCAGAGCTTGGAGCCTGCTTCAGATTCTCCCTCTCTCTCTGCCCCTCCCCTGCTCATGCTCTGTCTCTTTCTGTCTCTCAAAAATGAATAAATGTTAAAAAAAATTTAGAATGTTGCTGGGTGGAGAAAGAGAGGAACCTTCTCCTTTGAGAACCTGGTCGGAGAAAGGTCACTTGGCGGGGATATGGAGTCTTTCTTTAAACAGCCTCCAGAGTCTGTAGACCTGCCTGCTTTCCAACTGCCACCAAAGGGCTAGCTTTCTTACAGAGACCATAACAGTCATAGCCCTTGCTGATTCCTTATGAGCATCTCCACCCTTGGCAGCTGCTTCTGAGCTCTGATATCTTAGGGCTGCAATAAACTCAGAATGACCACAGGCACTGGCCAAAGCACACGGCATTTAGGGACCTTCCTCAAATACTCCAGGTCCCACACAGACAGGGACTTTAAATAGCTCTCCTGAAACAGGTCTCAGGATGTATTTCTGGTGCTTGTAGAAGGATTGGCATTGGCCACAGATGACAGTGGAAATCACTGCACAGCTACTTCGTGTGCTGCCGTGCCATCAAGTGCTGCATGCTGACAAGCCAGGGTTGGGCAAACCAGTGTGTGGTGACATAAGTGAGGGCATCCAAGCTGGTTGGGATGCCGAGAACTCCAGGAAACATGAATGAGGACTCTTGGCAGCTTTTGCAGGAGCTAGATTCCTTAGCTCAGGGTTTGGGGAGCTGTTTATACTTAGATTATTTTTTCCTAGTGAAGTAAGAGGTGTCATATCTGATGATAGAGCATGTTAGGACTGAGAGAAAGTCGCCTTGCACACTTCAGTTTCCAGGTCAGCTTCTTAGGGAGATGACTCTTGTCTGATCTACCTGCCACCTGGTCTCTATATGTGCAGGTCATTAATTGAAAGACAAAGCAACTGCATTCCACTCCTCTGCTCAAATGACTTAGGCTAGAAAGGCCCTGGGCTCTAGTCTGCACTCACCAAATCCCCACAGCTTTGGTCATCTCCACATTCCCTCCAGGCAGCCAGTCAGCACAGTCTTTGTGTGTTTAGGTTTGATGGTGGGTATGGCTTTGAAAGACAGATTTGCATAGGTAAGCATCTTGTAAAATATTTCTTTCTGAAAGCATTTATCAAAGAGAAATATGTAGGCCCAAAGGTGGAAGGAAGCTGGGGGAGGGTGCAGGGAGGGAGGTGAGAGGGGAGGACCAGAACATATGCTTTTCAGCTGCCCTGGCTGGCTTCGGAGCAGCGCTTCTCCTGCGGGAGGGAGGCTCTCCAGGTTGCAGCAGGGATCTGAGAGATTTATGCCCCGCACACCAAACACATATCGACGACTCTCCACGGCACAATTTCGAAAAGGTGGTTATGGGTCTGACACGAAGGACTATTTTATATGAAATTGCTGAAAGATCTCTGGGCACTAAGCAATAATCACCTTAATGCTTTAGAAAGAGTTCCAATTTGTTTTCCATTGGCTTCTTGGCAGTTGGGATTTGCATGCCACTTAACATCCTGTCCTGGGCATGGTGCATGCTCCCACGCCAAGCACAGGGGCTCCCTTGAAGAAGAATGCACTATAGTTTGGGGATAAGTCTCAATAGCTTTAAGTGTGTAGACTTGGCATTTGTAATTCTATCTCTTGGAATATTTTAAAGAAACAAAGTCAGAAAAAGGATGTTCATTGAATAGATGCATGTTCAAAGATGTTCATCATGGTGTGATATTTTTTGTATATATCCTTCTGGAATTAATGCCATGCAAATGCATGTATCTACACATAGTAAGAGAGAAAAGTTTGGGAACACTCTGTGCCAAAATGGGGGATTTGATGTATTAAATATATGTATTCACATTTATTTTAGTATTTATTTATTTTCGAAAGAGAGAAACAGAGTGTGAGTAGGGGAGGGACAGAGAGAGGAAGACATGGTGTCCAAACCAGGTTCCAGGCTCAGAGCTATCAGCACAGAGCCTGACACAGGGCTCGAACTCAACCGTGAGATCATGTCCTGAGCCACACAAAGTCACACACTTAACTGACTGAGCCATCCAGGCGCCCCTGGAATTTGATGTTTTAAAAAGTACTGAGAATATTATGTATTATTAAGTCTAAACAATGAGTTGCAAGACAATATATATCTATCTTTATAATATGCATGTATATTTGGGAATGAATTCTAGAAGGGCATATATAAACATGCCAAGATACTTACTTCTGGGTGGTAAGGATATGGATGGCTTTGAGTTTTTACAACATTGACCCATCTCTATATTGTGTAATAAACATAGAGTATTTATGTTGAGAAAAGCAGGCGGTGCTCTCGTGGTGAGGGGCTCCCTTATCTTCTCTGGTCTGTTGCCTTCTGGCTTCCCCTGAGCAGTTTGTGCTCATGTGACCTTCCAGGAGTGTTGAGCTGAATCAGTTCTGTTGTTGCCTGGTGTCCAGGGTGCAGCCACTTGCAACTGAATGGGGTTGTGGAGGGTGAAGTTTGGGCTACAAAGAAGGTGACAGATTGCTCCTCTTCTTTTCTGGCCTCTGCCAAAGAAAGGAGCCTTGGTTAACTGACATCTTTCATCAGCTGAGATTGGGCAACTTTATCAGACTTGAGGGTAGAACGTAGGCTTCTTCACTATTGTTATAAATGGTTATGTCTGGGGGTGCCTGGGTGGCTCAGTCAGTTAAGCGTCTGATTTCTGCTCAGGCCATGAGCTCACGGTCCATGGATCTGGGCTCTGTGCTGAGGGCTCAGAGCCTGGAACCTGCTTTGGATTTTGTGTCTCCCTCTCTCTCTGCCCCACCCCTGCTCACGTTCTGTCTGTCTGTCTCTCTCAAAAATAAATAAACATCAAAAAAAAAAAAAAAAGGATGTATCTGGCCTGGGCCACAAGTCAGTGTACCAGGAAGCTGCTTTCTTTTCTCTTAATCTTTTGCATTTCTTACTAAAATTATACCATTCAGTTACTGGTTCCATCAGCGTCATGAATCTTTGCTTCTGGATCTGAGTCCAAGAATGAGAGAAACCGTTTGGAATCTGGCTTTGGTGCTTCATGATTCGTTACCCTGGTGAACAAGTTGGCCTGAAATTTTTGCTGTGAAGATTCTGATACTGAGCTATCTCACTATTGCAGTACACGAGCTATCAGAAGACCCTATTCTGATTTTTGCTCTCTATGTTCTTCTCTCCTGGGGCAGGAGAGCTCATTGTTTAGTATACCTGGTCTCCAAAGTGGCCCTAATTTTGTGTAGTCTTTCCCATTTCATGCTCCTACCCTTCCTACTAGGGCAATTCAGTTTGGACAGAAAGAATGCTGTAAGACTACCCCCAGAACAAAAAGAAACTCTCCTCACTTAAACTGCTTTTCTTTTAATCATGTGTGTCATCCTGCAGACAATCAATTTTGCTATTGCTCAGCCAAGACCTCAGCGCTCATCTTTTGCAAAGGAAAGTTGATGCCCCAAGTATCAGATCACAGTTTCTGTGCCAGTAGGCAAAGCAGCAACGAATGTCTACCACATCTATATTAAAATTGGGATTTCTTTTGTTATTGCTGGCACTGCCTGGGTGAGATGAGTTTCTCGAAGCAGATATTTAGGCAGCGTTCACTTTTTCAGTTTCAGGAATACACTGAAGATCCTGGGAAAGACTGTATTAGGGGACATAATATTTGCTTGGGTTCAACCATGTGTCAGGTGCTTTTGAAATCTGTGTCTCATTGCAGTGTTAGATTACACTCAGTGTTCTCATTCTCAAGTCCACCTTGAAGTACCTACGATGAAAATTAGATCAGCATTCTCTAGAGCTGACAGTTTATTTTTATTAATCTTTTTTTTAACATTTATTTATTTTTGAGACATAGAGACAGAGCATGAGCAGCAGAAGGGCAGAGAGAGAAGGAGATACAGAATCCAAAGCAGGCTCCAGGCTCTGAGCTGTCAGCACAGAGCCTGACGTGGGGCTCGAACTCACAGACTGTGAGATCATGACCTGAGCCGAAGTCGGCCGCTTAACTGACTGAGCCACCCAGACGCCCCTTAATCTATTTTTTTAAAGGAGGAATTGTCTCTTTTTCTGGGAGTAAATAATAAAATGGGTCTGGTCAAAAAAAAATTTAGTTTTGTTTAATCCAGTTGACCCCCAAAATTACTAGATAGAGTCTTGGACTTAGAAAGAAACCATTTTGTTGAATCCTGTAATTTCGCAGATGAGAACAGTGAACTCAGGAGAATTTAGGAACTTTTGTCCAGGACACACAGAGAGTTGTGGATCAGATTCTGGGATTCCAGGATGCGGATCTTCCACCACTAGACAATGCCATCCAAGAACACTTCCATTCATCTGGTTAGTAGCACACTCTTTTTCTTCATCCTCTTCCCAGTTCAGTTACTTTGTGATGAGAAATCATTTAGGGAACTAATCTTGCCACCTGGCTGCAATAGAAAACAGGAAGACCTGTGCTTTCTGTTGACTGTCTATGTGCTGGTTTCCTTCACTATGTTCTTGAACCTTTGTTGAATCCTGAACGGGTGATGACAAAATGGAAATGTACCGCATAAGGCCCAGGAATGCATTTGTTGAACCCCAGATTCTTTGGAGGTTCCCAACAGAGGAGAGACCAGGCTTATGGAAGAATGACTTATCTTCCTCTCCCCACCTCAAGGGCTGCCAGGTGAATCAACAAATGTTCGAGATCAGTGACCCCAGAGTTTGTTGATGGACATGAACCGTCTTTGGGCAAAGAGAATCAAACTCCATGATAGTCTTAGATTCCATTTCTTTTTCTAGGCCTTGGAGTAAATTACAGGTTAAACTCCATAAATTATAATATGTTAATGTATAGATAAAAGTATATAAAAATGTTAATGTCTAGAAAAACTACAGGTGTTTTTTTTTTTTTTTTCGTGTCATGAATTACACTTCTATTTTGGTCATGAATGAATGTGCACATTCTGTTTCTTATTGGTGTGTTATCAGAATTTCTACGATTCCTGCTCCCTTGGAGGAATTCTATATGGTAGATAATGGCAGATATGGTGCTCTTGACTTGGCCAAGTGGCCTGCAGACCAATTATCTTTTAGCCCACATTCACCTCGAGGCATCTTAGATTTTCCACACTGTCTTTATATTGTCTGGAAGAGCTGTGTTGGTAAATAAAAAATATTCTTTCATTTATGTGAAAGGTAGTTTTACAGATGCCGTTCAGCTTAAGCCTCACCTTTTTGTACTAGTCCTATTTTAACATTTGAAAGTTGAGGAAACAGAGGCTTGGAGAAGTGATGGGGTGTTACCACAGGTGCAGAGCTCACAGGCAGAGCCCGGACTCACACCCAGGGCTCAGGCTCCACTGTGTGTATGTGTGTAGTTACGGAAGAAAATCACATTTAATTATGTACATGAGATGGTAAAGGCAGTCAGGCAAAATGGGGTACATGTTTCATTCTGAACTGAGGGGAGGGTACTAGGGGCTTGAGACTTCAAAGGGA
The DNA here is from genome assembly GCA_030068075.1 of Paguma larvata. Taxonomy (NCBI): domain Eukaryota; kingdom Metazoa; phylum Chordata; class Mammalia; order Carnivora; family Viverridae; genus Paguma; species Paguma larvata. The sequence continues at coordinate 81,684,453 of CM057832.1, forward strand.
AGGAGTACAAATCATGGAAGATGAAATAGAGTCCATGTTGGGTAAACAAATGTTTTCTATGCCGCTCAGAAACAATGGGGCATAGAGAGGAATTTTAACAAACAGACTTGGCTAAATGCCTCCATGTTTCCACCCCTAGTTTATGTTCTAATGTAATTATCTATGGTGAGCGCTCTTTTCCTGGAACAGGTCCTCTGTCTAAATTCTTTTAGGCGGTTGGTGGGAGGAGGTCAGAGTTTCTTCTGGAGTCTTTTGTGCCTTGGTTATCTTCCAGGTTCCATTTAAAATGGCTTTCCTACTTTGTCAGAGTTGATGCTGGATCTCATGGCGGAGAAATGCGGAGGCTGCTCTATTGTTGTCGAGAAATGTAGACATTGCTGTTAGTTTTCTAGATTGTTGATACATTAAGAAAAAAAAAACCAAAAACAAAACCTCAGGCATCTTTCAGCCAAAGCAACTGCGACGACAGCGTTCAGTAGTCCTTGTAATGGGAGGGAATAGGATTATTCTCATGGCCCTAATTGTGAGCCCAACTCTTCACTTTATCCCCTTGTTACACCGCTGCATAAGAGATGAAGCATGGATTGAAAATCGCCAGCTGTGCTACATGTCATGTGACTTTAGAAAATTTGAGCCTCAGTTTTGTGAAAAAAGAGGAAGAAACTGTTGTCAAAAACTGACCTCCATGCTTTGGAGCCAAACCTGAGCATGAAGACAGAATTTGGGGTAAAGAGGAACAACTTTATTGCTTTACTGGGCAAAGGAGATGGCTGCAGGCTAGGGCCTTCAAAAACTCCAAACCTGACTCAGGGAAGGGGCGGGGGTATTTGATAGGGAAATAGAGGATCTCGCTGGTTTTTGACAGGAGATGGGTGCTTGCTGCCAGACTCCTTTGTCATGCCGTTAGGGTGGTACTGTGTCCCTCAAAAGACTCAGAAGGGAGAGGGGGAGGTGTGTAGAAAAGAAGAAAAAGATTACTTTAAAATCGAGCTTTTCCAATGCGTTAGAGCAGCTATTTTGATTTCTGTTCAACTTGATGCTTTCCAGCGGTTTAAATTTGTACTTGAAAACATTGTTGTGAGACAAAGTGAAATATTGTGCATGAAACAGCCAGCATGGCACTTGGCTAAATAGGTATTAGCTCTTGCTATTCATGCCCTGAAGTTCTAAGGGTGAGACAATGGAATACATTTTGTGAAAGGCTGTCAGATAATTTTAAGACCCTGTTATTCATTTACATATATAACTGAATGATTTTGTGGATTTGGGACCTAACCCATAATGCCGAGTAGAGTAGCTTATTGAGAAAGGGAAGAGTCGTCAGGCATTAACTAGCAAGTTCTACTAAAGAAGACAGAATGTTTCTCTAGATTTTATCTGTGCACCCTTCGGGGTGGATATCACTGTGTATACTGTACAGATGAGGAAACCAAGACTTTTAGAGGTAAAGTAACTGTCATGTAATATGTAAGCTAGCAAAGCAGCAATTTGAATGTTTATCAATTTGAATTTGATAGATTTTTATATTGATCGTGATTTGATCTTTTTTTCTCCAAAATTTTTAGTGTTTTTTTTGAGACATACAGACAGAGCATGAGTGGGCAAAGGGCAGAGAGAGAAGGAGAGGCAGAATCTGAGCTGTCAGCACAGAGCCTGATGCGGGGCTGGAACCCACGAACCACTAGATCATGACCTGAGTTGAAGTCAGATGCTTAACTGACTGAGCCACCCAAGTGTCCCCCACCTTTTTTTTTTTTTTTTTTTGATTTGATCTTAATGCAACTGGTGTGAATATCTCTGGAAGGCTAATAAATAAGAAGCCACTATGACTTCCCTTGATATTTAGAAGATTTACTGTGGGTGTGTATCAGGAGAAATCATAAAGTAGATTCATCTGTTTAATGATAGTTGCACTAGTTATTAAAAGATAGATTTTTTTTTGGCCAGCATTAAACATCCTTTAAATTGACTTGACATTGTTGAAGATTGAGAAGTCTTTATGTATTTGTGCAGCTTTTACAAGTAAGATGCAAAGTAAATGCCCACGAATGTGACTTACAGGAGTATTTCTACTTAAGCCCCTCATTTCCGAGTATGATGTTTGATGATGAATGGACTAGAATGTGGGAGAGGTGATTGAAATGAAGGAAACCAAGTTAAATATTGGGCTATATTAGTGACTAATAGCTTTCAAATGACTGTTTTGAGGAGTCCGACTTCCTTATTCAGAGGTGACTGCTCCCCAAATTTACCTTGGCTTTCCCAGTCTACTTCTAAAGGCATACATATATTTTCCTGACCAGTTAGCATTGTGCACAAGCCCTGGTAAGTTTTAAATGAGAGATTCTCTCCCTGGGGAGATGGACTTAAATTTATCTATCTATCTATCTATCTATCTATCTATCTATCTATCTATTATTTATTTATTTATTTATTTATTTTCGTATCCTGGCATTCTGGTTACATTGCGAGAAACCATGTTGATGTGACATGAAAAGTTTATTTGCACGGGGCTAGAGATGGTGAGAAGGACAGAAAAGAAAGACAATAACAGGAAGATGAAGGACAAGGCCAAGTCGGAGAGAGTGGTTGAGGGATGGAAGGAGAGAAAGAAGAAGGAGAAAGAAATGGAGTTATATAAGACAGCAATGGATCATGGAAAAAGAAAAAGACAGTTGGGGACAATGGAGAAAGAGGAAGGAGGAGAGAGAGATGGGGGTCAGAGGGAGAGAGGGAAAGAAACCAAGAAGGCAGGACCCCAGCTCCTCCTGGGCCCAGCAGGGAGCTGGCAAGAAAGAATTTGAAGCCAGAGGGACATATCATCCAGAACCAGGAGTTGAGTCTAATTGTAAGCAGACCTTCCCGCCCCCTTCACATGAGTGATGGACTCCTGGCATATGACCTGGCTTGGCAATCTCCACCCCCTGTCCGGGCTGCCATAAGAAGATACGTAATGTCTAGAGTGATGGGAAAGTCATGCCTGCAGATGGTACCGATGGAGCTGCCTCATAAAATGACTCACTGTGAATCCTCACTGAAATCTCTGCTATAAAAATGATAATGGAAAAAGCACAAGAAAGGCTAAACAGGCTTGAAAGAAATTTGTTCCAGCTTGTGGAGCTCCCTTCAAATTTTGAAAGGAGGAGAAAAAAAAAGATCCTATTAGCAGAATGCCAGGGAGGTAATGTATCTTCTTCCCTCCAGGCTATAGCCCTCCCTTACCCCCACCTCCTTTTGACATCAGTATGTAAATAAAAGCAGCAAGGGGAAAAGAGGAAGAGTTTTGGAGGAAGATGTAAGAATTATTTATTAAGCAGGAGGGCTGATATTCTGGAGAGGGAGGGCTGGGAGGCTCAGCAGAAAGGGAGTGGCGTTTTGGAGAGGAAAGAGGCAGGCTCTCAGGGAGTGAGGGAAATTGTATTATGCTGGGATAGATACTGCCAGAGTAGAGTGGGCCTCCCAGAGAGTGAGGTCAGGCACTGGACTAGGGAGGCATTTAGCAGTTAGTCATGAAGACCTCTGTAGCAAGAAGAGAAAGTTTTTAAGTCCCAAAAATCTTGAATTCTCAGAGTTAACTATTATTGGCAATTTCGAAGTCATCCAAGACCATGATGCTTTTACACATCCCCAATATAGCTCAGTTTTATGGATATGGAATCTGCCAGAATTTGAGTGTCCTCCGATGAAGGACCATTATTTATTGGAAGGTCTTCTAGCTTCAACAACAGCAAGAAGATGAGGAATGAGGCCAAGTGGGAGAGAGAGGCAGAGGAGAGATGGAAAGGGATAATGAGTACCCCGTGGCAGAGCTGGGACTACAATAGATTATGAAGAGGAGTGCCAGCCAGAGCAGAGTTCTAGGATGGAGAGTTACATTTGGGGCAGCCCAGACTCTGAGTAGCAGTTGGAGCCTGGGTTTCACTGCAAGCGAAAGAACCCAGTGTGGGGTAAATCTGCTGTACTGATGGAGAGAGAAGGTAGATCAGAACCAGAGTGTGTGTGAACAGTGTACATTGGGACAGTCACAGGTCAACAATGACCCAGGTAGACAGTGAAGTTATGGGTGTCTTGTTTACGTAGTTGAAGTGTACAGAGACCTCCATGAAGTGTCCTGGACAGAGCAGAGCTTAACACCTAAGGTTTATATAGCATGGCCAGGACACTTGGTGGGATACAGAAGCCAGGAATCCTGTCCACAGGGCAGATGTCAAAGGAAGCAGATGGGGAACATGGCATGTGGAAGGTGGAGTGACAGGAGATGACATGGTGGTAGGTACGAGTTAGTGACTTTGTAAGAAACAGAATTCAGTTCATACGGTTCAAGATTTGATGATGAACGGAAAACTTAGGTGTGGACGGGGTTAAGGGAGCCAACAAATGATGAAGTACTCTGAGACTAGCCACAGCTAGGAGCCGTGTCCATTCTCTGTCTGAAAAAACAAATGGGGCGATGATGTTTCTGCAGCCCAGTGAGAGTGGAAGCTGTAGGGAAGGGGCTTCCTGGCTGGTGTTGAGATCATAGGGCCCCAACCAGGAGGCTGTCTTAGTCTGTTCGAGTTACTATGACAAAATACCGTAAACTGAGTGGCTCATAAACAACAGAAATTCCTCACAGTTTGGGAGGCTGGAAGTCTAAGATCAGGATGCCAGCATGGTTGGAGGGAAGGTCATCTTTGGGGAGGCAGACTTCTCCTCATGTTGCATATGGTGGAAGGGAGAGGGAACTCTCTTCGGGGGTCTTTGATAAGAACATCAATCCCACACATCTGGGCTCCAGGCTCATGACCAAAGGCCCCACCTTGTAATATCATCACATTGGGTGTTATGAATTTGGGGGGAGCACAAATATTCAGACCATAGCAGAAGGAGGGGAAGTGAAATACTCTGACTTCTTGTCCTTCGCTCCTACCTCCTCCCACTGTCTCTCACTGGTCAAGCCCAGACTGAAGACAGCAGTGAGGGGATCCATGAGGTCGGGCTCCTGGGGGGCACAGAGCAAGGCATAGAAGGGTGAAGGGTGGATAGGGCTTCAGGGAGAACAGATACTCACCAGCATATATCCAAACATAGCTAGATGGCAGTTGTTTGGTGGCAGTTAATTTGTCTATTTGTATCTGGACTTAGTGAGGACACAGCCGAATATAGCCCACAGGGAGAAGTCCACTCAGAACTATATAGGCTCTCAGGCCCAGGCTATGATGGGCATAGCTTTAGTACTCATGAGCAATGAGAATGCTAAATAGGGAAATTAAGGCATAAACACTACTCTTTAGATACCCAGTATGATGAGAGATGGGGGAGGTTATGTTCAGAAAGAGCCTTAGTGGGTACCTGGGCTCTATACAGCTGACTTAGTTCTCGGTTGTATCAGATTGGGGTGGAGGCAAGGCTGCCAATGTCCTTGTCTCCAACCTGGTGGGCTCAGGAGTTGGGTGGGGGGGCCTAGGAACTCCCATAATTTCAGTTGTTGGAGTTGCTGTAGGGTGGTGGGGAAAGCCTTGGTTGGCAGTGGAGGGTAGTTTGAGTCTTACGGAACTTAAGACGACAAATTCAGAAGCCTTGGGGGTAAGGTTGAGGGTGGCCAGGATCCTGGAGAATTAGTTTCCAGGAGCTGAAAAGACCACATGGGATAGAGAACAGAGCAAGGTAGCATCCATATCAAGACGGGCCTTGAAAACAAGATGAATCTTTTTACACCAGAGATTTTCTTTTGTTTTGGGGCCTGTGGAGGGGAGTGGGAATGGGGAGTAACTTGCTGAGGAGTAGGGTCCAGTCAGAAGGAGAAGTATTGATTTTGGGAAGAGAGATCTTGATAATCTGGTTATCAGCCCTGCATTTTCTCCCAAATGTGCCTCTTAAATCTTTTTGAATGCGGATTGACCTTCCTGTTAAGTTAAAGACCTGACCTGAGCTGATTTCTGCATTGACTGATGAAATAACTAATTGACTCTGTTACGTGAACATGGGATGGATTTTTAGTTCTTACGTTCACAAATAATACTAAATTTTTTTAAAGCTATATGGAATATATCTTCAATCGAACCCCACAATCCTTTCCTTGGGGAGTCACGAAGAATATGATGATTGATTCTTGTCCAGTTATACTGTAGGCCCCATTCTGGCATTGTCACTCTCCGCCCCCAGGCCAGGAGTGGGTCATCCTTAGTTCTCGGTTCTGCTTCTCTTGGACATGGCCGGTGTCTCTCAGGTGTCTGCTCTGATTTCTCATCACTTGTGGTCATTGCCGTAGGCCTGGCGAGTTCCCTCGAAGTGATTAGTTACAGTATCAGTTATGTTTCTAGCTTTAGATAGATTCAAAGTGGGAAAACTTAGAATTGCCAGAATGAGTAATAAAAACCAAAGAAAACCCTCTCGACCCTGTCTTTTATGGCTTCAGAGGATGTTAAAGATGTTCCTGGTAGTTCCTGATCGTGAGGGTGTGGGAAAACCCGGCGGTGCACATCCAGGACTCAGAGAAGACGCCATCTGCCTGCCGCACCCACCTCCCAGTTGGGGTTTTGCCCCTTTGAACCATTTTATCCGAGGGTTCTCTGCTGCCTGCCGATGTTTTGTGGTATCTTGAAGAAGACTGATCTAGATGTCTCAGTTCTTTTAGAAAATGGGGTGATAGTTAAAAATAAATATGAGAGAGTTATATGTGGGGAATAGAATTAATTTACTGAAGGTCTTCAGAGAATTATCCAATATTCAAGTATCTAGTTTCTGAAAGAAGTAACTTCCAGATTTAAGTGATTGTGTCAGCACGATTAATGAAAGTTCACATGAGTGGCCATTATTCACTCTATCTTTTTAGATTCGTTGTATCCAGAATTGCTTATTTTTCCATTTATACTAAATTTTGGATCTCGCTCTGTAGCTAATACTTTAAAAAATTTTTTTTTATTTATTTATTTTTGAGGGAGAGATATACAGAATTCGAACAGGGGAGGGGCAGAGAGAGGGAGTCACAGAATCTGAGCTGTCAGCACAGAGCCCGATGCGGTGCTTGAACCCGTGAACTGCGAGATCATGACCTGAGCCGAAGTCGGACGCTCAACTGACTGAACCACCTGGGCGCCCCACTCTGTAGCTAATTTTATCTGTGACTAAACTAAGACACAGGCTGTACTGTAGGAGTGTCTGAGCAGTAGAAAATATCCTGGCTTGCCCTAGGGCACGCCCCCTTGGCGCCCCATTGTGTATGTACCTAGAGGATGTCTGAATCTCATAAGGACCATATGACTGGGTATTCTGGGATAGTTCCCAGTGTTACATGTTCTGTCTTGCAGTCTCTGTAAGTACAGTGAGAGCTGTTAGATTATGTGTCCTCAATTTTAATTTAGAACCTAATTTCCCCTTCTTTTCTTTTTTTTAAAAATTTTTTTTTTAATGTTTATTTACTTTTGAGAGAGAGAGAGACAGGGCATGAGTAGGGGAGGGGCGGAGAGAGAGGGAGACACAGAATCCAAAGCAGGCTCCAGGCTCTGAGCTGTCAGCACAGAGCCCGACTTGGGGCTCGAACTCACAAACTGTTGAGATCGTGACCTGAGCCGAAGTCGGACGCTCAACCAACTGAGCCACCCAGGTGTCCCTTCCCCTTCTTTTCTAATCGTCCTGGTTGCCTTGACTGACCTGGTTCCTGTGTCCCCCATGCCTGCTGACTTGCCTGGTCTGATGCAGCTCTGGCTTTACAAGGACACCCCCTGTGGTACTTCTGGCCTTGACTTCCAGTTGGCTCCCTGGTCTTCTCTGCCTTTAGCTTTCAGGGAGGGGTTGTTGTCTTGGTTTTTAGATTGGGGTAAATAACTTGGGGTTGTTACAACTGTTAGCTTAGAGAAGACAAAACTTTTTCTCAGTAATTCAATTTCTCTAGGATAGTTCCAGTCAATGTGGGTCAAATACCCGTCTTAGTCCATGACTGGAGGAAATCTTTAGAGTACTTTAAAACCTTCCCTGCTTTTTTCCCTGCAAGTTCCTGGAATACAGGGGGCAAATGAGCCCCTACCTATGCTTTCCTTCTCTTCTGCTTCCCAGAGACAATATGATTATCTCTACTGATTTTTCTCATTACAGTTTCTCAACTGTCCTGAAGGACAGTTACCTTGCTTTTATTTTTATATTTATTAAAAATTTTTAAAAATTTTTATTTATTTTTGAGGCAGAGAGAGAGGGAGAGAATGTGAGTTGGGGAGGGGCAGAGTGAGGGCAACACAGAATTGGAAGCAGGCTTCAGGCTCTGAGATGTCAGCACAGAGCCCAACGCAGGGCTTGAGCTCATGAGCCGAGCTGTGATATCATGACCTGAGCTTAAGTTGGATGCTTAACCAACTGAACCACCCAGGTGCCCCAAGTTACCTTACTTTTATAAGCTTCTGACTTGGACATTAAATAGGCCCTTTTTTCATTCATTCATATGTAATTCTAAATGTTTGGGGGCAGGCAGTATTATGTTAAAGCAGTCTTGCTCGATGACTTCCTTGCAGCTTCTTTTCTGATATTGGTACTTTTGTAATACCTTTGTTTTTCTGCTTAAAAAATAATATAGAAAACAAATAATTTAGATGGATTATGAGAAGAAGTGCTAGCTTTTTGCAGGGCATAGATATTTTAGACCTTTAATATACATATTGTGAAATTGTATTCTAGAAAGTTTCTACCAATTCACCTTCCTGTCATTTGAGTAAATGAATACATTTTTGTTAGAATTGAATATTATTACTAATAAAATCTCACCAACCTAATAGGTAGAAATATCTTACTTCACTGTATTTTTACTAGTGTAAAATTACTATTGATCTTTTGGGGAGCCTGGGTGGCTCAGTCAGTTAAGCCTCTGACTCTTAATTTTGGCTCAGGTCTTTATCTCACAGTTTGTGGGTTCGAGCCCCACATTTGGCTCCGTGCTGACAGCATGGAGCCTGCTTGGGATTTTCTCTCTCCCTTTCTCTGCCCCCCCTTCCCCAATAAGTAAATAAACTTAAGAAAATAAATTATTATTGAGTTTTAAAAATATCTGTAAACAAGCGAATAAATACATATATTTTAGCCTTTTGTGTCTTCCACCCACAGCAGTACAGGAGTGTAACATTTTAAGTGCTAAAATAGATTTCTTTTTCTTGTTCTCCTTTTTGCTTTCTGTCTTTTCAGAGTCATTTTCTATCTAGAGTTCATCTGTGTATTTTTTTTCTAGATTTGAAAAATGGTCTAATTCAGAACAGACTTACTCCTTGATCTGCATGTAGTTTATTTGTGTGCAGTAGAGGTGAGGATTTACATAGCTTTTTCTTGAAATCGGTGACCAGTTTTTATAGGCACGTTAGTTGGACACAATAGAATCCACTCTGGCTAACTCAAGCAGACACATAATAGTCTGAGGATTTTGGGTGGCCCATAAGACCTCTGGGTTCAGGGAGTAACTTCCAACAACAGTGCTCAGAGCTGTGCCACAGACACGGCCAGGTGAGGAGTCTGCTGGCTGCCTCTGCCCATACTCTCATCAGCAAAATTGAGGCCAGGCTATGTTTAGACCTGGCTTTCTCACTTGCTTTTGAGGAAAAGTGTTAGGTGGCTATGTCTGATTAGCCGAGAAATTTTTCTGGGAATTATTTTGAGAAAGCAGTCCTGAGAATGCAGGAAATTAAAAACATAAAGGAAGAATGTCAGATTGGGCAACCACAAGTGACAGACTGGAAGGGACTTGAACCAGTTGGTCTAGCACCTTTCATCATGGCTACATCATGCATGAAATGCACATTTTAAACAATTTATAGAGAGTAGGGTCTGTTTTGGGTATGGATTCAATTCTGTCTGATTATTTTGACATGTTTATGCTGATGTCATAATTAATTTTTGTCCTGTTACGTTTTCATTTCTGCTGGTGTACATGGCACTTCTTTGTCAGTTCTTAGTTACTTTTATTATTTTTTTTTGCAGATGAACTTTGAGATCACTTCGTCAATTTCTGCAAAATAAATTGGCATTTTAATTAGAATGCATTAAATCTTCACATTCATTTGGGAACATTTGGCCTTGTTAGAATACTCCTTCTTTCCATCCAGTTATGTGGTATATATATCTTCATTTAGACCAAATTTTTAACATTCTGTAATAAAGTTTGAATGTTTTCTTCATAAGGATATTCATAGTTCTCACTAAATTATTTAGAAGCACATACTGTCATTAATATAGGTAGACTTACTTTTCCTTTTATTTTCCTTGTTTTTTTTTTTCCAACTAGGTAGGAAACCTATTAAATTTTGCATATGCGTTTTATGTTAAACACTTAAGTTTATTAATTCTAAGAAACTTTCAGTTGAGGCGCCTGGGTGGCTCAGTCTGTTAAGCGTCTGATTTTGGTTCAGGTCATGATCTCGTGGTCTGTGAGTTCAAGCCCCACCTTGGGCTCTGTGCCGACAGCTCAGATCTTGGAGCCTGCTTGGGATTCTGTGTCTCCTTCTCTCTCTGCCCCATTCTTCTCATCTGTCTCTCTCTCTCTCTCTGCCTCTCTCAGAAATAAGCACAAAAAAAAAAATTCAGTCAATTTTGCTGAGCTTTCTAAGAGGACACTGATATATGCAAATAACATTAATTTGGAAATACGTTAAGTCAAACAACTAAAAGACCTGAAAATGATTTATATATAATTAGTTCAATGAGCTAGGTGTAAAATTCCCTGGAAGGGGACATGCTTCCAATACCGTCATAATGCTTGCATTCCGTCCGTACAGATCTTCTAAGTAACATGTGTGAACCTGGTGATTTATAGCACCCAGATATTCTCTGTAAGGTCAACCACATGGCTGCCTTGGTTTCCCTGTCAATCTACACTGCGTATGCAGACGCACATGGCATTTTCTCCCCAAATGCAGGTTCTTACACTCCACATTCAGATTCTGGGTAGTAACACATTAATTCAAGTAGATTGATGCCTCAAGAAGTCTCTGTAGTCCTGCCTTTCCATCAGCTCCCTGGCAGAGGGAAGTTCATAAATGAAAACAGGCCAGGGCTCTACTCAGTTCAGTCTTCCTGCCCCAAGCCACTCTCTTCCTTTCAACAGCTAAGCCAGGTGTTTGCAGAACAGCGTCGGTGGGGTTTCTGGAATGTTACATTAAGACTTTTTTTTTAAACGAACACAAAACAAAAGAGTAAATAAGCTCAAACAAGTGGAAAGAATTCGGTAAATGCCTATTTCTAAGACTTCAGAGATTCCACACTATCCTGTCTTCCAGGCAAGCAAACAACTCACCAAAGGGCATTAGTTACTTAGAAATTTGGTAAAAAAGTCTAGGGTTCATAAGTCTCATTGGATAATAGCTTCTAGTTCCATAGGGGATAAAACAGGGAGACAAACATGTCCTGACTAAGGGAAGGGTCCTGCTGGACAGATGTTCCATGGAACTTTAAAGATTTTTAATAAGAATACAGTTTTATTTGTAGCCTGAAAGGCAGTTGACAGGCAACCCCATTCCTTACTTGCTCATCGGCCAGCTAGCCATCCTACATAGTACCTGCACTCTGTCTGTTTAGAGTGCAAATAAAGAAGACGAGCAGATAGGACTCAATTCACAGGAGCAGGTGGGATTTGGGAGCGCTTTTGCTGGAAGGTCCTATTTATATCCCAAGGGTTTTGATCTATGGCACTTTGCTGTGATTGCCCATTTTAGGTTGGTTCTTAATGAATGTAGGAATTTGGCTCTGAGCCTAACCCAAGTGTCGCTCAGGCTCTGACCTTCCCAGTCTGAGATGGAATGGTGTGATGGGTTTGGGAAGGGCCTTGTACTGAAGGGGGCAGATGGGTCATGTCAGCGGTATTAAAAGGCCAAAATAGGAGTTTTCTTAATACTTGAAGGATTACAGTAGGATATTTGAGGTTGGAGGAGGCTGCATTTTCATCAGGAATTGCAGAGAATCCTGTCACGTCTTGTGAGTGCTCTGTATGGGCTCTAGCATTCTCCTGCTGTGCTTAAATATTAGAATCCTTACCAGCCCTTCCGTGCTTCCCTCAGAGGCAGCAGGGTCTGGCTTTGGTATTGCCACACAACAGTGTTCCACGTGTCTTGCTGGTTGGCAAGGACTAAGAGGGTGCAATTGCTGAAAAGTTAAAAAAAAATCAATTTGATGCATGTGTGGGTAATAGCTTGTGTGATGCTGTGTTAGAAAATCTGTAATTAACCATTTTTGCTGTATAAAACTGTTCTCATCTGATCTAGATAAAAAAGGACACCATTTCCTTAAAGCTTGAAGTTCATTATGGAATAGAACTGTTAATTTGCTAGAGTAATGATTAATGACTGATTAATTGCTAAGGATTCTGGTAATCATCTTAGAAGCGAAATTTTGCCTTTTTGAGGAGGGAGAAGTAACTTTCTTCAGGCTGGAAAGGACTGTAGGGGTTTTGACATCAAAGAGAGGTAGAGTCAAGCTTTTGGAGTATGAACCTAAGGTTTCCTGCTTCTAAAATCTTTTTCTAACTGGCCATTAAAAAGAAATTAAGTAATGGCAGATTAATTAAATTAATGGGATAGAAAATTATATTTTTTAATAGAAAATGAGATTGAGTGGAACAGTGTTGTTCAACCCATGTGTCTGTATTTTTTCATAAGCTTTTATGTGTGCCTCACGGGGTTCAGGTCCACACTCTCTACTTGGGACAATCCAGTGTGGCAGAATGTAAGCTGTGCTATCCACAGAAACTCAAATATAGGTACTGAAGGCAAAATCACAGACCAGATGGTGCATTTTTACTTTTCAAATTAACAGATTTTGACTGTGTACATAGATGTATTTTGAGATATCAATTTGGGTTAATTTGTTTCCCTTTTCTCTCCCATGTATATGTTACTTCCATTTCCTCAAGGTCGTCAACAGCAGGGTTGAGAATGATAGAGGAAGTTGTCACCTCTCCGGCTTTCATTTTAAAGAGCAAAGCATTAGGAGGGCTTCAAGTATCCAAGAAAAACAAGAAAAGGAGAGAGTAGTTCTCAGGAGGAAGCAGAGTGACCTGGCAGAGTAGGGAGCTCATAGAAGGGCTTGTGCAGACTAGAATAATATTCTTCTGGGCTGCATGGAGGAAATGAGAGAGCCCCTAGAGAAGTGGGCATCCTGGCTGATTTCTGCCAAGGCTGTAAGACCCCAGAAGGTGTGTCTAGATAGACAAACCAGAGACATTCTCACAGAAACTTGGGTAATTGGACCATGGAAATGGCAGATAGCATTTAGGCCCTAGGGAGCTCTAGGAACAAGACAGTGGCCATTCTTTGCCAAATCGTGTGGACAAATGACTGATTACCAAGAAGCTCTCCCTGCTCTCTGCCATAGGAATTGAGATTCCATGTAAGGAAAGAGAGGCTGTCACTGTGGTAGTTTCTTACCAGCTCGATGAGAGCCCAACTTAAAAATTGACTTCTAGACAAGAAAGATGTGCTATCTCCTTTAGATTCAATTCTGTGGTCTGAGATCAGTATCCCCTACAGTCGTTTAAACTGATCAGTTATCACCATAGTGAAAACAGTAAAGCTATTGGGAAGACTGAATCTCAGCGTGATTCAGTTCCTGAGTCAAGGTTGGTGGACCTATTGGGTACAATGGCGAGAAAGTATTCATGTACATTGGAAGAGAACATTGACCTGGGACATTTAGAAATATAATTAAGGTTAATTCCTTCCAAGAAAATTAAGTTATACTTTCCATAGGCTTTGTTTTTAAAAAAATATACTTTATTATTATTATTACTACTACTACTACTACTACTACTACTACTACTACTGTTATTTTGGTGACATCATTTGAGTTATATTCTCTTAGGAAGTTTCTGTTCTATAATAGAGTGTGAACAACCGTAGTCATCATGTTGTACATCAGATCCTAAATTGCACAACTTGGGGAGAGACTAAAAAAAGGGCCTATTTATAAAAGAGCACCATTTAAGGCAGGTGTAAAGGGCTGTTACAATACCTTGAGGCTGGTAACCATAGGAAGTTATTTCCATCCCCTAGGCCCAAGGAGGAAGGAGGGCCTGTTGGTTCCTGGGAATTCAGAGGGGGAGAGAGAGCAAGGGAGCAAGGAAGAGGAGGAGCGGAGGAAGCTTCACTTTCCAGGAGTCGTGGTCTTCAGGAGAGGGATGTAGTCTACCTAGAATCTTGGTTTAATTATTTTATCATATTAACCAGTTTGCTTTTGATATTTGGTCTTAGGCATGTGGAGTCATTTGTCATAGTATAGCCGGGTTCAGACACTGGTTGGTCTGTTCAGACAGCCGGGTGACTCTGGTTGGTCTCTTTGAAGGAAATCTAGCAGGACTGGCTCAGGTAAGGCTAGCCGTGCCCACAGCCTAGTGCAGGCCACAGGCCAGTGTAAACAGTAACTGCCATGTGCTGCTACCTTGCACAGGAGGGGAAAGCCCTGGTGTGTGCAGTACTGGAACTGGGTGCTCTTGGGGAACATGTACTCACCTGGCTCATGTGTAACTTTTTTCTTTTTTAAAGTTTGTTTATTTTTGAGAGGGGGCAGGGAAGGGGCAGAGAGAAGAGAGAGAATCCAAAGCAGGCTCTACAGTGACAGCACACAGCCTGACTCAGAGCTCGAACTCAACAACTGAGAATAGAACCATGAGATTATGACCTGAGCAGAAATCAGATGCTAAACTGACTGAACTGCCCAGATGCCCCTCTCATATGTAAAGTTAAAAAAACTTTTTTAAAAAAAAATTATTTTTAAGAGAGAGAGAGAGAGAGCGCAAACAGGGGAGGTGTAGAGAGAAAGGGAGACACAGAATTTGAAGCAGGCTCCAGGCTCTGAGCTGTCAGCACAGAACCCGATATGCTTGAGCTGACCAACTGTGAGATCATGACATGAGCTGAAGTCGGACACTTAACTGACTGAGCCACCCCAGAGCCCCTCATGTGTAACTTAAAAAAAAAATTATAAAGTTGAATTACAAATTACTAAATTTCATTCTAAACACATGTCTTGAAAAGTAAGCATATTATTTGTTAAACATCTTGCATCAGCTCTTTTACTAAAGGCTTATCCATATGTGAATCCATTTTCACTATGTCAAAATAGTACATCTCTATCTTCATTTTATAATTGATTGATTGATTGAGGTAGAGAGTGTGAGAGTGAGTGGGGAAAAGTAGATAGAGAAGGAGAGAGAGAAACCCAAGCAGTCTCCACAATATCAGTGCAGAGCCTGATGCTGGGCTCAATCCTACCAACCTTAAGATTGTGACCTGAGCCAAAGTTGGACGCTTGACCAACTGAGCTACTCAGGTACCCGCTTTTATCCTCATTTTAATGGATGGGGAAAGTAAGGCTCAGAGAGGTTCAGTAATTTACCTGTGTTCATTCAACCAATAAGTGGCAAACCTGGAATTTGAACTTGGGACCCTTTTTCTCCACAGTCCACACTTTTTTAAAAATGTTTATTTCCTTTTGAGAGAGAGAGAGAGAGAGAGAGAGAGAGAGACTGACGAGACAGAACATGAGCAGGGAAGGAACATAGAGAGAGGGAAACACAGAATCCAAAGCAGACTCTAGGGTCTGGGCTGTCAGCACAGAACCCGATGTGGGGTTGGAACTCACGAACTGTCATATGATGACCTGAGCTGAAGTTGGTTACTTAATTGACTGAGCCACCCAGGGACCCCTCCACAGCCCACAGTCTAAATTATGAGCTTCCTGCTCTTGATAAGAAAGAGGAACTAACTGTCACCTTTATGCATTCTGATGAATTTTGAGAGTGAAATCACATCTCACCAGTTGGTGGCAGGATCCCTTGTGATAAAATGTTTTAAAAATATTAGATGGCAGTCATGTGTGGACCAGTGTCACCCATTAGCAACTCCTCACTTAGGAGACCCAGGATTTCAGCTGTAAAAGGAAGGTTAAGGGGAGCAGATGTCAAGGCTGGTTAGGTGTTCTGAGTTTCCATTTGTTTAGTCTAAATGACCTGGGTGTTGCTAGAATATGAAAGAATGTTTTTTCTCCTCTTAGTGTTCTCACTGAGGGGATGATGTATCTGAATCACAGTTCGTGTATTGTCCCAGGAGATATGGCCATAATTTCAACTTTCCTGACCTTTTCTATATTCTCTTTTAGTTGGTCGTTTGTCTTTTCTACACAAGGCAGGGAGACCACTAACAAGAGAGAAGTTAAATGGTCCACTAACCAAATGAAAGCCTAACGCACAGGTGAAGTTATAGCAGCATAACCCTGTAACTTACAGCATGTATCAATAATTGAACACTGGATCCTTCATCAAGGAAGGAATTTAATTAACCAAGGCAGTACACCTTTTGCAATCATTGCTTCCTCCAACTGTGATGATGCATGATATGTGAAGTATTTTTAATATGGCAAGAGTTGTACTCTAGACATGGTGACCAAGATAAAAGAAAGAGCTCCTGGGAGACATGGGACTATCTCAAGCACGTTTCTTTTTCCTTCCTGACGTGTGGCCGCCTTTCTTAGGTTTGGCCCCCTGAAAGCCGAGCCTGTGCAAGTGCTCTACTGAAGGTTCAAGGAGAAATCACTAAGCAGGCAAGGGAGGTAGGGTTGGGTGGGGGAGAAGCTAAGTGTGCTCCTGCTTCCTCTCAAGTGGGGCAGTGGGGCTGGGATTTTGATCGCATATCAATCAGTCATTGGCTGAGGGCTTTTCCTGGGGTGTGGTATAACTCTGGTGCATTTCATGCCAGGATGGCTCTATGGGCCAAGGGCAGTTATGCAGACAGCTGAGTAGCCATTACTCCTAAGTGCTGGTGGATGAGGTACAGGACCGTAAAGGGACCAGCTGGGCGGGCCACCAACAGAAGCTGTTGCACTTTCATGCTTCTGCATTATTCTCTTCCTAACTCCTATTGCAGACAGGTCCAGGAGAGCCAGCTAAGGCTGTGAAGTGCTTCAGTGCTTTACATGAAGTAAGGGCAAGAATTGTGAATCATTTTTTAGTTTTACTTATATTTGTGTGCATGGCACATGCAAGGTCATCTTATAAAATACATTTCTTATTGTGGACCAAAGTCAGGAAAGTTTGAAAGCTAACTCCTTCACAGAAGATGAATTAGAGATTTCTGGCTTTGGTGGTGTATACAGAGTATATACAGACTGATTGGTTCAAACTCTAGTTAGGGGAGAACCTGGCTTGATTGCTTGGAACCTCTAAGCAGATGGTTGGAAATGGGAATGACTGTATTTCTTTATTCTTTGCATATTTGTTGGAAAATCAAGTAGGACACAGTGGATTTCATCCTTAGTCACCTGGTTGTCTATCCCCGCCTCACGAGCTTTTTATAAATCAGGTTCTTCAGTGTGTACAGAAGCTTCGTCATTGAAATGGGCTGTATGTGGGGAGAAGGCTTTTCTCTCCTTGTGTTCTTTTATTTTTTATTTAAAAAAATTTTTTTTTAACATTTATTCATTTTTGAGAGACAGAGAGAAAGCACCAGCAGGGGAGGGGCACAGAGAGAAAGGGAGGCTGGATCCAAAGCAGGCTCCAGGCTCTGAGCTATCAACACAGAGCCCTACATGGAGCTTGAACTCACAAACCAAGAGATCATGACCAGAGCTGAAGTCTAACGCTTAACCGACTGAGCCACCCAGGCACCCCTCACTGTGTTCTTTTTAATCTGTGGTGGAGAGACTGCTATCTGCCCCTTTACTTGCTCTACCCTAGGGGAGATGGAGTGACTCATCTCATTGGTAAATTCTGGAAGAAGAACTGGTCATTCCCGTCACAGTCTTATCCTCCTTTCTTAGGAATGTGCCTTTCTGCAGAGGACCTGAGTTGTCTGCCTCCAGGCCCAGTACTGTGGAGGGGTCTCCTTGGGGGGGGGGCAAGACTGCTGCTCAGATCAGCCCAAGTTCCGTGTGCCTTCTTGAGTGGGAGAGGCAAGGTTGCTGGCATTTCCCTTAGAGGCACTGTGAGGAGTTATGATTGGAAATTATTGTTAGACTTCTGTGCCAGATATTCTGGGGGAGGGCAAGATTCTTCAGATGTGACTTTTTCCATGGGCAAAAGTCACTAGTCTTCTGTGTCATTTTTTTTTAAGTTTATTTATTTTGAAAGACAGCATGAACAGGGAAGGGGCAGAAAGAGAGAGGGAGAGAGAGATTCCCAAGCAGACTCCACACTCAGTGCAGAGTCCAACATGGGGCTCGAACCCACAACTGCGAGATCATGACCTGAGCCGAAATCAAGAGTTGGGCGGTTAACTGATTGAGCCACCCAGGCACCCCTTTTCTGTGTCATTGTTAAGAAAGTATTGAAAGTATGGAGAAAAGCCACCAGTCAGCTTGCAAAATACCTGTGCACCTAAATAGCCCCCAGGAAGTGGTGTCAGCAAGTGGGACTAAATCTTACCAAGCAACGGAGAACCTCCTGATGGCCCTGTGGGAAATATCACTGCCAGGGTGAAGCTTAGTTCTGTAAGTCAAGGCTGCTACTTAAACCCAGAGGCTGAGCTGTCAGGAAGTTGGCCTTTTCCTTAGCTGCTTGGTTCTGCTTTCTCTCATGTGAATCTTGAACGTCGTCATGCTAAACAGGGACTAAGATATGTGGTTGCTTGAAGTCAGGGTTGGGGTCCTTCCCTTCCTCTCTGATGCACAGACGGATTGGATGCCACCTGGATGCCCCTGGGGGAGGCTGTTGTGACAAGTGTTTCCTTGCTCATCTGGAAGGACAGCCAGGAGAGTTCCATTTCCCGAGAATTATTGGTAGTTTGCAAATCCTATTGGATGCTTCATGTGAAGGGGGAAGGTTTAGAAGCCACATGTGACCAGTTAGTAGCATGTTGGAAGTACTCACTAAGGGAAGACAGCAGCCCCAGGTCATTTAAAAATCTTCATTAGTTGGATTGAGGGCCAATGAAGAACTGAAAGTATGTGTATTTTCTTTTCTGGGACCCAGGCCAGGGTTGTGGAAGACTGATCATAGAAAACCGATGACGAAATTGTCAGGAACTAGGAAGTGGTACCGTGTCTGCTCTCATTTCCCCATCTCAGGAGCTCAGGCTATTTAATGCCACTCAGGAGTTTGCAAAATACTAACGTTTGTCTATTTATCTCTCTTTCCTATATTCTTGCCAAAATTATTACCAAACTATTTTCTGTGTAAGAAATGTAAATGCACATTAATGACTTGTAGGTTTTGAAAATAAGAAGGAAGAATAGTAATTCAAGATCTAAGTTTCTTATTCTTTTTATGTCATACACCATTTTTTTGTGGCTCAAAAGTATATTTATTGATATATTATGCTGTGCCATATTTACTTTTATTTCTAAATAAGTGATTTTTATAAAATTAGACAATTTTTCTAGATGAGATAACAATTCACCCATAAATTTATCATTGTAGCAGACAATAGTTTTCTTAAAGCATGTTGCAATCCATATGTACATACAACCGAATACACATTCTTCTGATAACACTGTATTATAACTTCCCATGTTGCTACATAGTCTTCATAGCCATCACTTGAAAGCAATGATTTAGGGGCACCTTTGTGGCTCAGTCGGTTAGGCATCTGCTGTCAGCTCAGGTCATGAGCTTGAGGTTTGTGATTTCAAACCCCACATCCAGCTCTACGCTGACAGCTCAGAGCCTGGATCCTGCTTTGGATTCTGTGTCTCCCTCTCTCTCCCCCTCCCCCACTTTTACTCTCTTTCTCTCTCACTCAAAAATAAATAAACATTAAGGAAACTTAAAGTTAAAAAAAGGGGATGATTTAAAAATACATTCTCTTTAAGGAAAATGTTGACAATAGAAAAATGTTTAATTGAGCATATGTGCATATTTTGTCTTAATGTTTATTATCTATACTCTGAAAATACCACGCAACTCAGCATCCTGTTTTTGGCACTTGACATAAGAATTGTTCATTATACGTACATAATTCGCATTCACATAATTTAATAATTGCATTATATTCCATTAAGTAGATTTATCAACAATGTATTTAAGCATTCTTGGTTCACATTTTGGTTATTTCCATGAATTTGCTATTATAAAATGCTACCCTAGATCTTGTATGGAGCTTTTTCTCTGATTGGATTGTACCTCTAGGACATTACTGGATCAAAGGATAACCAGTATTCCAGCTCCTCATGATCATGGCCAAATGGCTTTCCACAAGTATTGGATAAATTTATCTACTTAGAAACATTGTTCAATAGATCCAGTCTCACACAGTTCTGAATGCAATAATTATTAATTTTATAACTGTTTTAAGTTTTGTTTATTAAATTAATGGAATTGATTTCTTAAGATTTTTTTTTTTTACTGGTGTGTCCAAAAAGTGAATTGTTTGTTACATAGTTCACATTTTTTCTTGTTTTTTAAAAAATAATGTTTTTCTGCTTGTACTATATGAAATTTGGTGTTAGGTATTGCCATGAATATTATTTTTCACCAGACTTCTTTTTATTTTATTCGACATACCCAGACTATCATATTTGGTAAATAATAACCAGTCAGTCATTTCCTCCTGTGATTTCTACCTCTTAGAAAGTCATTTTCTCTGTGAAGAATTGGTCAATGTTTAATCCTGTATTCTCGGAGACATTTTAGGACTTAAAAGCATTTTCCCAAGTAATGTGAAATCTTTGAGGAAAGCTTAAAATATACAGATAACCCAACAATAAAAACAATAGAGAAAGAAAAGCAATAACATATTTAGAAATTCTACTCCTTAGAGAAAATCATAGGTAATATTTTTGCTGTCCATCTCCCATACTATTGATACTGTAAATGTAGGAAAATAAATATATACTTACACATTTTATGAAAAATGGCATTGGACACAGAACATGTATTCTGGAAGGTGCATGTTTTTCCTAAATCGAAATGCACCTTATTCTTTCATATTAGTGACTATAGAGTTTCCTGAGAATTTCACCTGGCTCGCATAGTATTCCATTTATGTATGTAACCATTCCTTTAGTATTAGATATTTGGGTTTTCTTTTATTATGAACAAATCTGAGATGAACAGAGTCTTGTACAAACATTGTTCACATGTGTCCATTTCCCGGCAGAGAGGATTCCTGGGGGGCAGGGCATTCTGACAAAGATTTTTTATTATTTTCCCAAGTTGGCTCTCCCAGAAAGATTGTACTGTGTGTTTCAGCTTCAGCCAGTGGAGTTTGGCAGTGCCTCATTTCCTCTGTCTTTAGGATTCTCTTTGATCTTTATCAGTCAGACCGAAAATCAAGGTATTTCACTGATATCTGAATTTGTATTCCCAGGCGATGAAGAAGTTGAATCTTTCTTCGTAGGTCTGTTGTCCATTTGTATTGTTGCTTTCTTTCACATTCTCAGCTCATTTCCCATTAAGGTTTCATATCTTTATGCAATTTGGTTTATAATTTAAAAATCTAGTGCAGAATGCCCACTCTTTCCCTTTTTTTAATGGAATATACTACCTGGAAATCAGTTCTTAAGCTTAGAATTAGGGGGGAATTCTGCACTGAGAAGAATTAAGTTCTTAAGTTTAGAATTAGTGTATTCTGCATGTACAGAGCAACCCTGCAATTGCTGGTCATCTCCATGTATAAGGAAACAACTCTCTCGTTATTCTGAGCGTGGAATTACAATTTCTATTAAATTGTTCTGTTAGCAAGTAAGGGGGAAGCTACATTATAATATGTTTGAGGAGCCATTTTCCTCTGCAAGTGATGTTGTATTTTTGTGTCAGTCATGTGAGGAAGAGAAATGTCTCAGCTACTCAGAAACTAGAATTGAGAGACGGGATGGTAAGTGGGAGACAGAGAAGGTGGACGTCTCGTGAGCACAAATATGTCAAGACTGTAAGTTGAGGGTATAAAAAGGCCCCCAATAGCTGAAGACAAAAGTGGTCATACCCTGAGGTGGGAGTTCCCAGAGCCAGTGCCAGGGCAATGGGAAGGTTGCCTGGAATGACTGGACATCCACCAGCAAGTGCAAATGCCTTCCCGTTGCGGAGGAGCGCCAAAGATCAAATTGGCAACTTGGAAGACAGACTGATTATCTCCCAATATTTAAAATAATCCACCATCTTATGGTCAGGCTTATAGTCACCCATAATAAAGACTGTATTCTGCAGTTTCCCTTGTAGCTGTTTGCTGCCATGTTACAGGGAATGTGTATGGAAGCAGTGGATACTCCTTCTGGGAAATGCCCTTAAAGAGAATGAGGACCTCTCCCTCTCCTTTTTGCTGTCCAGAATGTAGATGTGATGGTCGTACAGTATAGTTGACACTGTTGATGCCCCATTCAGTTCTTTGCTGGGCTGGGACTGCCATCCCCCCAGGCTTCGAGAGCATTGGCAGCTAATGGCTCACAGCTGTCCCCTTCTCCAGGGAATTGTCCTCCATCAGTCTTCCTTTCTGGAAGTGACACAGCAATTTCAGAATCTCTATTTTGGACCAGGAGGGGGAAGCCATGTATTGAAGATGACAGAACAACAAAGTAGAAGGAAGCTTTTTATCTGCCAATTGTGACTGTCTGGCTCTGGAATTTTTATGTGTGAAGTACTTGGGGAGTTAAGAATAATGAGAGCAGCCTTTGGTTCTTCTTGCTTTTGTGAGAAGGAAAAACTAATGAATTTATGCTTGTGCCATTGATTGCAGGTTCTGTTTAGCACAGGATTTTCCCAAGGGTGGCCCCGAATAGATGGTTGTAGCAGGCAGAAATCTGACCATCCAACGAGGCATTCGGTGTAGTGACTGAGCATGGGCTGCCAGTCTCAGACCCAGTGAGAATCCTGACCCCATTGCCTACTCTGCGATTTTGACATTTCCTGCTTGTAAAATAGGCCTAATATTACCTCCACTGTAGGATGATTATTAAGATTTAATAAGCAAAACACACAGTACTTCATACAGGTTGGTATAAGTAGAGCCATTCTTCATAAGCACAAATTCCTTCTCTGCCTTAAGACAGGAAAATAATGAGATATTTGGAAACCTTTCAGAAACCCTTTCCACACTAGTTCATTTCGACCCTTGTTATTCTCATTAAGGGCATTTCCCAGAAGGAGTGGAGTGGATTTGCTGACAGCTTTTCCCATAGATGCTTTTTCGTGGAAGAAGGAAGGCTGGAACTTAAATCTCTTATCTTTGTGTCTTACTGAACCCTGATGAGCTGCTGGAAGAGTGTCTGAAGTAGCCAAGCCCTTCTCTTGTTCTCTGAAAAGCTGACCGGCCTCAGTAGGGAGCAACCACTCTGAGTCAAAATGAAAATCTACACTACAGTTAAGAGCTGTTGAAGTCCCTGAGCTCTACTGGACAAACTGAATCCAAAGAAGAGGACCAAATGCATAGACATTAGGGCAGTACAGAGATGAGAGTTTCGGTCCCCTGTCCCTGAAATTCATTACGAATTTTCTTGATTCCTGTTCTGAATGTATAATTTCCATCTCACAGTAAATTTGTACAATACATTTGCCTGCCCAGTCTTATGACTTGGTAGATATGATAATACCCAGTTCATGATGGGTAGCTCCAAGTGTGGTCAATTGGTATTTTGTGCAGTACCTGTTTTCTAAATGGAGAAAAATTCTCTGCTAAAGAAGGCTTTGCCCTGGAGCCTGGGAGGCACAGGCCACAAGTTTTCTGTTGAGGTTTGCTAGAGCTTCCATGGAAGTTCCTTATCTACTATGGACCCCTCCATCAGCATGGTGTCTCCTGGGTCACACAGACTGTGTGTGGGGTGCAGTTTACACTGTCTGGACATCCCTTGGATTCTGCCACATTTGAAATTGCCAGCATTATAAGTCACCAGATAGAGCCAACCCTCTGAGTACCTGGCCCAAATATCCTTGGTAGTCCTTTCTATGCACAAAAAAAATGGTTTCCTGTGAATACCTCTGACTCTCTGAATGAGGTATTTCAACACCGTTGGGAGGATTCATAGTCCATGAACAGCAAAACCTGGAGAAACAATGCCCTTGAAAGCAGCACTCTTATTTGGGATAATCCCAACAGGGGTTATATACAGTCTTTCAAAATTCCCTAGTTCCATTGAACCTCAGGTGTCCATGATGGTAATCTTTATAACACATCCTTTTAATGGTCTTCTTGGATTTCTTATCTCACTTCTTTAGGATCCCTTTTCAAGTATACTAGTTGTATACTCATAACCTCATTGTAGAGTGTGCTGCTGGGGAACCCAGCCTCTCACATCTGATAAATGGACAACAGTGGTATTCCCACATGTAGTAAATGCTTCCAAAATCCAAAGGGATCCAGAAAGCACTATGCCTTTTTCTTACAGGTATAACATGCAAGCTGGAATGACTAGCTCATGAGAACTAGCTTTTTAATCATAGAAGAGATACCCTAGAATACCCCCCAGACTATTGTATCTCTAAAAAACTTCATCACGGTGGCAGCTCTCCGAGACTCCCGTCCTCAGGCATATAGGTGACTACTTGGTCCAACTAGCATATTGTCATTAATAGAGTGGACTAGCATAAAATTTGGTGGAATGTCAAGAAGATTGGGGCCCCTATAGACTATGTGATGGAGAACAGGAGAGTTAACATAGCTTTTGGGGCAAGACAGTGAATGTGTACTGCTGTCCTTGTCCTGTGAAGTCAAGCTGTCTTTGGTTCTCTCTTCTGTTGTGAATGGAGTAGAATACATTTGCCACATTGATAGCTGTACAACAAGTGGCAGAAGCTATGCAGATCTCACTAGTGAAAATAGCACATTTACTGGAGCAGCTGTGATTGGGATAGCTTCTTTGAGTTCTTGGTGATTGACCATCATCTGCCACAGTTAATTTAATTTATTCAGGAGTCACTTGAGTTGAACAGGGATATGATGGAGATGGCCATACTGTATCCTTTATGTTTTTATGGTGCTGACGTATTGCTTCTTATTATCTTGGTTGGGCAGGTTGGGGGAGGGTAGTAGCTTCATGTGCTTCCACTTGACTTTTCCTATCATGATGGTTCTTACTCCACATGTAAGGAAACAAATGTGAATGTTATGACAACCGCTAATTATTTATACTCCAATTATAGACTCAGGGCTTGGGGAAAATAAGCCATACTACTAATTATGAGATAAAATTAGAATGTATAGGCATTAACACCTGATCTCCAAGGACCCTACTCTAACTAGAGCACCATATTGGCATTTGAGTCTTGTGATACTAGTATTAGCTCAGTCTCTGTATCTATCTATTGGTCTTCAAAAAGTCCAAGTTACCCTTTCTCCAACATACAGTTACCATGGCAAATAATTGCAAACTTCTTAGAGAAATATCAGAGGAATATGAACCATTATACTTGTCATTGCTCTCCAAGATCCTTCCTCAAGAGCACCTTCCAATCAATGGGGTGTAGTTAGACTGGATTAGATCTGGGTGAGGGATTTTTATTTTCCATTGTGATGGCTGATGTCATTCTTGTGTAGAACTATAGTCAGCAACCTATCTCAATAAGCCTTCCTTGTTCAAGTCACCCTTATTTGGGTTTGTTGCCAAATGCAAATCTCGGACATCAGAGTTATATTAAGACTTGACACAGAGGGTTGTTTTATACTTAGAAATGTATAATTCACAATGCAAGTATAGCAATTTTGAATCACTATGTATGGAATAATGTAGGCTAAAATTAGTTGCAGAAACAAACGAACCATGGGGAGAAACTGGTAGCATCATGGTTAGTCCTTTAACACATCTTTATCTGACAGACCCAATAGTAACACATATGTGTAGAGAATATTTTAATAAAATGAAATAATTAATAGAACCATATTGAACCTTCAGCTCTATGAAGATGATATGCATTTATTTTTAAGCAAATATTTAAGAATATTAGCGCAGCGAGGATCTTTTTTAATGTCAAAAATACTTATATATCCCTTGATTCTGAAGAAATTCATAATAGCAACTATCTACTAAGAGTTCAAATGGATGGGTGAATTTGGTTGTAAAATGTTGAAGCCAGGAGGATAGATGCCCAGTGGGCAAGGAAATTCGTGGATGGTTTTTTTGGAAGGCTGATCGGGTCGATTCTGGAAAATGGGAGCATCTTTTGTTTTTTCTCCTCAGCCCTCGCATGCCATCTCCAGAATGCTAACTTATGAGTGGCGGGATTACTAAGACAATATATATTTTTTTTTGCTAGAAACATACAGTATAGTTTTAGTTATGTTCTTTTTCTACAGTTTAGCCTTCAAGTTGAAAGCTGGTTCTTTGAGTTGGTGACATTAACCCGCCAGATGTGGCATATCTGTGAACAGAAGGATTATATTTTCTTAGGTTACATTAGTTGGCAAATAGGAAGCAATTAGAAATATGCCTGGCACACAGTAACTGCCCAGTAAAAGGCAATACTACCAAGTTTTTATTCATCAGTGCCATGCGTTCCTGTCTCCCACAGCCCTCTGACTTCTCTGGATAGTCCAACCCCATCGCACTATGGTATCTGCCCTGCATTTCATCCTTTACTTGTCTTCTAATTGTTGCCTAGTGTTGATGCTATCCCTTGGGCTGTCCTACAAGTACTTAAACATACAATGCCAGGTTTTATGAACCCCATAGCTTGGAGCAGGTAGTATAGCATTGTAATTCAGCCCATGGTTCTGGTGGAGCCTGCTTGGATTTGAAGTTCAGTTCTTCCACCACCTAGCTGTATGATCTGGGGCACACGATTTAATATCTTAAAGCCATTAATCTGTTTGTATATGTAGTTTTTTTCTTCCTTTTGAGTTATTCTTTTCCCAGCAATAGCATTACTGGGTCCAAGGACACTGTGTGACTTAACAAGTTAGTGATGTCTCTGTGTCTCAATTTGCTCGCATGTAAAATGAAGATAATCACTTCTCTCATAATGTCACTCTGACAGTTAACGGGTAAAACACATGGTCTCTGGCAAATAGGAATCAGTAAGCGTTGACGCTAACTGTTGTTTTTGATCGAAATACTTGTGCTAACATTGACTTTTGAACAAATGCCCTGCTGGCCAAAAGATAGGAAGTTTGAAAAAGGAAAGCCAATGAAATTAGTCACTTAAATGAGGCCTTTGTTTCATTGAAACTTTGCAATTTTTGCATGCTTTCCTGACTCTTCCTATTCATGATTAATTAAAAGAGTGCTGAATTTGGTGTGGTGGCAACTTTTCACAAGTCTACTTAAAACATGAGCTGTAAGAGATGTTTTGGAAGTCTGGGGGGAGGGGTGGAGTGGGGGGTAAAAGAAAACGGGTGAAAAACCATCAGATAGAAAAATCCTAAATCTTTCTTTGCTGCATAATAAGACCCAACTTTCTTCTTGCCTGTATAAACAGTTTACTCTTAGAGCAGAACTTTCGGAATGTAGATCTGGGATGGGAAGGCAAGATTCAATTTGCGGGGTCATGCTTGGTGAGAAAAGTGTTCCCAGAAATAATATTTGAAGAAGGATTACATTCTGAACCCTGGTCAGTTTCTTACCTCCTGGCAAAATAAATTATGATGTTGGGTAGGCTTCAAGTCCCCCCCAAATGCCAGAGTTGATATTCGATGAGGTTCTATTAGAGGCTTTTTACACACATTTTAAATGGTTGCCAAGACATTTGCCTTTTTCACTACATCTCTGTTTTCACTACATCACCGAAGCTCATGGCTTGATGTGCCTAACAAGCTGCAGAAGGGAGTGGATTTTGACAACTTGGTGGGTCCACAGATTCGACTCAGGCTGAGATTAGTTGACAAAGGAAAGGGAGACACAGCCCCGTGGTGGGAAGCTGGGAAATGACTTTGATTTTCCTTATGGGGATAAGAAAAATGTCTCTGTCCATGCTTAGAAAGGTAAAGAAATAAGGTCAGTTTTGACTGAGGATTTGAAATAAGCTTTTATATGTGTGTGTGTGTGTATATGTGTGTGTGTGTGTATTAGTGATTATAATACACTGTATATAATTATATAATATGTGACTTTGTATATGGCTTCTCTGAATACACTAACACACACGCAAACCTAGACACACACATGCATTTGCATACATTTTTTCTCTTCTGTGTGTCTGGTTATATTAAAAAAAGAAAAAGACTGAGTTGAGATAAAAAATTCTTTAGTTGCATTTGTTGCTAAATATCTAAATCTAAACCTATAGATATCAAATAAGATTGTAAACCTGATTAATCTACATCATCAGCCTGAAAACACTGAACGTTGCATGTCCACTGTGCGATAAACGTTGATCTGGCCCGTTGTCCGTGTTCTTTACAAGAGGACTGAGGTCAAAGCAGGATGGGAGCCTAGAGGACATTATAAAACAATGCGTATGTAATGGAAATCATTAGAGGAATAGGAGATATTTTTTTCAAATAGGAGAGTGAAAGAAGTGCCTACAGCATACCCAGTGATGACAAAAAAAAAAAAAATCACCAAAATGATACGACTTCACTTGATGGATTTGGTCTTAGTAGAGAAGGCAGATTTATGGTTAGTAATTTGTGTCCTTCAGAATTTAGAGGCAGGAGGCAGATGAAAATATAGCACGTTCAGCAAAACCTTTCTACAGCCGACTGTTGGACAGAAACCCACGTTTCCTGAAAACTCATGGAAAAGCCATTCTGAGCCCAAACTCCTGGACCCTTATTATGGTTGTGGAGAAAAGAACTTTTAAAACTTGATATGTACACTTATGCACAAAGGTATATTTTTACAGTATTGCAAAAAAGGTAAATTAGGAATATTCTTATATTCCTAATGACCTGGTATTATTTTATTTTTGCCATAAATTGCATGTATCCCAATGTGATTGAAACCCTACCAGGGTTTGAAGTTATAACCGCAGCTAATGTATTTGAAAAAGTAAAAAGCTTTCTGTCAGTATGGTTTTTGCTTCAAACAGAGAAAGACACAGTTATTCTCTGGGATAGAAGGACCCCCCCCCCCCACTTGTTTTTTTAAACAAAAACCTTAAAAGACTAAGCAGGAAATAACACACACTCACGGAGACATTTTAGCCAAAAAGGAATAATTGAATGCAAGTGAGAAAAGGCATTTATTTTAAATTAAAGAATTTTGACAGGCCAGTCGAAGAACAAAGGGGCTGTATTCTGTGTTACCTGTTTTCCCAGGGGTTCCAAGCTCTCCTAGACTTCAGTGGGAGGGTTACTCACAGGAGGGAGGCCTGGCCCTGAAGAAATGGTGATCAAAGCCGTCAGCTTAAAGCATCTCAGTCTGCCTTCGATAGGCCAGCTGTTCAGAAAGTTCTACGGCCTTCTGCAGTTAGGCCTCACCCTTTCTGAAATGGCATTTGCAGGACAGTTCCAGTCCCAGCCTGAGTGATGGGGTTTGGTTTAAAATACTTTGTTACGTTTCTTCTGTATTTCCTCCACTGTTCAGTGAGGTCTGAATAAGTTAAATGGTGATCATGGACTTTTGGTGGATGGAAAAGAGGGAAGGAACATAAAAATGACTAAGTCTTGGCTGAGTAGTGTAAAGAAGATGTTGGTCTCACAAAGTGAGCCAGACAGTAGGTGTGATAAGAATGGGAGTTTGGGGGCCCATCAGGTCTGGGATTGAAGCCAGCTGTGCCCATTCATAGCAAGGCCACCTCAGACAAGCCACCGACTCTCTTGGGGGCTCAATTTCCCCATGAAAGTGGGGCTAATGATACCTCCCTCAGGGAGTCAGGTAAGGATTAGTGATAGAAAGGACTTAGCAGGGAGAAGCAAATGAGTGTGCTTTTGTGATCATTAAATTAAATACATATCAGTTTTTCTTAAGAGTTCAGTTTCTGTGGCTTCAGAATTAGCTTCGTGTTCTGGCTGCGTCTTTGTTCAGCTGCATGGTGTTGGTGAGGTTCTTTGATCCGTCTCAACCCCATTTGGCTCATCAGTAAAATGCAGATACTAATAGGGCCCACCTCAGAAGTTGTTAAAAAACAACAAAACAAAGCATCTTAACACAGAACTTAGAACATAAAAAGTCTCAAAAAGAATTGTATTGTCGTATCTGAGTTTCCTGTTACTCTCTTTGACTTTTTTCTAAGCCAGTTTCCGAACTCTCCTCTAGAACCTGAATCTTTCTTTTTCATTGCATCGCCTCCTCCAGGCCTGATAGAGACTGTAGGATGTGCCTTGTAGAGCCGTCCCTTGGCCCACCTGCAGCGTCCAGTGTGAAACTGGGTACAACCTCAGTGCTCCTCCCACTGCCAGCCAGCCCTGTCCCACCAGGCCATTTTGGGTTTGTTTCTTGTGGGAAACTAGAAATGACAGTTTTGAAATAAAATCAACTGGATAATAGTTTATAATTTTGGTGTGCTTATATATAAAATCACAAAGAGAATAATTGTGTTCTGCATGTCCCAAATTTTGCAGAGGGACCATCTATTGCTTATTTACTTATAAGGAACAATGAAAATGAGCAATAAAAATGTAAATATAAATTCAGAATAGGCCTTTCTGTATTCTGTTTCCTCCCCACCAAACACCTCTATGTTAATGCTTTATGTAATGAGAAGGATTTGTCGTGTGACTCCATGGAAACAGTGAGAATTCAGGTCCTCTGCACGGCATGAAGGTGGATAGGAAGACGTCAGGCCCTCCAGGTCTGGCTGAACTCCTTTCCAGAAAGGATGGTGTAGATGTATTTTTCTGAGAGGTAGGAATGGCGGAAGGATGCTGGGAGACTCTCTCATTTTCCCATTTCTCATACCATCCGTAAGTCCCAGAGTTCCGTGAGAATGGCTCCGGGCAGGGTAGGTGCAGCTCACTTCTATGCCCTGAATGTGGCGGGGTGGGATTGACGCTGGACTCGTAGGACAACTCGACTTCTGCTAAGTTGTTACTTCATGATCACGGAAGCCTACATGAATGGTTGAATTTCTCTGGGATGGGGCTTCCTCACCAGTCAGTTGGGTATGTTAATTCATCTCTCTCTTTCCCAACACATAGTGTGGTTGTGAGATTCAAATGGGTAAAGCCGGGGCGCCTGGGTGGCTCAGTCGGTTGAGCGTCCGACTTCAGCTCAGGTCATGTTCTCGCGGTCTGTGAGTTCGAGCCCCGCATCGGGCTCTGTGCTGACCGCTCAGAGCCTGGAGCCTGCTTCGGATTCTGTGTCTCCCTTTCTCTCTGCCCTTCCCTGCTTACTTTCTCTCTGTCTCTCTCAGAAATAAATAAACATTAAAAAAAAAATTACAAATGGGTAAAGCATTTGGGGGCCGTGCTCCACCTTGCTAGGTTACTATAGAGAGTATGGGCAGCCTCTTTATGGTGTGAGGATCATATATAAATAACTCCGGTGTGCTCACAGCATCTGAACATTCTGAATTAAGGATTTGTAATTCTTAAGTGTACCTGCGCAGACTTTTATGTGCTGTTTGGGATCTAGCAGCATTAAATGGCCGACGCAAATGAAAGTTATCTTTTTTTTATCACTGGGAAAGTTTCCAGGACATTATCAACACATGCTAAAGTTTCCTACATAGAATGTAATACTGAAACCTCTGCTACCTTACACTTGGACTCACGACTTCCATATGATTTGCCTTTCACTTATAAAAAGCCACAGGCCTTGTCAGCCAAATTCCAAAGTGACATTCAGCAGTGGATACTTGGATTCAATTTTGGTTTTGCTTTCAGATTCTCTCCCTCTCCCTCTCTCCCTCTCTCTCTCCCTCTCTCTCCCTCTCTCTCTCTCTCTCACACACATACACACACACACACACACACACACACACACACAACCAAACTACAAAAAGCCTGGACATGTGTATCCCCCCAACTTCACCACTTTTTTTCCCCCTTTCTATAGAGCTTGACTCACATGTTTATTTCGAAGCCACTAATACACACATTCACGTACACACCTTCGGCAGGATTCTTGAGATGCTGCTTCCCACATGTTGATCATACATCAATTTAACTGTACGGTATTGCCCTTGGTTATCATCCCCACCCCCCCGAAACCATGTGGAATACTCATCTTCTCTAATCCTGGTCTCTAGTATTTCTAAAGTACTTTACAAGCCCAGAGTAATGGCTTCTAATGCTTTGCAGCAGCTGACCTAGTAGCACACATGATATCTTAAATGTAACAATCAAAGGAGTGCGCAGGATCTTGGTATTTCCGCTGGCTTGCCCATGTGCTGTGTCCAGGTCCAAAATCTGTAATGTCAATTGTAGACAAAAGAAGCTTAAAACAAAATAAAGTCTCCCTGCTTTGTGTCAACAACTGAGCTAGGGCGACGGAACGCTTCCTGATTGGGAGACTACATGTATTGTATATCAGTTATCTGACCCCTACAGTAATTTTTTTTTGGGTGTGTGTCTGTGAGCAACCTTGCTCAAGATTTATGTAATGGAGGGCATTGTTTTATTAATCGACACCATGTGGAACTCTCCAGGTGCTAAGCTTTGATCTTCCTGCCCTCTGGTGCATTAAGTTTTCTAGTACTCATTGACAATGATGTTTGTGATTTAAAGCACTCTTTTTCTTACTGCAGAGGGGGAAACAAAAAGGGTTCAGATAACTCTACCTTGAACCAGAGACCCTGCACTTCTTTTCTTGTTTGGTCTCAGTTTGGTATAAAATTCGCTCTGATTCTGTTTAGGAGAATTTGATCAGCACTCCAAGGAGTAAAAGAATATCTTTCTGAAACATTTTATGGCACGTTAAATTACTGCTGGAAATGCTGGGCTTGGCTGACGGGGTGACGTTTGGCCTTCATCAAAGTGGTATGGGATGATGGAAAGTAAATGGTGATTTTTCATTTCTCCCACTCAGAGCAAAAAGGACAAAGAAGTGTGAGGGATGAAAAGAGCTACAGACCTTCAGAAATCCAACTCTATCATGACCCTAATAGCATTAAGAACTAAGTGATAAAATTTGTCTAATAAAGTATAATGAAGCCAACTGATTTGTTATATTTCAGGAAATAGAGCATTACATTGGAGGAAAATGTAAAGAAATAACAAGCTGGTTAAAGGCAATGTGATATACATACTCCTTATGGATGCAGACCCTGGCGTCAGACTGCCTGTTATAAATCCCATTTACGCTGCTTACGAGCGTCAGGTTCCCCACCTGGAAAGTGGAATTAATAATAGCATCTACCTCTCAGGTTATTGCAAAGATTAAATGAGCATGTAGAATAGGGCTTGTGCACCCTCAGTGCCCTATATTTGCTAATACCCTACCCAAGCCCTTTGGCTATAATACCTTTGATTTGCAGCACGAATTATTTTCTTATCCTCTCTTCTGTTACTAAATAGTGTGACAACATTGAACTTTCTGGGCTGGCACAGATAATGTCTGCGTTCTTACAAATTATGTAAACAGCAACACTTTACTGGGGAAGAGAACAGAGGTTAGCTACATTTATGTTCAAGAGCACCATTATCAGAGGAAGAAATCTGGGGAGAGGCACAGTGAACGTTCTGAGATCATGGAATCCTTCTGGATCTGCAAGGCCATCCCTACCTTCTCTCTCACAGGATAGAGGGCTACCCTCTTCCTCAAACCTTGCCATCCCTGAGAATACAGAAAGGGTGCTCTTAACTGTATCACCACAGATTTGTTTTTGCCTCTTAAGCTTCATATAAATGAGCTCAGATTCTTCTGTGTCTGTGTAACAAATTTCAGATTTGTGCATGATTTTGCATTTATCACTCGCTCATTCTTTTTCTTTGTTTTATTTCACTGTATGAATATGTCACAATTTGCCCATTCCCCTGTTGATAAGTTGTTGAACATTACTTTTTTAAAAAGACATTTTAACAGTATCTTCTATCAACAATATAATTTTGTACTGATGTGCTTTCTTTCTTCCCGTTTTGGTCCCCATAGTCTAAATCATAATGTCTTCCAAAGAAGGGTTTAATTATCATTATTTGGGTCCATGCTCACCACCTTTATTAATAATGCTAGCTAACTGAGCAGTACGAATGATGGTCAGAGGAGACTCGTCGTGTTTGCAAAACCACGGAGTGATTCTGTGACTCATTTGGTCTAGCTCCAAAGAAAGATGAAAAATGCCCAGTGAAAGATTTATGTTTCTAGACTAGTGTCTATAGAACAGTAAAGGATGTTCTAGTGAAGGCTTCTATATCCATATGCATCTTGAGGAGGTGAGTGTGATACTTGGAAGCCTGCTCATTTGCTACACACAGGGGTCCCAAGATTCCGTGTCATGCTCATGTAACATCGGACGGAAGTTAGGAGACACTTTACGCTAGAAGTATAGGAAAGAAAGCATGCCTTACTCTCAAACAGCTTGAACCTGTCCTGTACTCCTCATCACAGTCCCTGCTAGAGACACCAGTTGAGGGTGGGTGTGGGGGTTGGGTAATGCATTTGGAAATAAATGGAAGAGCTAGGGAGACTAGAGGGGGGATACTTGCAGCCCCATGTCCCCCTTCAGGATGCGCAGGGATGAAGAAACAGCTTCATGAGATTTTGTAGCACTTGACAGTGGCCAGGGGCAGGAAAGGAAGGCAGAGAGTGCCAGATAATCTGGAGACTTTTTTCTTAGCAAAACGGATGCAGTGGGATTGCGTGACATTAAGCAGCCTTGTTAGGCCCAGGAGGAAGGGTTTTCTACGAGCCTGAGACACTGCTGGGTAAATCAGGGACTTGGGATAATGAAACAGATTTAGGAGATTCCCTCAGGGCTCTAGATTGTTTGTGATATAAGATATCATCTAATGTAGTGCTTTTAAAGTTCGGTTTCACAGAAGATGGGCCGCCCTTCTTTTGAATGCAAATCTTAGGCATCATTTTAGAAACTGAGGCTGATGAAGCAGAGATGCCTTTTTCAAGGCAGAGTGGGTGTGCGGATGTTCTGGGAAGTCTCTAGTTAGCCTCAGCACATCATTTCATGCAAAGAACCTGAGGCCTGGAGACATCAGGGACTTCGGCGTCACACCTAGTTAATGATGGGCAAGGGACCAAATCTCCAGGTTTTTGAGTCTGGAGTTGATTTCAGGCCATTACCATCATCCCTCAAAGTGTAAACAGGGTACCCTTGAATCAGAATCACTGTGGATGTTTATTGAAAATACCCGCCAGGAGACCCTGCCCAGCCCTCCCATGTTGGAATGTATTGGAGAGGGTCTAGGGATGTGCATTACAACAAGTTCCCAGCTAATCCTTATGAACACGCAGCTCTTATATCCCACCATCCCCCAGCCCCTTCCCTCAGGATTCCTTACTGAGAAGTGCTGAAGACACTTGCTCCTATAATCTTTCCATTGTATCATTTGTAATTTGGTATTTGAGCTTATTACAGGGTATTGAACAGGATAATGAGAAGGGGGGCCCTGGATCCTGGGGGAATAGGCAGGCCACATAAACCTCAGCTCCTTCTGCCAGTACCTGTGCCTGCCACAGCCAGACCGGAGCTGGCTTCTCACCTGCCAAGCCCTCATCTGTCAGCTGAGAGAAGTTTCTCATCCATGCTGGCCTGGGCTGGCTGTGGGATTTACTCTCTTAAATCATAGTTTCCCCTGTCACTGTGGGGCAAATAATCTTTTCCTCAGACAGAGACAGATGAATCTGCCCAAGATCCTATTGAGAAGCTCTGCACTTCTGACCTGGGGGCGTCCACCCGTCTCCTGTAGGCTGCAGTGGGGCCTGCGAGGACTTCAAGGGCACGACCCGCATAGAGATGCTTACAAAACTTTCCTCGTTTTTCCCTTTCACTCCTTCTCTTTTAGAAACATCGTCTTTGGGGCGCCTGAGTGGCTCAGTCGGTTAAGCGGCCGGCTTCAGCTCAGGTCATGATCTCACGGTCTGTGAGTTCGAGCCCCGTGTCGGGCTCTGTGCTGACAGCTCAGAGCCTGAAGCCTGCTTCGAATTCTGTATCTCCCTCTCTCTCTGCCCTTCCCTTGCTGATGCTCTGTCTCTATGTCTCTTAAAAATAAAATAAAAACGTTAAAAAAAATGCTTAAAAAAAAAAGAAACATCGTCTTTCGTATCACACTATTGACTTTGGCTTTGAGAAAGTTGCAAATAGGAGATCCAAAATGAGGATGTTTTGCCAGCTCTTCATATTTTCTATGAAAATGTCCTGCTATTAGGATTCTGGGGTGGCTGATGTAAATGTTGGTAAATAGCAACCCTAGGGTTGAACTCTTCTCTTCTTACTTCTTCTGAGTGTAACATCCTTAAAAAGTTTGTTTTCCAATGAAAATTATTCTCTTTATTGGGTATGCTTTAGTTTGTTCTTAAGGTGACCCGAATAATAGTTTCTTCCACCCTCACCCCTGAACTCTTCCTTGCACCTCCAGCCTCAACCCAGGAAATGAAACCAAACTGGCATGGCCTCTCAGAGCACCAGGACCTGGCTGGGAATCACATATATGTAGAGGAGCCATGTTGTGCTCCTTCCCTGGAGGTCGGTGGATCTCAGCACCAGTTCCTAAGCTGAGCAGGACAAACCACGATTCTACTCTTTAAGCCCTAGCCCTGGTCTAGTGTTGAGACTGGGCTTGTAGCGGTCATTTGGATCTGGCATGGCTTTGGCTGGCTTGCTAGGGTAGGGGCAGGATTGGCCCTTTTCTAAAGTGAAGACTTTCAGAGTTGGGGGTGATGCACTGGGCCCCCAGGATTATTTAGCCATATCCTGATGATGGAATGTGTGCATACGGCTGAGCTGTAGTCCTCTGACAGTTCATGTTGCCAAATTCTTCACCTTTTCCAGTAGTGTAGAAGAAAGGATCTTTATGTCCTCACCTTGGTTGGGCATGTGCAGTCCCAGGTCCAGTTCTGAGGTCCATGCAGCACAGCTGCTGGTTCTCATTGCTGTAGCAGGTATGGGATCCCCCCAGCTTGAGGTAGGGTGGGGGAGGAAAGAGAAGGAGCTTCATATTGATGAGGTCTTCAGGAGCATTCTGCCAGATCATTGACCATCCAAGGATGTTGCCAGTACATGGCATACAGCAGCCATGCTGAGGGCAGAGTTCCTGCCTCTCCTAAAAAAGGGGGAACATCATGCTCCTGCAGAGCAGGAGGGGTCTGTGGACACTGACAGGCCGTTCTCCCCCCGACTTCCTAGCAGGATTCTTCTTGGCCTTTAGACCAAGCCCAGCCCCACCGTACTCTCTGTGAATCTCTCTCTAGAGAACCCTCACCTCTGACAGGACCAACCCACCCTCTGGGTACCTGCTCACCAAGTCAAACCCAATTTTGTTTGGCTTGTAATCTGGCCAATCACCTAACTTGCACTATTTCCTGAACAACCCCCCACTATGCAACCATCAGCATGTGTCTTCACGTTCACTGAGGGGTGGCCAGGGTTGCTCTCCAACTCATGTTCCTTATGGTGCTCAGGCTGAAGGGGTAGCAGCCAGCAGGAATTAGAGAAACACTTGATGGCCCCTGAGGCCTGGGCTCAAACCTGCCACACCTTCACTTCCATCCATACTCTGTCATCTGGAGAAAGTCACAGACAAAACCTAACATCAGTGGAGTTTCGAAATACCTGCCCATGGAGGTGTTATTTGCTGAATAATAATTTAACTCACCACTCAAAATGGTTTGCTAGAGCTACTTCCCTTTTGGTCTCTGCATTAAAAGAGTATGGTTCCTGGCACTGACTCTTCTGGAGATTCTAAATGTATTGGTGGGGTGTTTCCCTCAGGAAAATACACTGCCAGGATTTAGACATATCCCCATATCTTTGATTAACTGTGGAGTGGGCCTGCCAGAAATACATGTATAGTAAATTTATGAACGATGTTAGTATCCTTTGAAATTTCACTTTAAATAAAATTATAGGCTTATAGAGGAAAACTGTAGCACTGAAAGAAATAGCAACTGAAGTTCTAGTCCAATCATTTACATTTGAAGTTCAATATCAAAATGGCACCACTACTAATCTTGGCTCCACAACAAACATAACTCATTGATTGTGGATTTCTTTCCTGCTGACAGAGGTTGTGGCCTCAGATAAAATTTCAAGAGAGTACAAATTACCACTTTTAACAAATTGGACACTGAGATGGTTTCTTGATGCCATCCTTGACCTAGGAACTTGAGTATATGTGGATGGCATCAAGCATGTGACAGTGTGATATGTCATTGTCATCACATTTCTTTAAAGGATGCTTGGGAGTACCAAACTCAGGGAGGTCCTGGGAAGAGGTCTGGAGTCCTTGTGGTTTTCACATCTGTGTTACCAGTGCAGGGAAGATGGGTGGGAAGAGTAGGTCGTCTGTGTTTGGCAAGGAAACCACTTTCTGGTGCTGAGGAAACCAAGTTTACAAGGGGCTAGATTTGGACACCTACTTAGTGCTGTAACAGCGACTTGGAATTAGGGATCCATGTCTTCAAAACAGCATGCAGGCAGTGACCTTCACCTGCAAGTCAGAGGCCATTAAGAAAAGAATTCTTCTGGGGCGCCTAAGTGGCTCAGTCAGTTAAGCGTTTGACTTCGGCTCAGGTCATGATCTCACAGTTTGTGAGTTCGAGCCCCACATCAGGCCTCTGTACTGACAGCTCAGAGCCTGGAGCCTGCTTTGGATTCTGTGTCTTCCTCTCTCTGCTCCTCCCCAATTAGTGCTCTGTCTCTGTCTCTCTCTCAAAAAAATAAACATTAAAAAAAAAGAAAAAAGGAAAGAATTCTTCTAAGATAAGGCCCTGACACTCTGGAAATCAGAAATAATTTTGTTTAAGTCAATGAAGATAGCAACTTTTTGGTGGAATAAAACCAAGGAGGAACCATTTCTAGTGGTTCAGAAGCTAGAGTATGCCTTGGAGAGGTTAGGAGATGCTCTTGAATGAAAAGGTTTGGGTAAAAGAAATTGGAATATGGAAGTACAGAAGAAGTAATAAAAAATCTAGGTTAGCTATTGGTGAGACGAGTGTGTGAACATAGCTTAGTGAGTACCTGTAACTTATGGCAACCTAGAGAAGGTTGGAAGTTCAGTGGAGAACTTTGCTGCACACGGTGGGGGTACTGCTGTATCATAGGTATGATTGGAAGGAACACTCTGAAGATTGCAGATAGACATTCTTTCTAGTCATCTAAGAGTTGGGAGTTCAGAGAGGAGGTCCAAATAGGAGAATGAAAAGGATGACATCAGGATCTGGAGTGAAGACTTAATTGCAAATTGGGCCATGTGTCAAAATGATGTTGTTTATTAGGAATCCACACATGAGGCTAAAGAAATCTTAAAAGACTTTTCCACCATCAAGGAAAGCCCTGTCTGGGGCAACAGCAGCCAAAGCTCTAAAACTGAATCTGGGAGTTCAGGGAATATTGGGCTTCGACCACTTCTATATTGCCATTGCCCAAGCTGGCATGTAGTAGGTTCTCAAATATTTGTTGAATGAAGAAGGGTCGGAAGGGACTGGGGAGGGTTATAAAGTGTTTCATGTTGGAGATGAAAGTGAGGTCAAATATCTGTTGAATGAAGGGTCTGAAGGAACTGGGTAGAGGTTTAAGGTATTTGATGTTGGAGATGGAGGTGAGGTCAGTCATTCTATGTGAAATGAAGAAACGTTGACTATGTCCAGGCAACTGTGGTTTGTCTGGAAGTATTAGGAGAATAGGGAGGGTATCCCATATGTTGCTGTGAATTTCTAGCACATAGGAGTAAGGATCTCCTGTGAATGTCTTTCTGGTTCCTTAGTAGAGTCTCTAGAGATCTGAGGAACCCAGTTTGGAATCCATTGTTAAGAAGCTCCACTCAGTTACAAACCCTCAGTCATCAAAGCAGAAAAGGAACTCTAGATCTAGCATCGTATATGACATGCTCTTTGTGAACTTCTCAGTCTTCTGTATACTTTTATCTTAATTTTATGGAAGTGGCTAAAGGCAAAGACAAAAATGACAATCATTTGGATACCAAAGGTTTTATGACAATACAATTTTATAAACAGCATTTCTTTAATTCCTGTGGTAATTGTTTTATGGCCATCTTACATAATGCTGCCAGCCACCCCTAATTCAACAATAGGTTACTCTCATGCTTGTGGTTCTGCAGGTTGGTGGTGGTGATTCTGCTATAGGCTATAGGTTTACTGGTCATCTGAGGTGGCTCTTCTTCTGTTTCATGCTAGGGACTTCACTACCCAGAGTAGGTTTTGGTAGTGATGACAGAAGCATTAGAACCCAACCAAAGGTACAAGTATACTCAAAACATCTGTTTATGTCTTACCTACTGGCATCTCCATTGGCTAAAGCAAGTTACATGGTCATGGCAAAAGTCAAAGGACAGAGAAGCACACTCTGCCCTTCCTGAGGTTATGGTATGGATGTGGGGTATATGCCACTATCACAGAGGAGGGCAGAAGTGAGACCACTAATTCAGTCTGCCATAGTACCTGTGTAGCACACTGTAACCACCATTTGGGGGAGTGACATTCTCCTCTCCTTTGCCTGACTACGGTACAGCTTCTACATATTGATAAGTCTGGAGAATCCAGACCTGTTTTGGCACCTGGAGGCTTCCATGCATGACAGACAGCACCTGGTGGAGATTATAGCAGTGGCTGGCAAGGTTAATGGAACTTGGTAAAGGCAACTGGACAGTGTGTTCTCAAAACTGTAGCAAGTGCCTATATAGGCAGTTCACTGTAGCAGAGGTTCAACAGAAGGCATAGGTAAAAAGTGACTGTGGGTGGTTGTACAAGTGGTTGAGGTGGTTAACAGGTAATAATACAGCACCGTATATCCTAGTAGAGTGAAATTGGCCTGGAGAAACATAGATTCCAGTAATTAGATGTAGAATTTCAAGGTCAGAAAGGACTTTGGATCCATGTAAAACAACCCTCTATTGTAACACAGACAGGTGTTGTTCAACACCTGTTTGAACACCTCTATTGATAGATGGCCTCTCACCCAAGGCAGTCCATCCCACGTT
This sequence comes from Paguma larvata, assembly GCA_030068075.1. Taxonomy (NCBI): domain Eukaryota; kingdom Metazoa; phylum Chordata; class Mammalia; order Carnivora; family Viverridae; genus Paguma; species Paguma larvata. The sequence goes on from CM057832.1 coordinate 81,725,237, forward strand.
AGACACACAGTACTGACAACACGTGAGGCTAGACAGGACGAAGCAAGATATCAGGGAAGCAAATGTCCAATAGGGGAAGTTTGCAAATCATTTAGAGAAAAGGTTCTTTTTGTTGTGTTTAGGGAGAGAAGAACAAGGAAGAGGCCAAGAGAAGACAGAAAGAGTAGGAACTGTTTTTCCCTTTTGTATTTCTTTGTCAATATGAAAATTAATGTAGTGAGGAGAGAATAAAACCTGGGCAGTGGACAATGGAGAGTATACTTGGCTGACTTTGGGTGGAGATACCTTGGGGGCAAAAGCTGCAGGTGGTTCTACTATAGATGGACTCATTAAACCCAACACTTAGCTGAAGTTTGACCTTGGTTTATATGTTCTGTTTCCCATCTCGTGAACTCCTCTCACAGAAAAGGGAGTTTACAGACAGGAATAAGTCTGCTGCTGAGTAATGTTAACCAAAGAATAGAAATGTTACCATGTTGTTCTACTCTGATAAGCCCATCTTGAGAGCTGGTAAAAACTTGATGATGAGTCCAAGGAATAGGCCTGAAGGTGGCTTCTAGAGTGGCGAACTTTGCCCTCAGTGTTTAACTTTTAGGGAGTTGGGAGCCAAAGCAGCTCTCAGGTTGTTTCAACAAAAATACCAAGATCAGCTGTCAAATCAGTCAGGGTGAAAACTAGTCAGACTGGTTCTGTGACTTATGTATAACCAATCAAAGGAACAACAACCACCAACAACAAGGTTTGAAGACTGATATTTTAAGCTTTTCAACAAGCTGTGTTGACATGTAGCCACAACCTTAATGTGCAAACCACTTCAAGCAGAGAGAGTTTTAAAAGCTGTAAATTAAAATCATATTTCTTTTGCAAGCCTTTGAAACCATTGAGAAACAAATCAGTCAGATGGTCTCCCAAATTTCTTCAGCAAACTTAGAGCTCAAAAAGAAATTAATGCAGAAGTCGAAAATGATTTTAGACAAGTGGTTTACTACCTGTCAGGGGTGTGACCCATATTGTTGTTTATTTATTTGATTTCATGAATCTCTCTTCCCCTTAAGACCTGAGTTCAGATCCAGTCACCATGCTGGTCAGTTGTGACTGGACTTCTCTGTCCCCCTAGGTGGTAATCCAGACCAGAGCCAGACCCCAGTGAATGTTTTGTGCACTTTGTGGTGGTGCTGGTGAAGTGAGGCAGGCAGTGTCAATAGTGAAAATAGGGAATGAGTTATAAAATTACTGCAGGTAGGAAATCTTGAAGGCGGGTTGGGGGTGACTTCAAGTTACACATAATCAAAAGTGTCTAACACTACTCCATTTCTGCAAACATCTTACATTCTCTTATGAGAGGGTGGGGCAGTAGGGGTGGCTGGAGGGTTTTAGTCATACAGGTTCAAGAGTTATTTCACCATAGTGTGGATTTTTTCTTACATGAGACATAACGTACTTTCACCTATGTGCATTCGTTCATTTATTGATTTGCTATCCATCGAGCTTATCTTTTGTGCCAGGTTCTGGAGTAGGTGATGAGGATAAGAAGATTGAACTGAAACAGGTCTGCCCGACTTGAAGTGGTGTACAGGCTGGGAAAGGAGGAGAGCAGGCTTGCAAACCAGGGATCCCCAGAGAGTATAATCAGGGCTGTGCAGGCAGAGTAGTTGGACATCTGACTCTGCCATATGGAAGAGAGTGTCTGTACTGTGTTTAGGGGGATGAGTACTAGTCCTGTCAGTTGATACTGTGGTTTTAGGAAGTGGACCCTGCAGTGCAAATACACTGCAGTATTGTGCAAGGGGAGCCATAAAGAGGTCAGTGTGGTCACGATATGTGGTGTGTGGTGAGGGAGTGGCGGGAGGCAAGGTGAGAAGGGGGATTGGGGGCCATATCAGAAAGGGCCCTGAGTGCCCCCCAGGAAAGCATGGGGAGCCACTGAAAGCAGTGAAGCAACGCAGTGAGGACATGATCTGAATTATTTCTACAGCTCTGTCTGAATGTTGACTGTGGTGGGTCTGTGTAATTGGGCTTCTTTTTTGGACCCAGAGTGGCTGTATTTCATCTGGATTGCATCTATCATGGAAGCCCATGGTGGAACTTCAAAGGGAAGTTTGTGATTATTCTGAGAAATTAGTGCAAGACGAGAGCATTAAGGCAGTAGCTGGAGGCAGGACAGCCTCATGGTTGAGCCTTAAGTGCTTGTAAGAGCCAGCTCCATCTTCTGACCATCCTACAGGCTTGGGAGAGAGAGCAGGAGGGAGTAGAAACATTCCACCCCTGGGAATACAGGTCTGCCTGTATCCACTGGGCAGAAGACTGCTAGGCCAGGGGGTCTCAGAGAGAGAGAGAAAGAAAACTCTGCATGGGCCTACATTGCAGTATCTGCCATATGGCTCAGATTCCCTGGTATCAGAGCAGTCTGCAGTTGGTAAAGAGTCATGTGAAGATGTTGGCCAGCCCCAGGTGGAGAGTCACAGCCTAGCACCTGGACTCTTGAGTAAGGCCCTATCATCTGTAGCAGAGAACTAGTCACTATTTGTGAATGAGTTGTTAGCAATGACTGGGGCCACAAAAGAGACTTGAGAGTCTAATTACAGGACAGCAAGTGACTATGTGGTCAGAACTGTCCATTATGAGCTTGGCCTGTCAGACCTGCTAAGACAGTGACTCTCAGTAAGAAGGAAGTGTTCCATCCAGGGTTGACTTGAGTGAGAACAGAGGGAGCTGAATAAACAGATGGCAAAGATCCCATGTTACCTTTCTGTTGTTGCACTGATGCCTCTCCTCAGATCACCCTTATGGTTCCACGGAGTTTCCCTATGACCATGAGCTAGTTCACAGATAGGTTGGGGCAGTACTTCGGTGCAAACCAAAAATAGACAACCATAAGGGTACTGCCCAACCCAGGAGTGAACAGTACTGAGGGGAAAACCTCTGGAGGGAAGGACTTCAGGCAGAGAATCTGGTCATCCCCTTTGTATGGAGGGAGAAGTGGTCTAAGGTAAGTGTGAATGCAGACTGCTGGGCATTGGTGAATGGCTTAGTAGGAAGTCAGGGGCCTGGAAAGAGCATGGTTAAAAGACTGGGAGAAGTTGGTCTGGGGAAGAACAATGTGGATGGTCCTCTGGGGGCAGGAACAAAGTGTGAGAAAGTTTGTCCTGCACAGTGATGCCCACCAGAGACTGTCCATTGCAGAAGTGTCACTAAATAACCAAGTGGACAGGATTTCAGTCAGCTCTGTCCTTGGCCAACTCACTGGCAAGTAGGTTACATTGGAACCTTTCCATCTGAAAAAATAGAACCATCCTGCACAAGATTAACACATACTTGAGGTATGTCCACAGTGACTTCATTGGCATGGTTCTCTGAGGGCTCATAGAGTATCTGAAATACTGGCAGGAGGTCTGCAAATCATCACCTTGCGCAAAGGGACTCACTCTGTGGCAAAGGAGCCAGGCAAGTGAGGAAAGGATCATAGAGTCCACTAGTCCTATCTCGTCCCATACTATCTAGAAATTGCAGGTCTGATATGATGGAATGACCTCTTAAAGGCAACTTGTAGATGATGTGGAGCTTGATGTTATCCTTTAGGACGTGATGATACACATCTTGTCCTATGGCTGTTGGGTAGAAGAGGTGGGTCTGGCAACCTGGGGGCGACCGTAGGAGTGGTCCTCCTCCCCATCACTTCCAGTGATCCTCCTGGGGGAATCTATGCTTCCTGTCTCTGCAATTTTAGGTTCTGTGGAACCCCCTGTTTCCCAGCAGGGAATTCTTCCATGAGGGTCATAGGAACCATGCTAAATTGAAAGGTATGGCTTTCACTCCTCATTTGGGATCCCTTATGCCAGGAGAAGAGCAGGCAGAGATAGGAATTCAAGGTAACTGACCCTTGGTGATCATGAGGAAGTAGGGCTACTGTTGTGTCATGGTTACCAGGATGAAAATGGTTTGCATTCAGATGATTGGCCGTGGCAGCCCTGCCATGTTCAATTCTTAACTGTAAAAGGGCAATTATAGCAGCTCTGATCTGATAAAGACATGACGAGCAGGGGCACAGATTCTTCAGGGGTGAGATCCAAACCTTCCATCAGTCGAATCACCTAGATCAGCAGAAGTGACTGCTGCAGGGAAGGGATCTAGACCCCTGGGAGGGAATGGTGACAAATTGATGAGTATCATTTTTGGCTCAGGACTGACAGAGCTGTCATGACTGTAATTCCTCAAACAAATCTGCCTCTTACAAGTTTCCCTGGAATTGTTGACTAACCAGAACTCCTGGAGAAGTTGTGTCTGGAAGGATGAACTTATCATGGGAAACATAGAAGTCTGAGCTGTGCATGAGGCAGACTGCATAAAGAGTGGGTGGGGCCCTGACTGTCATGCAACTGTCTCAGCTGCTTAAGTGGTGGCTGCCAAGGGCTCACTGCTTCGTTAACGTCCAGAGAAACACCTCATGAGATGGGAGTTCATGCATCTCTCCTCTCCTGCAGGGTTGACCTATAGCCAATGACTGTATATATGGTCGTAGCGGTTTTTGGTGTCCAGCCCAAATGCATTCTGAATTACAATTCATGCTTCAGGGCTGCCAGGGGCATTAGGATGAAATCTGACATCAGCTGAGACTACGTCTTTATTTAACTTCTTCCCTTTGCCCTTTTCTGCTCTTCCAACTCCCTTAGAGACTTTTCCTGAGACTCCACAACACTCCCTCTATTCCTTCTGCTTTTAGGGAACCCAACAACCCAAGATGACGGGCCAATAGAACAGATTTTGGGGAGGCGTAGGCAGCCCTTTTCTCTGAGCTCAGATAGTTCTATGCAGGCCCCCAGGAGCCTTGGCCATGAGGCAAGTGTGTGTATAAGTGCCTGCAGAATACATAGTCAGACTTCAGACCAGGAGACTCCCTCTTAACATTGACCCTGGGATACAGCCCTGCCCTCACCAAATAGTTATCTTCTTAAAATTAAACCCAGTAATGTGGGGAAATGGAGCCTTGCTTCCTCCACCTGGCATCTTCTGGAATAATGTGACAGCTCCCTGTGGAATCCCTCTCTGCCGGGTGCCTCAGGTTATTCTTGTCAGCTTGAGAACAAGAGGGCACTGGGTGGACAACACCTGGTGAATAAATTTACGCACTGAAGTAATGGTTTCCATGTTGATTTTTCATAATTAACTAAACAGGCTGGAGTTAAGTTTCATGTGTAAGAACTTGTAAGGAACTCTTGACAAGAGGTGAAGGTTGATGAGGGCAGTTAAGGTTTATAATAACTTTTTTCCTGCTAGAGCTTTGTTTCTCTCTCTTCTTTCTCTTTCTCTTCCCCCCCTTCCCCCACCATTCCTTTCCTCCTTTATCTTCTCCCCTCTCCCTTTTCCTTTCTCTCCTTGTAAAATCCTGTGTGAGTTTTCGTGTATCCCTACAATTTCTCAGCATGTGTGTGAAAAGAAAAATAGTAACATCAACAGATTATACTGGTGCTTTTGTAATTTGAAAATTACATCTGCAGATGTGTCTCTGATCTTGAAGGGAAACAACTAAAGATTTGGCAAAAAGTTTCTAGCAAAAGAGACTTGGAAAATATATGAGATGGCAGGTGGTGGGAGCTGAGACATGAAAGCCCAATGAAGGAGGGCCCATCCTTACCTGGAAGGGAATGCTCAGTCTTCTTGTGTCTCAGCAGTTTATCTGTGGTAGGTGAGAAGGGTGCTGTAAAAAATTTCTTGTTTGTGAAAATGGACGTTGTATTTCTCTGTTAAGAATCTACTATATTTGCTGAAAGCACAAAGTGCTTTACTCCAGTCTGAGTCAGATTTTGATTATTTTGAAACTTCACAGCTCACATTGCTGGCTGGGGCATGCTGCTCTCTCATGTGATTTATATGAAATGATGGCCCAGGGAAAATTGCATTAGAATGGCTAACTTTGGCCTTTAGGAGTTTCTTCCTTTGTGATTCTAGGGCTGATCAGCTGAAAATGCTAGGATTAAGTTCCTTTCTTTCTGCTTGGCGAAGAACAATGTTGGTATTGGCAGTGATCACTTCTCTTTTCTCATTCAACTGTTCCTTCAGGACCTGAAGCCTTAAAAAATTAATCTCCACCTTTGCAGATGCCAGTAGAGGTCTTTGAGACCCTCAGTTCCTTGTTCAGGTCTTTTCAGAGATTAGGCCTCCTTAACTGAGTGAGTTAAGTAACAGCCTTCTTCTTGCATAAACTCTGTGCTAGAGTGGGTTTTTATGAACAATACAATGTAGGGTTCTGTAACCTTAGCTCATATTTTAGACCCAGTTGATTCTGACATGGGAAGCCTCATTCTAGAGTTTTTCTTTGGGTCTGGACATACGCTGTAGACTTCTCCTACAGGCCGTCGTTGGGTTGACTTGGGAACAGAGTGAACATGGTTGGTATGCTTGGCCATCTGAAGGGTCCTCATTTGCCCTCAGACACTGGTGTATTGAGATGCTATACAAATACGTGAGTATGGAAGTCTCCTTACTGATGAAACGGAATTATCAATAATAATTAATGTATTGCTTCAGAGATCAAGGTCCTAAGAGTAAAGCAGTTTTTAGTGCTGCAGAATTATAAGACAACAAAATCTCTTTACTCTCTTCCCCATTGCTTTTCTTTATTATAATTCCTTTTAGCAGAGAAATTCTCAACTTCATTCTCTAATTTTGATGAATTTAAGAAAATGATTACTCAGCCATGATCAAACAAAGCTTTCCCATAGCCTATCACTGAGAAGCCAGATGGACTGCTTCTGACATGTTCCCACCTACCACAGAGGCTTTTCCTCACACTCATGCTCCACTCCAGTGTTTGCGTGATTTGCATAGCCAACACCTGTCATCAGGTATGCTGACCTCTGTTCCTACCATCATTCTCCCCTTGAACTTGCCTTCCCTTCAAGACTGGGCTGTCTTTCTGGGGGTTATATGTAAACCAATTTGAAAATAAACTATTTAAATTAAAAAAAGTAATAAAATAAACATTAAAAAATTAAACACACAAAAAAAAAATAAAATGGATTTTTTTTATATTAAAAAAAAAAAAAGAAAGATTGGGCTGTCTTCCTTGCCTCTCCCATAAAGGCTTACCTGACTGTCCATTTCACCTAGTTTATTCTTCTGGAGTCCGGTTGCACTTGTAGTCAGTTCTATGTAGCTGAATGTTTATCTTGTATGTTCTTTAATAGTTTTGCATTAATTTTTTCATAACTTTGTGTTCAGTAACAGTAGTGATAATTTAGTGAGGACCAATTCGGTGTTACCTGTTATTACCTATTAGGTGTCAAGTACGTTAGTCATGTGCATAATCCTTAAGTTTGACAATAACCCTGCAGAGTATGTTGTTATCCCATTTTAGAGTTGAGAAAGTGGAGGTTCAGAGTCGTTAATAACTTACCAAAGTGGTTTAGAACCCAGGATCGTCTGGTTGCAGTCTTCATGCTCCTAATGCTGGGTTCAGTCTCTCAAGGACAGACATTGAATTTTCTATTTCTCTTCTAGTTTCAAGTTATTCAGCATAGAGTTGGGTAGATGTAAATTCCTGAAAGGTTCTGTGGTGAACTTTAGCATTTTGTATTTTTTTTTTTTTGTTATAATAGTTTATTTTCAAATTGGTTTACATATAACACCCAGTGTTCATCCCAACATGTGCCCTTTTTAATGCCCATCACCCCCTCTCCCCCCTCCCTCATCCCCCTTACCCTCAGTTTTTTCTTAGTCTTTGAGAGTCTCTTATGTTTTATCTCCCTCCCTCTCTGTGTCTTTTTTTTCTTTCCCCTCTTCCCCTCCCCCTGGTTTTTGCTTAGTTTCACAAAGTCCACCTATTCGTGGAAACATATGGTATCTGTCTTTTTCTGACTGACTTATTTCACTTAACATAATACCCTCCAGTTCCATCCATCTTGCTACACATGGCCAGATTTCATTTTTTCTCATTGCCACGTAGTAGTCCATTGTATATAAGTACCATAACTTCTTTATCCATTCGTCAGTTGATGGGCACTTGGTCTCTTTCCATGATTTGGCTATTGTCGAAAGTGCTGCTATGAACATTGGGGTACACGTGCTCCTATGCATCAGCATTCCTGTGTCTCTTGGGTAGATTCCTAGCAGGGCTATTGCTGGGTCATAGGGTAGCTCTATTTTCATTTTTTTGAGGAACCTCCACACCGTTTTCCAGAGTGGCTGCACCAGTTTGCATTCCCACCAACAGTGTAGGAGGGTGCCTACTTCTCCACATCCTCGCCAGCATCTATAGTTTCCTGATTTGTTCATTTTAGCCACTCTGACTGGTGTGAGGTGGTATCTCAGTGTAGTTTTGATTTGTATTTCCCTGATGCTGAGTGACATTGAGCATCGTTTCATGTGTCTGTTGGCCATCTGAATGTCCCCTTTGGAGAAGTGTCTATTCATATCTTCCGCCCATTTCTTCACTGGGTTGTTTGTTTTTCGGGTTTGGAGTTTGGTGAGTTCTTTATAAATTTTAGATATTAGTCCTTTATCCGATATGTCATTTGCGATGATCTTTTCCCATTCCGTTGGTTGCCTATTCGTTTTGTTGGTTGTTTCTTTTGCCGTGCAGAAGCTTTTTATCTTGATGAGGTCCCAATAGTTCATCTTTGCTTTTAATTCTCTTGCCTTTGGAGACGTGTCGAGTAAGAAATTGGTGCGTCTTAGGTCAAAGAGGCTTTTTCCTGTTTTCTCCTCTAGGATTTTGACGGTTTCCTGCCTCACATTCAGATCTTTTATCCATTTAGAATTTATTTTTGTGAGTGGTGTAAGAAAGTGGTCTAGTTTCATTCTTTTGCATGTTGCTGTCCAATTCTCCCAGCACCATTTGTTAAAAAGGCTGTCTTTTTTCCATTGGATACATTTTCCCGCTTTGTCAAAGATTAGTTGGCCATATACTTGCGGGTCCATTTCTGAGTTTTCTATTCTATTCCATTGGTCTATGCGTCTGTTTTTGTGCCAATACCATACAGTCTTGATGACCACCGCTTTGTAGTAGAGGTTAAAGTCTGGGATTGTGATGCCTCCCGCCTTGGTTTTATTCTTCAGTATTATTTTGGCTATTCGAGGTCTTTTGTGGTTCCATACAAATTTTAGGATTGTTTGCTCTAGCTTTGAGAAGAATGCTGGTGCAATTTTGATTGGGATTGCATTGAATGTGTAGATTGCTTTGGGTAGTATTGCCATTTTGACGATATTTATTCTTCCAATCCATGAGCATGGGATGTTTTTCCATTTCCTTGTGTCTTCCTCAATTTCCTTCATAAGTTTTTTATAGTTTTCAGTGTAGAGGTCTTTCACATCTTTGGTTAGGTTTATTCCTAAGTATTTTATGGTTTTTGGTGCAATTGTGAAAGGGATTAGCTTCTTTATTTCTCTTTCTGCTGCTTCATTGTTGGTGTATAGAAATGCCACCGATTTCTGTACATTGATTTTGTATCCTGCAACTTTGCTGAAATCATGAATCAGTTCTAGTAGGCTTTTGGTGGATTCTGTCGGGTTTTCCATGTAAAGTATCATGTCATCTGCAAAAAGTGAAAGTTTGACTTCCTCCTTGCCAATCTTGATGCCTTTTATTTTGTTTTGTTGTCTGATTGCTGATGCTAAGACTTCCAGCACTATGTTAAATAGCAGTGGCGAGAGTGGACACCCCTGTCGTGTTCCTGATCTCAGGGGGAAGGCTTTCAATTTTTCCCCATTGAGGATGATATTAGCTGTGGGTTTTTCATATATGGCTTTTATGATGTTTAAGTATGTTCCTTCTATCCCCACTTTCTCGAGAGTTTTTATTAAGAAAGGATGCTGTATTTTGTCAAATGCTTTTTCTGCATCTATTGACAGGATCATATGGTTCTTATCTTTTCTTTTGTTGATGTGATGTATCACGTTGATTGATTTGCGAATATTGAACCAGCCCTGCAACCCAGGGATGAATCCTACTTGATCATGGTGGATAATTCTCTTTATATGCTGTTGGATTCGATTTGCTAGTATCTTGTTGAGAATTTTTGCATCCATATTCATCAGGGATATTGGCCTGTAATTTTCTTTCTTTGCTGGGTCTCTATCTGGTTTGGGAATCAAAGTGATGCTGGCTTCATAGAATGAGTCCGGGAGTTTTCCTTCCGTTTCAATTTTTTGGAACAGCTTGAGGAGGATAGGAATTAACTCTGTTTTAAATGTCTGGTAAAATTCCGCAGGAAAGCCATCTGGTCCAGGGCTTTTATTTGCTGGGAGGTTTTTAATAACTGATTCTATTTCTTCACTAGTTATGGGTCTGTTCAAATTTTCTATTTCTTCCCGTTTGAGTTTTGGTAGCGTGTGGCTATTTAGGAAGCTGTCCATTTCTTCCAGATTGCCAAGTTTGGTGGCATATAATTTTTCATAGTATTCTCTGATGATTGCTTGTATCTCTGAGGGATTGGTTGTAATTTCTCCCTTTTCATTCACGATTTTATTTATTTGAGTTCTCTCTCTTTTCTTTTTGAGAAGCCTGGCTAGAGGTTTGTCTATTTTGTTTATTTTTTCAAAGAACCAGCTTTTGGTTTCATTGATCTGTTCCACTACCTTTTCTGTCTCCATATGGTTAATTTGAGCTCTGATCTTTGTTATTTCTCTCTTTCTGCTGGGCTTGGGTTGTTTTAGTTGATCTGCTTCTAGTTCCTTTAGGCGTGCTGTTAGAATTTGTGTTATTGATTTTTCTTGTTTCTTGAGATGGGCCTGGATTGCAATATATTTCCCTCTCAGGACTGCCTTTGCTGCATCCCAGAGCGTTTGGATTGTTGTATTTTCATTTTCATTTGTTTCCATGTATTTTTTAATTTCTTCTCTGATGGCTTGGTTGACCCAGTCATCTTTTAGTAGGTTATTTCTTAGCCGCCGTGTTCTTGGATATTTTCTAGGCTTTCTCCTGTGGTTGATTTCAAGTTTCAAAGCATTGTGGTCTGACACTGTACACGGTATGATCTCAATTCTTTTATATTTATTCAGAGCTTCCCTGTGCCCCAGAATGTGGTCTATCTTGGAAAATGTACCGTGTGCAGATGAGAAGAATGTAAATTCCTTTGCTTCTGGATGAAGGACCCTAAAGATGTCTGTGAGGCCCATCTGTCCTAATGTGTCATTCAGGGCTATTGTTTCTGCGGAGATTTTCTGTTTTGTTGATCTATCCAATGCTGAGAGTGGAGTGTTGAGATCCCCTACTATTAGGACATTTTTATCGATGAGGTTGCTAATGTTTGTAATTAGTTGTTTTACAAATTTGGGTGCCCCTGAATTCGGTGCGTAGATATTTACAATTGTTAGCTCTTCCTGCTGGATGGTCCCTGAGACTATTATATAATGTCCTTCCTCATCTCTTATTACATCGTTCATTTTAAAGTCTAATTTGTCTGATATAAGTGTGGCTACTCCGGCTTTCTTCTGACTTCCAGTAGCATGGTAGATAGTTCTCCATCCCCTCACTTTCAATCTGAAGGTGTCTTCAGGTTTAAGATGAGTTTCTTGAAGACAGCAAATAGATGGGTCTTGTTTTTTAATCCATTCTGTTATCCTTTGTCTTTTGATTGGTGCATTTAGTCCATTTACATTCAGTGTTAATATTGAAAAATATGGGCTTACAGTCACTGTATTATCTGTAAGTTTCATGTTTGTAAGGCTGTGTCTGGTAGTTTGTATTCTTTGCCTCCTTGTTTTCATAGAATGCCCCTCAGGATCTCTTGCAGTGCTGGCTTATTTGTGATAAATTCTTTCAGTTTTTGTTTGTTGGGAAAAACCTTGATCTCTCCTTCTATTCTGAATGACAGGCTAGCCGGATACAGAATTCTTGGTTGCATGTCCTTCTTGCTCATCACATTGAAGATGTCCTGCCATTCCTTTCTGGCTTGCCAAGTTTCCGTAGATAAGTCTGCTACTACCCTTATAGGTCTCCCTTTGTATGTTAGGGTTCTTTTGTCCCTAGCTGCTTTCAGGATTCTCTCCCTATCTTTGTATTTTGCCAGCTTCACTATGATGTGCCGTGCAGAAGGTCTATTCAAGTTACGTCTGAGGGGAGTTCTCTGTGCCTCTTGGATTTCCATGCCCGTTTCCTTTCTCATGTTGAGGAAGTTCTCAGCAATGATTTGTTCCAGAACCCCTTCGACTCCTTTCTCTCTCTCTTCTTCCTCTGGAACTCCTATGATACGGATATTGTTTCTTTTGACTGCATCGCTCAGCTCTCGAATTCTCCTTTCCTGTTCCTGGATCAGCTTCTCTCTCTTTTTATCTGCTTCCTCTTTTTCAATGATTTTGTCTTCTAATGCACTAACTCTTTCCTCTACCTCTTCAATCCGTGCTGTGGATGCTTCCAGTTTCCCCTGTATTTCTTCCAATGTCTTCTTTAATTCTTCCTGACCGTTTTTAAGGTCTTTGAACTTTGCCTCGTAGGACCCCTTGCATTCATCTAAGCTTTTTTCAAGGCCAGCAATTAGTTTTATGATTAACATTCTATATTCAAGTTCTGTTATGTTGCTTATATCTCTTTTCATTAATTCTTGAGCTGTCACTGCTTCTTGTAGACTCTTTTGAGGAGAATTCTTCCGTCTCGTCATTTTGGCTGGATGTGTTATGGGTTGTTTCTTGAAGTTGCCCTGGAAAGGAAAACTGACAGACACACAGAACACAGAAATACTCAAACGTACTGACAAATGGTCCAGACAAGCAGTTCACAACAGAAAAAAATAACAAGTGACTCTCTGAGGGCAATGTCCTGAAGTAACAGCTACACGTTAAGGACAGGGTATGTAGTGTGCTGGTGGCAGAGCATATATAGACAGAATAATGACTGGTGCAGGGAGAAGAAGGAAATGGACTTTGCCCAGGTAGAGCGACTAAAGGGTTTAATCCAGACTGATAGAAATCAGAATAAGGACAGGTGCGAGGGAAAAGGAATAAAGATCGATGTCGTCTAGATGAACTTATACGGCCTGGTTATTCCAGAAAAAGGGCTGACTGAGGTCAAGCCGGCGGGCCGTGGAAATCCTCAGGTTTGCGATACTGAGCCACTTGATCAGGTTACTATGGAAATCGTCTTGAGAAGGAAAAAAAAAAAAAACCGCAGCCCAGGCACATCCTCGTCACCCCGAAGGAAACTGCTGCGGCCGCCGAGCGTGGGCGCGGGACCCCGCGCGGCGTCTCTCCCGGCCCGGCTCGCTCTTTCTTCCCTCCTCGGCCGGGGCCGCATTTTGTATTTCTTGGTCATGTTTTAACATGGGCATATGGAAACTTATTTTCTGTTTATTTTAACATTTATGGATTACCATCTCCACACTAAGCCCTCTTCTTGGTGCTGTGGATACAGGGTTGAGTAAGGTGGAGGCCTCATCTTCCAGGTTACAAACCAACTGTGTACTCTGGTACCTGGTAGACATACAACTGGTCTACAATATGGAAGGATTGCCCTCAGGTTTTATTTCCAGGACTGGCATTGGATTTATGCAAATATCACCATTCTCCCCTAATTGGTGGTAAAATTGAATTTTTGTGATGCTTGGATAGATTCAGTAGGTGACAAATGGACACGAGGTATAAAATCTACTACATGGAAAGAAGGATCCATAGGACCCTTAATTAGCCACCCATAATTGATTGCATTTTGAGATACTTCTCTCTTATGGGACATATGACAGGAGTTTGGGTGAGTTGGCCAGGGAGTGATTTCCAATTTCCTTTAAACAAAATGGAAATACTAACTACTCTGCAAGGGTAGTATTTTAAAGAATTTCTTGTTCAGTGAAGCCTCTACTGGTATTTCAAAATTCCTTAGTTTTTTGAACTCTCAGGAAATTTTCTGAATGATGTTTACAAAGTCTTTTTTGCCCTGCCTCTCCTGAGAAGAAAATGCTGAAGACTTGTGAAAAGTATTTGTTTTTCTCTAAAACTCAAGACTTTTAAAACTTACAGGTACATTCCTAGATATATTTTGTATGGTTTGCAATATCCAACGAGAGAACTGGAAAGTTAGACTCCAACATAATTGCTGGAAAGTTTATCATGTATGAAACGAATTTTCCACACAATATTCTTTACGAAAGTCACTCTTTTAAGGAAATTACAAAACTCAAAATATCTAAACCATACCAATTAAAGGTGACATATTTAATTTATGGAAAACAATTTTTCTATGAAATTACTAACTTACTTTTAAATACATACACCGTTACTTCATTTTAGAAAAAAAAATTGAATAAACTCCAGCTTTTTAGGACAATACACACGTGAATATGTATTTATTTATCTGTCCATCCATCTGTCCCTCTCCCCTCTTTGAATAAATTTTATTTGGTAACTTTCTCATAACCTATTTATTCAGTTTTTTATTTATATATTTCAATCTTCATCGAGATACTGACATGTAAAATTATGTAAATTTAAGGAGAACAGGGTATTGATTTCATACACTAAAATGATTACTACTATAACATTAGCTAATAATACATGTATCATGTCACATCATACATCATACTCCTATTCTGTAGTGAGAATATTTAAGATCTACTCTCTTAGAAATTTTCAGGTATAGGTATCATGAAATATAACACCATGCTGTACCTTCTGTTCTGAGAACTTATCTTAAAACTGGAAGTTTCTACCATTTGATCAACATCTTACTATTTCTTCTACACATCAGTTCCTAGGAACCCCTGTTCTTCCCTCTGTTTCTGTGAGCCTGGCTTTTTTTTATTCCACGTAAAAGTGATATCTTAGAATATTTCTCTTTTCCTGTCTAACTTTTCGACTTGGCATATTGCCCTCAAGTTTCATTCCTTTTGTTGCAAGTGGCAGGATTCCCTTCCTTTTCGTGACTGAATAATAATCCATTGTACACACACTCAGAGACTCAGACACATAGACTCCGTATCTTTATCCATTCATTCGTTGATGGATACGTACACTGTTTCTGTATCTTGGCTATTGTGAATAATGGTGTGCAAATGTACATGGGAATGCAGATATCTATTCGAGACTCTGTTTTTGTTTCCTTGGGATATATACCTGGCGGTAAAATTGCTGGATCATATCGTATTCTCTTGTTAATTTTTTGAGGAACATCAATGCTCTTTTCCATAGTTGCTGCACCATTTATATTTCCATCAACAGTGCTCAAGGTTTCCTTTTTTTACATTCTACCAATACTTGTTGTTTCTTGTATTTTGATAATAACTTCTGAAACAGGTGTGCGGCGGTACCTCCTTGTAGTTTTGATTTGGGTTTTCCTGATGGTTAATGATGTCAAGCACCATTTCAAGTACCTGTTGGCTATTGATATGTCCTCTTTGGAAAAATGTCTGTTCTCCCTTCCCTCCCCTCCCTCCCTCCCTCCTTCCCTTCCTTTCTTCTTTCTCCCTCCCTCCCTTCCTTCCTTCACCCATTTTTAAATTGGATTGTTTGTTTTTTGTTGTTGTTGAGTTATAGGAGTTCTTCATATATTTTGGATATTAACCCCTTATCAGATACGTGAATTGCAAATATTTTTTTCTTTGTAGGTTGCCTTTCCATTTTGTTGATAACTGTCTTGCTGTGCAGAAGCTTTTTACTTTGATGTAGTCCCACTTACTGAGTTTTGGTTTTGTTCCTTTTGCTTTTGGTGTTACATCCAAAAAATTCTTGCCAAGATCATTGTCAGGGAGTTTTTTCCATGTGTTTTTTTCTAGGGGTTTTACAATTTCACTTTTTATGTTAAGTCTTTAATCCATTTCAAGTTAATTTTGTGAGTGGTGTAAGATAGGGTTTGCATGTGGTTACCCAGTTTTCCCAACAACATTTATTTATGAGACTATCCTTTCCCCATTGAGTGTTCTTAGCTCCCTTTTCAAATATTAGTTGACTCTATATGTGGCTCTCAATTTCGTTTCACTGGGAAGACTATATATTTGAGGATAGCATGGTACTCCTGTGAGTTCAGGATACGTAAATATATGTAGAAGGTACAAACATGGATTTAATTAAGAGACGTGCTTAGTGGAAATATTTTATTTTTTGTCATTTATGTATCATTACATGCAGATTTTTGTTAAGATTCTGTTCACTTTTAGCTTCTGGCTTGTAGCCAACAAGATTTTCTTTCAAATTCACCCTCTTTTATTAAGTTGAAAGATTTGTCTCTCTCGCCTACACTAGTCTGCGTCTTCCTATAAGAAGTTTGCAGTCATGCCATGAAAAATGCCTGTAGCACAGACATATGCAAAGTATTACTACTTTGCTTTAATCACCAGAGCAGACTCAGTCCATGAATAATTTGAGCCACAAGCATTCTGTTGAAAATCACGACCTCTGGGTTGAGTCATCTGTTCTTTGTGCGGCAGGTGTTAGGGTCAAAGCACTTTAGATCGTTACTCTGGTTTGTAGAAAGGACAGTGAGCTGTACAAATCCCAAAGCTACTGCACTCAGTGCGCTTTCCTTAGACACATACTCATTTAAAATGGCTGTATCCCGGACGAGAGAGTTTGCCTTTTTCCCTTCAGACCTGGGTTTTAGGTTTTCTCTGTAGTATTTCATGCAGAAGCAACTGTTGATGGATTCTAGTCTCTCAGAGCTGGACCTTTTTTTATCTGAATCACAAAACCACAAAGCATTTTAACATGCCTATAAATGTGTCAGGGTCTGTTTTACAGTGAGCCAGGTATGGACAGAGTTTGGAGAGGCGTGTATTGCTGCCACCTAAATCTCACATTTGCGGTTGAATCTTGCTGATGTTAACATTAACAATTGCCATATCAAAAGTAAGTTGGAGGAAAGACTATATATAGTACTATATTGTTGTTTGAGAGAAGGGTAATATGAGTACCATTTAGGTATTTAGTGAAATACTAAAAATGATACAATGATGGCTGGAACATATGATTCGTTTCTTTATTCATTTATGCGTTCACTTGTTCATCTACATATTCTTGATTCAAACTATCTTGATTGTAGAATCAGGAGGCTTATGGTAAGATACAGTGCTAATTTGTAAGTGGGATATTGATTGATCTTGTGTGTGTAGGAATCTCAGAACTTCCTGAAGATGCTTAAAATTTCCCCCTGAACATACATAATACATATGAATATAATGTTAGATAATTAATCGAAATGCCTTTTTTTTTCTTAGATTAAGAGACTAAAAAAAGGAACAAAAGTTAGGATTCCATCCTCTTGGAACCGTGGGCAGTGTCTGTTCTGGCATACCTTGTCTCTGGAGAATTAAGAGCTTCCTTAGATTTTTGTGGTCAGCTAGAGAAAGCCCCCAGCAAGTCTTTGTTCAGAGGCCTTGGGATTTCTCAGGGAGGAGGCTGGAATTTCCCGTGACATGGTGAACGAGAAAGACGGCCATCTCTAGGACATGACCTGGGCCCTCTCCTGTGCCATGTTATAGAAACAACAGGCCTACTAGGGGGCAGGGGGAATGGCAGAGTGCATGTCCGGGATAGAACGCTAAGTAATGTTTGTCCCTAGGCAAAGGACCTGGGGATGTAGACAGGGAGATGCTGCAAACAGAACAGCTACTGTCTTCAAATGGTCTGTGCTTGTTTAAACAAGAAACACCTTGGGATAACCCCTCAGATGATTTTCAAATAGCAGAGGACGTTCTCCAAGTTTCTTAGATGATGTAAACCCCAAGGTTGGCCTAGGATCCCAAGGACAGAGGAAGAGTCCGCAGCAAATTAATAAAATTGGGTTTCCCACTCATACTGCCTAGATTGGGCATAGTTAGCTTTAACTGGATTTAAAATAGTGTTTCTGCAACTTTACCACGTATGCATTGCCGGGGTCCTTGTTCCGGCGAATCTAGGGGTCCACGAAGGATGGATGGTCAGGCGAAATGAAGTGAGAGAGCCACGAGAGAGATGAAGTCTGATGACCAAGCAGGCAGCCCTGGCAATTCTGGCATCTGTGACCTGCTAGTCTCAGTGTCTTTATTTTTAAAGGCAGTGAGTGACATTACATCAGTGACAAGGTATTTTTAACAATTTTTCTTAGGTTGGCCTATTTGTGAATCCCTCAGACTTAGAAGGAGATAGTTTTTTTTTTTTTCTTAGATTAGGCAGTAACTTTTTATGACTTTGTTCCAAAGTTACGCATTGTTTTTGAGGCAGAGCAGAGGAAATAACAAGATAAAGTTTTTAGGAAGAGAGCAGTATTGTCGTAGCCCTTGGTAAACAGAGGGCGCATACATTGTTGCCTTAAGACCTATGTTAACCATCTATAGATAGATTAGGAGACATTCTACCCATAATCTTTAACCATAATGGAGGAGGTATTATTTGCTTGGTAGAGACATGATCTCTAATACTTGTCTAAGTTCTTTTCCTTTGTGAGTGAGTGAGCCTATATCGTAAGGGCTCATGTTTATCTGTTCTTTATACAAACAGCAGTTTCTGTAAAAGTATTTTGTTATTGCCTTTTTATTATAAGGGAGGGTGGGGATGGGAATAGCAAAAGGATTCGTGAAATGTTAACCTCAGGAAGGTACTCAATATTTGCTGTTGATCAGTGAAGATATGTGTAGCTACTTTTATTTGGCTATTGTTTGTACCTTATCTGTAAACAGTGCTTCTAACTTTTGGGCTAGGCTAACCTCGGAGAAGGTCCTAAGTCTCTTTACAACCTCTCCTATCAGTCTGCTAACCAAATACTGAGAGAAGCTTTACAGAGATGTGCCTTGAGGTTTTATGGTGGGGCTGAGGGGATGATTAACACAATGCGATACCTGCAGGGAAAATCTAGTTTGGTTCAAGGATTCTTGGGGCCTAATGTCTGCTAATTTCTAGCCAGCTCATAGCTGCTATTCTATATGATCAATTTGTGTAACCTATCCCCAAGAGGCAACTTCGAGGCTACCCCTGGCCAGATTACTCTCATTCAGATTTTATCCATCAAGACATCGCACTCTAGGTCCCCTTGTCCGTGTGCCATAAAACCAAAGAGTATCACATCCCCAGGGCCAACGAGGGCAGTTCAAGAAATCCAGGCCTGAAAGATTATTTAGAAGGAGGTGAGATTAGACGCCAGTTTGACTGGTGGGAGCATTGATTCAACCTTTTCCACACAGGGAGCGGTCTCAACCTGCGAGCCCAAAATGGCTCCCAACAACGCAAATTACTGGGATTTTGTTATGATGCAGGTTCTGATTTAGTAGACCTGGGATGATGAGGCCTGAAATTCTGCAGTTCTAACAGACTCTCGGGTGATACAAAAGCTGTTGGTTTATGTTTCACATTTTGAGTAGCAAGGAATAGAAAAACAATCATGGCATTTTTCACGCTGGAATGATTAGGAACAGTTTTATATGTACACACATATCTATGTGTATATACAAACATATATAATAATATATTATACACACATAGTTTTTTTTTTTTCTTGATAAAATCAAACGGCAGACGGTGGACTAACTGCTCCAGAACTAAACTACCTGGAAGTGTGTGTTCAGGAGGCAGATCCCTGATCCCACCCCAGGCTTGCTGTGTCAGAATCTGGTGGAGCCTCCTGGCATTCATAGCTGCAAGCTGAGAACTCTGGCTAGACTTGGGGATTCTCAGTCTGGTTACACCTTAGTCTTATGTGGCGAGTTCTTTTAAAAAGACTTCTCTTCATTGCCAGATATTCAGATTTAATTGCTCTGGCATGCAGTCTAGGCTTTGGGCTTTTTGTTTTTTTTTAATCCTCCCCTGATTATTGTAATATGCAGTCAGGATTGAGATCTGTGAAGAGGTCACAAGATGTGTGGCTGGAGTTGGATGTCACTGTGGGCCTGGGCAGGCATACTTCCTAGCAGGGTAACCTTCACCAGATACTTAACCTATGAACCTCAGTTTCTTCACCCATACAATGGGGGCATTGTAATGACAACTTCATAGAGGAGAGAACACTTGGTACATATTTGATTATGCGTGGTAAATGATAAGTGTTAGCCTTTACATTTCCTTTTATAATTCTATTTGTCATATTCATGTAGTCTGTCTTTTATGAAAGGCTTACCAAGCAAAGCCCAACGTCATCCTTTGTCCAGGTTTTCACAAATCCAGACTTATGAAAATTTGAATTTGGGTTATATATGTGTGTTGTCAATGTTGATATTTTTTTATGGTAAGGTTAATTACTACTTTAATTCTGCTACATTTATCACTCGAAAGTAATTCATATTCACTAAAAATGTTTGGAAAACTCAGAGGAGTAAAAGGACCTATGATCCTTTTACAGAAGGTTAACTGCTACTAATTTTCATATATTTCCTTCAAGTATTTTTGAATTCACATATACAGTAATATGCATATATAATATAATTTGATATATGTGTATATTACAAAATTGGAGTCATTACTGCATATAATTTGTACCATGTGTTTTTAACATTACTGTTTTGTCATAAACATTTACCTATGCTATTAAATGTTCTTCAAAAATACAGCTTTTAATTTTGACCTAATATTCTATTACAGGGCACACTATAACTTATGGAATATTTTCCCTTTTGTGGGATTATAACTGAGTGATAAATATTTTTGTACATAAATCTTTTACCCCATCTCTCATTTACTTAGGATTGGTTTCTAGAAGTAGTAGTATTGATTCAAAAGTATGAACACTTTTATGGTTAACACATATTGCCAAATAGCTTTCCAAGTAAAATTTCCAATAGCAATATATGGGAATACTTTAGCAATATATGAGAATACTTGGTTTTCTCACTAAATATTACCTTTAAAAGTGTATTTCCATCTGACAGGAAATTTAATTTGTATGTAAAGAAAGAGCTGAACATGTTTTTCATTTTTCACATGTTTAGTGTCTACTTTATTCATTTATGAATTTTCTGCTCATTTTATTTCTTTTTCTATCGACATGAATTTTTCTTGATTTGGAAGAATTTTTTTCATTTAGTTCAGATATCCCTTTCTCATATTTATAGCTAATAATCTTTCCTAATTAATCATTTAACATTTGTTTTTTGTTTTGATTCTTTTTAGACTTTGGAAGTTTAAAAAAATTATCGTATTTAAGTATGCCAATTTTACTTTGTGATTTGATTGTTTTATATTTTGAGTGACTTTCCTTAGCCTCAATTAGTTTTCCAGTGCTATATTTTGTTTTTATTTGTTTATTTCTTTATTTAAATGTTTGTTATTTATTTTGGGAGAGAAAGTGAGCAGGGGAGGGCCAGAGAGAGAGGGAGAGAGAGAGAGAGAGAATCACACACAGGCTTTGTGCTGTCAGCTCAGAGCCCAAAGTGGGACTCCATCTCATGAACACGAGATCACGTCCTTAGAGTCAGACACTTAACCGATTGAGCCACCCAGGTGCCCCTCTTGTGCTGTATTTTAAAAGGTATATGACTTTTGGGGCACCTGAGTGGCTCAGTTGATTAAGTGTCTGAGTTGATTTTGGCTCAGGTCATGATCTCACAGTTTATAGGATTGAGCCCCATGTTGGGCTCTGCACTGACAGCATAGAGCCTGCTTGGGATTCTCTCTCCCTCTCTGTCTCTGTCCCTCCCCCACTCACCCTCTCTTTCTATCACACACACACTCTCTCTCAAAATAAGTAAATAAACTTAAAGTATATGACTAATGTCTAAGAATGTTGTTTTGGCACCTTAGGATATAAAATAAGACTCTAACTTTATTTGAGTTGAGTGGCAGAGAACCAAGCTCTGGAGCTGAGGTTTGCATAGATATTAAAGGATGGGCTCCCAGAAACTTTCTTTTTTGCTGTTAAATTATTTTCACAGAGGTGACTGGGAAGGGCTGATTTCGTGTGAACCCCAATGAAGGACTGTTTGTGACATTCTCTCCTTGTCCCATCTTGTTCACTAGGTTATTCTTTTTTTTAACATTGCTTGGTTAATATCTAATTACACTATAATATGTTTAAAGACATGACCTGCATTTTCCGTTCCTCCAGATTTCCATTGTGTCTCATCATGTAACAAAACAATATTCTCACTTATTCTATTTTTACCATATTTGAGAGAATCCAATGGTTCTGTAGAACTTGTTTTGAAGAGCAATGGTCACCTGCTGGTCCCAAGTACCGGTCATCTCTGCCTTCCCAGAGGCCACCACTTCCAGCTTTTCAAGGAAATTCTTCTAGCATTTACCCCCATGGCTCCACATGACATGTCTGTATGGTTACTTCCCGCAGTGGAGAATGAGGATTTATCTTTCCAATTTAATTAGACACCTACAGACACACAGACATTCTCAGGGTCCTCTCCACCCCCACACAGACACACATAGACACACTCTCCATTTTCCTCTGGGTATGTTTATTTATTTACAGGGTAATTTTGGTTTGATTTCCATTCAGTGTTTATATTCTGACTTCTACGTCAATACAGTTCTCAGTCAAGGAACACTCAGATGGGGCTTATTGATCGTTGGTGTCACTGTATTTTGAGCTGGCTGAGTTGTTTCACTGGGGAACCCCTGTTGTTAGGTAAGTCTTTCTTTTTGCACTGGTCACAGAGAGCAGAGAAGGCTCTTCTCACTTCCTATTAGGAGGGGGCTTAAGACCTGGTTGCCTGCATTGTGGGAACTGCTCAAGGAAAGAAGGGTGGTGGGGTTCAGAATGCGTGCTTAATCCTTTTATTTTCGGTATGGCTCGGTACCCTCATCATCACCTGTATCTGATGTCTTCTTTGCAGGCCCTTCTGTTGTACTTTCTTGGGAGATTAAGCTTCCAGTGTTATGCATGGACTGGAGAGAAGCCTTGGGGGAGGGATGGGCAGTCCCTTGGCCACATGAAGTACTGGAGGGGATTTGGGGATCTCATTACTTCTTAAACAGACTTGCACAAATCCTTCTTTAGTCTGACCTTCACCTCCCACTTACAGAGGTACCTGGTGCTGCCAATTTCTTTTGGGTGTTCTTCAGGGTAAATTGGGTTTTTCATGGGTTTTCCCACTGTCAGCTTAGGATTCAGCTTTCTTGGGTCTGCTAAGTCAATTACCAACGGCCATCTGCTTTCCAGCTTCCACAGTTTTGTTGCTATTGTCTCTTCTCCTGTTCTCTTTATTCTATGGGTTTATATCTTTATAAAAATCCCTTTATTATCATTTTAATAGGGAATGTTGGTGGTAGTGTATGAAGATGCAAACACTCTGTCTGCCCTCTTTACCCAGCAGCCCAGCTTTTCTTTATTTAAAAAACAACAACAATAACAAAAAACAGAAGAAACTTTTTGAGTTTCTCAAAAAAACTCAGATGAGGCACTCATCTGAGAAAAATTGGAAAGTCACGAGGTATGTGAAATATTGAAAAATCACCCATAATCTCACTTTACAAACATACTATTTTTTTTTCAGACATACTCATTGTTAATTTCATTTTGACAAAGAGCTTTCAAGATACATACATTTTAATTTATTGAATTTATTTGTAAGGAAATGGGATTACTAGATGCAAAACTTTGTTGATATCATTCAAGCTCATCTTAACCTGGGAGTGAATGTAAATTTACTTAATTATTCATAATATTATTAATTGTAACAAGTAAAAAATATTATCTAAATAATTTTGTAAATATGATTTTGATGGTGATTATAAATGTCAAACATAATTGCTGACAGATACATAAGTTAAAAATAATTACCTTCTAACTATATTTTAACTTTAAGCTAACAAATTGTAATAAACAAGACTAGGCCATGGAGGTAAAGGGCACTGTAGAGGGCAATGTGCCAAATCCCTTATTTTAGATAATGGGAAGTTGGGAAATTCTATTTTATTCTTGATTTTGATAATTAGAAAACTAGAGCTTAAAATATTTCATTTACTTTATGGAGTGAAGACATAAGCAAAGACAGTGTGGGGAAAAAAGAAATAACAATGAATCAAATACAGCACAAAGGAAAAAAACATAAAGACAAAATAAATGATGAAATAATAATTTCTTCTGCAAAGTTTTCTTTTTCCTTTTGTGTAATTTCCTGTCAGTCTCTTGCAAATTAGTTGATTGGACCACAATGCCGACCACAGTAAAGGCTGATATTCTTATTTTAAAAGTGTTTCATGGCGGAGTGGCTCCAGTCAACTTTTTTTTATGTCACTTCTCCAAGGATGTCTGGTAAAAATGTGGGTGACTGACAGCTCAAAGACATTCATAAATCACAGGACAATAGACTAGAATACACATCTTTTTCCTTTGTTTGCCAGGCATGTAAAAATACATGCACGTTATCTCTCATCTTTACGCTAAGTGCCAGGTGTGTATTATCCGACTCATTTACTGCATAAAGGAAGTGAAGGCTCAAAGAGGTTAAGTAACTCGCTCAAGTTTACTTAGCTAGTATGTGTCAATTTATGGACTTGAACCAAGGTCTTCTGATATAACATTCTGTGCTCCTCTGTAAGGTGGTAACTTGAATTAAAGTCCCATATATTTTTCCTCCATCAAAATATTAATCTGCTCCCCTCTTTGTGCCATTGTTTGGAAAACTGTCAGGTTGTTCCAATTAAGTATTTCAATGCTTGGAAAAGTTTAGGGAGTGTTCCATTGAGCAATGTTAAAGAAGTTCTTCTGGGAACCTTTAAAATGCTGGTGTGTGTTGTGAATCATCAAAAGGGAATGCTGTGTACCCAGTTTTGTGGACTTATTTGACCATGGAAACAGTTTTGTTTCTGATATACCTGGATTTGACTTACCTCAAACAGTCCTTTGGGGAACACTGATATGGGACGTTATGTTCCATCGATCACTGTACATTGCCCTATAGGATCGAATGTACTGAGTGTTGTAAATTCTTTCCTTTCTGTGAAAGAAAGAAATGGAAGGAAGGAAGGAAAGAAGGAAGAAAAAAGAGAGAAAAAAAGGGAGTATCAAACATAGGCAATGTCCCTTTCTTGCTGTCATTAGGTCATGCCATTCAAAGAGGTTTTCTCTGATGTTGAAAACTCCAAGAGACAAGTGATCTAAGATTTCATGAGTGAGAGTATGTGTTTTATTTAGCTTTATAACTATGCTGCCTGACACACAACCTTTCCCGGAATTGGTGCTCAATAAATCAACGAGCACGTGAAGGAAGGAGTGAACAGAATGGTAAAATCTGAGGTATGGAGTAAAGGTGAGCTTGGGCACCTCCCTTAACATCTCTGCTCTTCTGGAGCAACGTGGAGATGAATTCTCTACTGCAGAGTGTTGTGAGGATAACAGAGGTGCTAGAGTCCTTGCCACAGTGCCTAGAATAGAGGAGGAAACCACTGTATCTCAGTTCCCTTCCTACTTTCTTCCCAGTGGTGGTTTTATGCTTGCTCTTGGCATCTTATTTTAGGAATCCCTGTTTCTTAGGGCTTGAAGTGAGGTGAACACACGTCTATAAATTAATGTATTCTTAGTTTTCAGCCATCTTGTGAGTATCTCAAGGATTTTTCCTTCAAACATGTAGTCCCCAACCCATGCTGTTACATTTTTCTGCACAAGAGAATGGGCTATCTAAATTCATATGCTAAGTATTGATCAAAGCTCCATAATTTACAAATTTCTCCTCACTATAAGTATGGGGATTGTTTTTATAACCGTAAGTCCATTGGTAATCAGCAGGGGAGTACTGTGTGATGTTTGGTTAGGAAAGTTAAAGCATAAAAAATAATGGGCTCTTCATTACATGAGGTACGAAAAATACCTCTTGGGAAGAGACAGGCAGGAAACAGTAGGGAGCGGGGCAGAGTTCATGGACTAGTGCATAATTATCATGGATTTTTTTCTAAAAAACAAACGGACTGCAGACACCGAATGCAACATTTTCATTCCGCCATGTTTTCTTTCCTTCTCACCTGCCTCTGTTCTCAGCCATGGTTGTGTTACCAAAGACCGAAGTTGAGTTTGCTTTTCCTCCTTATATTTACTTAACATTTGCAAAGAAAACAAAGAAAAGTGGTCAAAGGGCACCTAGTAACCCTTCAATGAAAGCAGCGATTTGTTTTCCTCTCCTCA
Organism: Paguma larvata; assembly: GCA_030068075.1. NCBI lineage: Eukaryota > Metazoa > Chordata > Mammalia > Carnivora > Viverridae > Paguma > Paguma larvata. The sequence continues at coordinate 81,751,191 of CM057832.1, forward strand.
TCAGGTGGAATAATTCTGTACAACTTCGTGTGTGTGTGTGTGTGCGCGTGATGACACACACAAAAGGAAAATGGCTTTCAGAATAGACCAGACGAAGGGTGTCTGATTTCCCAACCTGATAAGGCCCACGAATGGAAAGAGGAGAAAGAGAGTTAATTTTGTGTGCTGAATGCAAATACCTTTTGTTGTCTGTGTGGCTCTGCATTCCAAAATGGTGCACAATTGGACCTTCTCAAATTTCCTTATACTTCTCGGCTTGGTTTTGGGGTGATGGTATGTTGACATCTCTCTCACCGGCAGTAGCAAAACTATCTCTAAGTATGCTTCTTTCATTTGCACAGATAGATTGCTTTCTTCAAAAAAGCTTAGGCTGCTGCAGTTGGATATTCATTTTGAGTCTTTGTTTTCATTATTCACAGAAGGGTGAGAGTAGGGTCCTCCTGGGAGAGCATGTCTGTCCTTTAAGACCCAGTGAGCCACAGAGCATGTGTTCTTTGTTTGGAATGCTATCTCCATGTAGTTAGTACTCAGCCAATTAACTGCTTTCAGGATAAAGGCTAAATTCTCTTCAGTCTGTTTTCAGGGTCTTCCATCACTTAGCTTCCACTTATTACCACACCTCCTTTTGGTGCCCGCAGTCTCCCTTTCTTCCAGAACTGCTGGCTGATGTACCTCCCTCGTGGACAAGCTCTGGAAGTCATGGAGCTCAGTGCTGTCGCATATGAGGGGCTCATATGTTCCGCAGACCATTGTTCCTCTTTAGGGACAAGTGTGACTATGAGTCAGAGACATGAATCTTCCAGTTACTGGCTCTGATCATGGAGGAAGCCTCACCACCTAACATTCAGCTTTATAATCTGTAAGATGGGGCAGTAACATCTGGATGTTAATGGCTAATTAATCTGGATAATAATAATGGCTGTGAAAGCCCTTTGCACCTGGGAAAACCTTCATAGGGCTTTCATAGTTCTTGTGGCTCAAAGCAAAGATATACCTTCTTATGTTCTTTGCCCACTTCTTTGCCCACCTCCTCCTTCCTCTCTGCTTGTAAAATCTTTCTGTCTTCAGGGTTCTTCTTTGTTCTGTCTTCTTCGTAACATTTCACACACGTGCTCTGATCCTCTTGGTTTCTCATTGTTCAGATCACCTTTCACCTTTACTAACAATATATTTTGTCACTGGAAGAAATGCAGCTCTGTGTTTGGATTCACTTTTCGGCTTGTCACTCATAATAATTGATCCTACTTCTGATCAGAGTCAGAGTCAGAAGCATTATATTCAGAAAATGACCAGGTTGAGGTCTAAAATAAGTTGTACGTCTATTATATCTTCACTACAACCTTTCTGCAGAGGGTCTGGCATTGCATGACAGACCAAATTTGCTCTTCTTACAGTGTCTCAGCAGTCCCCCACCCTGGAGCTCTCTGTGTACCAGGGGCAGGTGCCCGGCTCTCCAGCCCGTTCCTTCCGTCCTTCCGATCTCTTCTTTTTTCTCAATGAATTGCTCTCTGATATTTCCAACACAGATGAAGTTAGACTTTCTAGCTCTTGGGAGAGAAGGGAATAATATTGAATCCTTCGCAACCTGGCACCTGCTTAAGGCTCTCACTGACTGTGGGACCAGTGGCAGGTGGGAGGTGTAGGAATTGGGCCAAGCCACCTTGTTTGGCTGCCTCCCTCTCCCCTTCCTCCTCCCCTCCCCCCTTCCTCCTCCCCTCCCCCCTTCCTCCTCCCCTCCCCCCTTCCTCCTCCCCTCCCCCCTTCCTCCTCCCCTCCCCCCTTCCTCCTCCCCTCCCCCTTCCTCCTCCCCTCCCCCTTCCTCCTCCCCTCCCCCCTTCCTCCTCCCCTCCCCCCTTCCTCCTCCTCCTCCTCATCATCATCATCATCATCAGCCAGTCTCCTCTGTCGGCTCCCCTGAGTTGGCCAGATGACCAGGGCTCACACAGTTGGTTCTTCTGGGGGGAGGAAATTTCAAAGCACATCTCCTAGGGTGTCCTTTTACTACCCAGCCAGACCCTTGGTATTCTTACCTGTGCACAGAATTCCCAGTTTTCAAGCCAATTTCACATGCACCGTTATGATTTGATACTCAAAACAACCATGGAAAATGGCGCAGGGCTCTGAATCTCCCCTTTCATAGATGAGAGAAAGGAAATAGAAGAAGCAGGAGGTTTCCTTTCCCTCCCTGGCCACACAATGTCTGTCTGAGACCCTCTCCAACGTACACCTAGCCTAGTCCTTTGACTAACTTTCATCTAGTGTTTACCTTTTTTATTTACTCCTTTAATTGGTGTCTTTTGTCTCATTTGTCCTCTGTCTTTTAGATTTGTCAGCACACCAGTCTGCTGGAGCCGTATATTCTCCAGAGGACAAAATCCTGCCATCCTAATCTCAGGGAAAGGGACTCAGCAGAATATTCTGCATTCAATAGAGAAAATACTTGCGTGTTACAACCTCATGCCTGTTGGAAAGCAGGGTTTGGGGTCACAGATAGTAACCAGGGGAATGGGGATCATTTGGCAAGAGTCTCTTCCTTGACATGTAACAAAGTGGAGGGTGCACCTGGTCTTTAATTTGGGATGGGGGGGATGAAGGGGAAATGATGCATCTCTAATCAGCCCCACCCAATTTAACTGGGTTGGCTCTTAACGTCAGTCCTGCACCATCTGCCCACACTTGGGCAAACTGCATCTGGTTAAGAGACACAGACCTGTCTTTTCATAAGTTAACCAGACCTGTCACTGTTGGGGTTCTGGCTGTATTTTACTGTTTTCACTCTCAGGATCTTTGTTCCCAGGTTTGAGCCATGAAAGAGTGGATGGTTCCTTGAAATCGTGGGTCACAAGTTGATAGGCTTTGGGCCTCTTTTAACCTGCAGGTGTGTTTTATTTAGTCCGTTCAGATTTTTTTTTTTTTTTTTTTTAAAGAAATTTCCAACTTTTAGAAATTGTGACGTTTCAGGTACATCTGTATTTCTGGCACCTTTAGAAAATGAATTTGTCTGGGTTCTTCAGAGTTGAATAATCACATGTCAGTGTTTGGTCAGAAGCAACTACTGGCCTGTGTGTTACTGCCTGCCACCCTGGATGCCTCCCTTTCTTCTGGCTGCACTTGTAATTTCTCATCCTTCTGCCTAAAAGGCACCGTACCCCCAACCTCTTTTCTCTGAGCTTGGCATTGGGCAGTAGAGGCATGAGGGGTGGAGGGGAGCAAAAGAGGAAAGGTTGCCCAGGAAATCTTGTAAGGTTTTCACTCCTAGTCTCCTCCTTGCTTGGTAGTTGCATTCAGAGCAAAGTGTTACATGCAGGAGCTGGAGCCTTTCTAGTTTTGTCCTGTGAATGACAGGTCACAGCAGTGGTTCTCAGTGCTGGTCTCACATGAAATCCTGTGTGGTTAGAACATGCCAATGCCTGGGTTTTGCACCAGACCAGGGGGTCCCGAGTCTCTGAGAATGGGCCCCTTAGGTTTTCTAATGCCAGGCTTGAGAACTCCCGGGTTAAGTCTTTGAAGAGGTTTATAGTGGGACTTTCAGCTCTTTGAAATTAAATATGCTCATTAATAGGGGTGCCTGAGTTGTTTAGTCAGTTAAGTGCCCAACTTCAGCTCAGGTCATGATCTCACGGTTTGTAGGTTCGAGCCCTGCCTTAAGTTCTCTGCTGTCAGTGTGGAGGCCACTTTGGATCCTTTGCCCCTCCCCTCTACCCCTCCCCTGCTCATACTCTCTCTCAAAAATGAACAAACATTTAAAAAGAAAAAGAATGCTCATTACTGTCTTGCAAGGCAGGTGAAGAGATGTGTCTTAGGTAATAAACATCATTAGTATCTGTGTGCATCAAGTTCTTCTCATAAGTAGGTCTTCCTTCCCACTACCCTGCTTCTTCTTCCCAGGGTCAGCGTGAGAAGACTGAGGGCAGGTTTCTTCCCTATCAAGGAAAGGGGTGTCGTCCCACATTTAAAGTCCCACCACAACAGAACTGGTGCATTTTGCTATATGTCATTTGTTTTCACTATCCACTGGCCAAACGCTCACTCCAAGTTCATAAAACTTCAAAGCACTAAGGGCTCTGGAACTCATACAGTGAATTGCCAGTATAGTAATAACCAGGATATCTCTTTGCTTGTCCCTAAACAAAGTATTGGAATAAAATGAAACATTCTCTTTTAGCTTCCAAACAGATCCCAGCAATACAGAGCAGGAGATTTTACAGCTAGATGTGAGGAAACAGGATCAGTAGACATGGCTTGTCTTTCTGGCGTGAATTCGACCTGGTGTTCAGATGCTACTTTCCCCTACACAGGTCAGAACCACATGTGTGAGTAATTCTCAGTAAGATGAATAAATGATAATGTAGCTAATGAATACCTCCTGCAAGGGTGGATGGTTTACCTCAGGGGTTCCCAATCCTGGCTGATCATTCTATTTCTTTAGACACTTTGGGAAAGTACAGATACTTTGGGCCCACTGCAGATAGATACCCTGTGTCAGCATTTCTGAGAGTATAGGGCCTGAACATCTGCATTTTTACATCAACCCTGCTCATCCTCAGTATGTCTTTGCATATATGATTGGCAGGATCATAAGTTGGTAGACCCTTGTTTTAGAGGGCAGTTCGATTCAATCAAAATGTAAAGTATGCTTTCTTTTCAGCCGGCAGTCCTACTGTGTTCTTCAAGTGTATTTGCATAAATATCAAACCTCTGATGGCAAAAAACTGGGAACCTAAATTTTTGTTAATAGAATGAAACGAATGATAATGTATGTAGACAATGATTACACAGTTAATAAGTTAGATCATTTGGGAGTGATCTATGTATGTTGATATGGAAAGGTATGCATGTATATTTTAAGTGAAAATAAGTTGGAGAATACTTTGATTACTTTGAGTCTGTGTTTGTCTGTGTATGTATAATACCTACAAATACATGTTCAGATATGTAAGCACACACATGTATATGTGTATATACACATTAGCACACATAAATGTCGCTACATATACTTAGTTACCTTCTAGAAGGATCTTCCATTTGTTAACCATTTGAATTTATTTACTTTGAGTGTGTTTCTTAAGCTTCTCAGTGCTGATCAGGCATGTCCGAGACCCAACGGTTGAGCTGCGAAAGTCTCCTTCTCAGGTCAAGCCAACGATCCTTGGAGTCTCCTGGGAGATATTCTCTCAATGTTCCTTGTTAACTGGGGAGAAAGTCACTGCTGTGGCCATCTTAAGAAAGCAACTTAATTTGTTTAGGGATTGCCTTAATGATGGGGCCCTCTTGCTGTAGTTTCAAAGATAGTATCTGTATTTATTTCCAGGCAATTTTCTTTTGCTCTTCCTTCATGGATGAATTGGATTGGGAATATGTTTTTAAAATCAAAGAGGTGATGTTGTTCTCCTAGTGGAAATAATATTAAAATTTCTTTGATACTATGAATCTTATTTTATAAGTTTTTAATTTTTTTATTAAAAATTTTTTAATGTTTATTTTTGAGAGAGAGAGAGCATGTGCGCATGTGCATGCACATGGGGGAGGGGCAGAGAGAGAGGGAGACACAGAATCCAAAGCAGATTCCAGACTGAGCTGTCAGCATAGAGCCCGCTCAAACTCACAAACCATGAGATCATGACCTTAGCTGAAGTCGGATGCTTAACTGACGGAGCCACCTAGCTGCCCCTTCCTTCCTTCCTTCCTTCCTTCCTTCCTCCTCCTTCCTCCCTCCCTCCCTCCCTCCCTCCTCCCTCCCTTCCTCCCTCCCTTTCTTCCTCCCTTTCTTCCTTTATAGACTTTTTAAATTAAAAAAGCTTCTTTTTACATTTTGTCAGTGTAAAGAGGATGATAATTTGAACCGTTTGGTTTCAAGAAAGCAGGGTATTTGCAAAGACCCTTGTTCTTGTTGATAGTATGTAGGACATCAAGTGATGGGGTATAAACATTCGTTCTTGCTGAAATGGAAGGGCTTTTGTTTTCCTTGACCTTGCCATCTGCCTTTCCCTTTTCTTCTTCATTTCCAGATGGTTGTACATGCAATGTAAGGGGTATAAAAGAAGGATGCGGGAAAATGTTCAGGTATTAGGCATTGCAGTTCCTATAAATTGTTTTATTGTTTTTCTGAATAACCCTGCGAGAAGGTGTTACTGTTCTCCTTTCACAAATGAGAAAACATCAAGAGAGATTTTGTGTGGCCTGAAGTCTGCCTCGTCCAGTTAGCAGATGTTGGGACTAGCCCTGGGCCTCTATAGGCCCATAGATCTTTTCCATTGCTTCTACCAAGCACGCCCCAAACTAATGATTTTTTGTTATAATATTATCTTGGGCATTAAAACTACTCAGGAGTCACTTTATCAAGATTGGAAAATGCTGATAGCATCCTAAAGTGCTAACGTTTTCCCAGCTGAATTCCAAAATAATCCTTTTGTACAGCTCTTTCTTAAGTTATATGAAACAGTGGCAGGATAATATTTTTGATACTTTTCCCCAATGCATTTGTCCCTTTGACCCTTTGCCAGTTCAGCCAAGTAGACTAGAAGTATTGATTGCCTTAGGGAAGGAATATTATGGTAGCAATAATAAAAATCTATATTAGTTTGCTAGGGCTGCTGTAATAAAGTACCACAAACTGAATGGCTTAAATAACAGATTTTTATTGTCTCACAGTTCTGGAGGATGGGAGTTTAAGATCAAAGTGTTGGCAGTATTGGTTGCCTCTGAGAGCTGGGGGCGAGATCTGTCCCATGCCTCATGCCTAGCTTCTAGTGGTTGGCTGGCAATCTTTGATCTTCCTTGGCTTGTAGATAAATCATCTTCACACGGCATTCTCCCTGTGTTTGTGTCTCTGTGTCCAAAGTCCCCTTTTTCTTTTTTTTTTTAATGTTTATTTATTTATTTTGAGAGAGAGAAAGAGAGAGAGCACATGAGTAGGGGAGGAGAGAGAGAGAGAGAGAGAGAGAGAGAGAGAGAGAGAGAGAGAGAGAAAACAGAATCCCAAGTAGGGTCCATGCTCAGCAGGACCCTGAGATCATAACCTGAGTCAAAATCAAGAGTCAGACACTTTACTGACTGAGCCACTGAGGTGCCCCCAAGTTCCCCCTTTTCATAAGAATGCCTCATGTTGCATTAGGGGCCTACCTATTCAGTATGACCTCATTGTAACTAATTATATCCGTAACAACCATATTTACAAATACGGTCACATTTTGAAGTACTGGGGGTTAAGATTTCAACATATGAATTTTTGAGAGGCACAGTTCAAAACATAGTATACTCCTTGACATGTTTTGGGGATTTAAGATCCAAGGAGACCTTGGCCTTACTTCTCCAGGAGATGATAAAACATCAAGGTAGAAATTACCAGGTGTTATGTCCAAACAGAGAGGCCTCAGCTTACTAGAGTGAGAGCAGCAGAATGGCTTTGTGTGGCTCAGCCGGACCTAGAAGAGACGTGGCTTTAGAGGACCATAATGGTTCCCGAAACCCCATGATGCTGCTGGAACAATAGAATGTGTGCATGAACCAAGAAAATGGCCCCTAAACTCAGAGGAAGTTTCAAACTAAAAGGGTCTTTTTGGACAGGAATGTGAAAGAATAGAGCTCCCATTTACATAGAAAGATTGGAGGAAGAAAAGCAATCTCAGTTGTCTCAGTGGAGAAGACTCAACCCTTCCGTCTTCTTTCCAGAAGAGGAGTTGTGTCTGGATTGTGCACTTGACTCAGCTTGCTCCATGCCAGACTCAAAGTGACGCCCACAACTGTTCATGCTATCAGCACTAAAAGAGAAAAACCTCGAGAGAGCAGGGGCAGCCAGGACAACCTGAGGTTCTGGGGTGTGGTATTCTCAGTCACTGCCAGAAGAAGGGGAACTTCTCAAGGTGACTGGAAACAAATTGATCGGCCTATTGGCCAACAGTTCACTGCACATTGGGGAAAAACAAATATGAACTGTTTTCTTCCCTATTGCTATTTGTAAGTTGAAACTCTTTCCTAATAAAATGCCACGAGACACTAGAAGTCAGGTAGATCACTAAATTTTTCAAATAAAAGTAGACTTTTCTAAACATTGGCAACAATTTCCTTTGTAAATAGGTTTAACCTTAGACCTGCTGTCATCTCTCATTTTTACACAGGAAATTAATTTTCTCCATCCTCTTGGTGTTTGAGGGAGGAGAGGGGAAAAAGTTGAAAAAGTCCCTGGGATTATGAAAAGCTGCCATATAAACTTTAAAATTAAACAGATGTTATGTGAATCACATGTAAATTGGAGCCATGGGAACCTGGGTCATAAACTGAATGGGATGTTCTGAGGCAGGAGAAGTGGATTTTTGGGGGCAATTATTGGGAGACTTGAGGATCAAAAATATCAAATGAAGATGGATCTTAGTGTTTCAGCAAGGGCTAGAGATTATCCCACACCATAAATTGTTTCCAGCAGATTTTAAACTTCCTGAGGGCAGAGGCCATGTCTTTCCCCACTTTCTATTCTCAGCACCTCGCTAGTGCCTCACATGAAGCACCCAAGCCATTGCCTGAATTCACTCCTGTGGGAGTAAGCAAATAGTCACAGTAGGTAACTTTTAAGCGCTGAGATCCCTATAGCTGACCTCACTTTCATTCTTTACTGTTTGAATTTGGCTTTCCTCAAAAGCACAGCCTCAGGTAAGGACTTGGGTACAGATAGTATATTTTGGAGGTGATCCCAAGAAGTAGGAGTGAGAGAGAGGGGACAAGAAGATAGGGACAGAGGAAAAAAAACATGAGGGAGAATAATGAAGGCCTCTGTCACAGGCAGTGGTGGGGGGTTTACTTGACTTTGAAGGGTACAGAATACTTAGCAGAATTTTCCACGTTGAGGACAGAGGCTGGATTTCTTGCACATTTCTTCACATTGACAGAGATCTTCAAGGCAGAGAGAAGCACCTACATGCACTTGAAGTGGGACCCTGTTATCATAAGTTTATCACACTGAGGGATGGAATCAGAGGTGGGCCAAGAGGGAGTGATATAGAGTTCTAAGAGCCTGTTCCCCACTCACTGTGATAACTTGCCTTCCCTTCCTCTTCCTTTGATCTGTCCTGGATGGTATTTAGAGATGATTTTTAATACTTTTTAGCTAGAAACTTATTGACCCTTTATTTCAAGTGATTAATTTTTCTCTTCCGAGTAACATGAGACACTAAGCATAAAAGAAAGACAACAAGCATATTCTGCCTCTGTAATCCTTACACACTGCCATACGCTTCATGGGGAAAGACAGAGAATCTTTCCATCCCAAGGTGGGCCCATTTGACCTTGTCTCTCTCTCTTGCTCATTGCTTCCCTACAGTGAGCATTGGCCCTGCCATATTGATCTCATTTCTGCCTATATCTTTGCTGATTGAAGTTATTCATCAGTCAGGTCACCTGAAAAGCTGTCCACTTTTATAGTCTTTGCTAGATGTTATGAGTTGAATCCTGTCCTTCTCCCTCAGATTTATATGATGAAGTCCAAACTCCCCAGTACCTCAGAATGTGACCTCATTTGTAAACAGGGTTAGTTAAGATGAAGTCATACTGGAGTAAGGCGGCCCTAATATAATTAGAATGCTGTCTTTAAGAAAGGGGAAATTTGGACCCAGAGACAGGCAAGTATAAAGATAGCAATGTGAAGAGACACAGGGAGAAAGTAGCTGTCAGCAGGAGAAAGAAAGGCCTGGAACACATCCTTCCCTCCATCCCTGAGAAACCTGATCTTGCCAACACCTTGACCTTGTACTTGCAGCCTCCAACACTGTGAGACAATACATTTCTTTGTGTAGGCCACTTAGTGATGCTTTGTCATGGAAGCCCTAGCCGATGGATACATTTGCCATCATCCATGTTCAGCTCAAAACCTTCCTCTTATATGAATTTCACTGGATTATAAAGAGTCCTGGACCAGGTGATAGCAACTCTGGGTCTAGTCCTGGCACTGATCATTAATGAGTTGTATGAACATGGGCAAGTGTCTTCACCTATTTGGGTCTTCTTTCTTCATAGTGCAGAATGAGGGCAATAACCATCCTGCCTCATTGTCTAAGAGTGAGGCTGTGTGGATCACATGTGATCCTCACATGTTTACGAAAGGGATCCTAATCTAGAGAGCATTACCCTAGTGCACAGAGGGGGTGTGAGGAAGGGAACATGTTGGATTTTGATTTGGGCGTCAGAGGGATGTTGGAACAGTTGTTTTCTTCTTTCAGCCTCAGTCCTGTCTTCTGTAAATTGAGGTAACTTTCAAGGCCCCCTCCCAGCTCTCAAGTTCTACGATTAAATGGTATTATTATCAGTTATTTGTTGATTCAACAACATTGATGGTCTGCTCTGGGCTAGACTGTGCACGAGGCACAAGGGATGGAAGAGTGAGTAACTTCAGTCCTGGTCTTCCTGGAACTTTGTTCCTCCAAAGTTTTCTTTCTCAGTAAATCCTACAGTGGCCATCTCCACCCTTAGATGACCTATTCTCCTTATCCTTAGAGGAACAAAAGTTTGGAGAAACGTAAAGTTGGGACCAAGAAGGGATGGTTTTGGAAAGAGTCTCTTTCCAAGCCATGGTGTTTTGTCAACAGTTAAGGAAGCGATTGGCTGTGGATTCCTCTATATGGGCCAACAGTGACATTTCATTAAAATTTTATCTTCCAAAATGTTCTAGCTCAGCCTGGCTTCATTTTGTTGGCTATCTCAGGGTTTACTAACAACACACAGCTGTTGGAGGTGTGGGTCAAGCATATTCTTCTCTCCAGTGATTTCTGACAACTCATATTGATATTGTCAGTTGTGTTGGCATCTCCTCTTCAGTTTTCATTTCATTTTTGTTGTACTTTGCATCACAGATATTCCATTTATTAGAGACAAAGGCTGTCTGCCCTTCTCTCATCTAGGTAGAAAGGTCTGCTTCTCTGCTTCAAATCTCAGTGGTGGACACCAGTCTGAGTCTGGCTGGAAACTGGATTTGACATATCTCACTTATTCAGCTAAAATAATTTTTAGAATGTTTATACCTGGCTCCCTCAGGGTAGCTGGGAATACTGTAGCACCAAGTCAGGGAAGTATAGTATCCCCATTGAAAGTTCGATTCTGCTGGGAAATGAATATATAAAGCTGGATGAAAGAAGAACAAAGCTGGGGACATCATCATCCTGATTTCAAGCTATATTACAAAGCTATAGTAATCAAACACTGGGCTATTAGTGTAAAAACAGACACATAGATCAGTTGAACAGAGTTCAGAAATAAACCCAAGTCTCTATGGTCAGTTAAAACAAAGGAGATGAGAATTTATGATGGGTAAAGGAAGTCTCTTCACTAAATCATGTTGAGAAAGCTGGACAGTCAGATGCAAAAGAATGAAACTGGACCACTATCTTACACCATACACAATAAGTCACTCAAAATGGATTGACAACTTGAATATAAAACCAGAAACTAGAAAACTAACTCCTAGAAGAAAATTGAAGTGGTAAGCTCTTTGATATCGCTCTTCACAGTTTGTTTTGAATCTGACTCCAAAGGCACTGGTAACAAAAGCAAAAATAAACAAATGGGGCTACAACAAACTAAAAAGCTTCTGTGCAGCAAGGAAAGCATCAGCAAAATAAAAAGACAACCTACTGAATGGGAGAAGTTATCTGCAAATCCTATGTCTGATGAGGAGGTAATATCCAAAATATATAAGGAACTACTATAGCTTAATAAAAACAAGAAAAAATTCAATTTAAAAAAACGAGCAGAGGACCTGAAAGGATATTTTTTTTTGCAAAGACACACAGATGGACAACAGACACATGGAAAGATGCTTGACATCATTATTCATCAGGAAGGTGGAAGTTAAAACCACAGTGAGATATCATGTCATACCTGTGAGAATGGCTATTATCAAAAGGACAAGAAATAACAGGAGTTAGCAAAAATGTGGAGAAAAGGGAACCCTTGTGCACTATTGGTGGGAATGTAAATTGGTGCAGTCACTGTGAAAAAATGTACAGAAGTTCATCAAAAAATTAAAAATAGAACTACCATATGATCCAGCTCTTCTAAGAATTTATCCAAAGAAAACAATACATTACTGTGAAAAGATAGATGCACTCCTCTGTTCATTGCAGAACCATTTATAACAGCCAAGATAAGGAAACAACCTAAGTGTCCACTGATGAATGAGTGGATAAAGACGTGGTACACACAAAGACACGTGTGCATGCGCGTGCACACACACGCACACACACACACATTGGAATACTACTCAGCCATAAAAAGAATGAGATCTTCCCATTTGTGACAACATGGATGGACCTGGAGGGTATAATGCCAAGTGAAATAAGTCAGAGAAAGACAAATACCGTATGATTTCACTTATCTGTACAATCTGAGAAACAAAACAAATTAATGAAAAATTAAAACCTCATAAATACAGAAAATAGATTGGTGGTTGCCAGAGGGGAGAAGTGTGGGGATGGTGGGTAAAATGGGTAAAGGAGATCAAAAGATACAAACTTGTATTATAAAATAAGTAAGTCATGGAGGTATAAATGCCCAGCACGGTGACTGTAGCCAATAATACTGTATTGCAGTTTTGAAAGTTGCAAGAAAATGAATCCTAAAAATTCTTATCATAAGACAGTTTGTGGTTTTGTATGGTGACAGATGATAATTAGCCTTACTGTGCTGTGAAGATTTTGGAGTATTTATAATAGCCGAATCATCATGTTTTATACCTGAAACTAATATAATATTGCAGGTCTGTTATACTTTAGTACAACAGAGAAATAAATAGGTATATAAAGAGATAAGTCAAGATAAGTGCCAGGGTCATGTGCTATAGAGTGACAAAGGTAGGTGGGGACCTTGGATGGTGGGGACAAATGAGTCCTTTGAGAGATAATATTTGAGCAGACGCTTGAATGAAGGAGAATGAGACATGGGGAGCTTTGGAGTGTGAAATGTGTTCCATGCAGAAGAAACAGAAAATACGAACACCTCAAGGAGGGGAGGAAGTTAGTGTGTTGAGGCAATTAGAAGAAGGCATGGATAGACTATAGACTATAAAAGCATCTGGAATACTGGTATCATTCCTGAGAGCATTCCACCCCCTGGCCCCATTTCTCTGCTTGTCTTTAGTTTAATGACTTCTTTGGACCAATTTCTCGCCCTACCTGTCTATCTGTTTAATAAATTTTCTACATTCTCCATAAACTTTGGTCGCTATAAATTGAATTTATTAAGTTGTAACCCAAGGGGAAATGTTTCAGGGGATAGTTTGATTTAGTTAAGTAACCGTTGGAAGACATGGTGAGCTAATAGGTGTCTCAGGCAGGAGTCATCTAATTATAAGAAAGATGAACCCATCTGAAACAGCGTGAGAAAGGGAGGATTTCTTATCCGAATGGGGGGCGTGTTCATGGCACGCAGTGCTAGGAGTTAGAGCTGGGCTTCATTGTCTCAGGAAGCTCCTGTCTTCATTGTCCTCTTTCTGGATGGCTTGTTCTCCCCTGTCTACTTTTCTGCATTTCTGCTCTGCTCTCCTCTCTGCAGCATATTCCTCTGTATGGTACTTAGTTACCCCTGTCTCATAGCTTTGGGTTGCACTTAAGGATGTCCTAGCAGCAAGCAGGCAGGCAACTTGACCTTTTGTGCCCCCCGGGGTCCCAATAACTATACGCTTTAGTCTCAACTACAAAATCCTGGAATGATGGCTGCTTGGCCCAGTAGGGGTCATGCATTCATCTTTGGTCAGTTTAGATGTACCTGGTATAGGGGTTATTCTCTTGGATCATAGGGGTACTGACAGCTTCTCTAATGAAGATGTATAGGTGGGGACAGAGTCAAGGCCATCTTTAGAAAAGGTATTACAGTAGGATGTATTTGGGATAGGAGGAATCACAGCCAAAGATGAAATGTGATCTAGAAAGAAAACCAATAGGGAGAAGGAATAGGTTAGATATCGTAGGCAGAAGAATAGTGGCTGTGAAGATGTAGTTGAGGTTTCTCTGATATTTTTTATAACATGTTCACGTGTGTATGTACATAAATATACTTCAACCTCCACAGCTGGTGTGATGCAGTTTACAGGAGAAAAATTAAAATTTGGAAACAGTTTAAGGTAATTTGTTCTGCTTTATTGTCTACGTTCTGTAAATAGACTGTTGTTTAATTGTTAAAAATTTTTCATAATTAAGATTTAATTATTTGAGACTGTTAACATGGCACCGAACCCCATTTTTTTTTTTTTTTTTTACTTCTTCAGCATACAGAAAACTATAATTCGCAGCCTTCCTTGTGAGTCATGTAACTAGGTTGTGGTCAATGCTACATTGGTGTGCTTCCATCCTTGAACCCTGAAATCTTCCTACCCAATATTCATGCTCTATCACTCTTTCCTTGCCTGCAACGTCCATCCTGAGAACTCAGTAAAGCACTCCAAATCCATAGAAGTTGGTTCAGCCACGGGATTGAAAATTCTTCGTTCTCAGATGAGTCCATGGATAAGAGATCCTCTGTGGATTTCTGTTAGATTAAGACATGAGTAACAAATGTGTAATGCCACGGAGTTTTTAGTGTTAATTGTAATGGCTGTTCCCTGTATATTAAGAATATTGATTATTGTTTTGGAGTTTCTGCCTTCTCACCTAACAGTATGGCAGAGATGGTAGTGTATTTTAATAAAAAGCTAATAAATCGATAGTATAGAATGGTAAGGTTATAAGAGAGTGAAAATTATCACCAAAGAGGATATATAAATCTGACACTAAAGAAATTCTTTAAAAATGAACTATCCATTAATGTAACTAGACGTTGAATCTTCAGCGATGACATATAGTCCATTTATTGACTTATTTTTTGACTACATTAATTGTAAGCTTTACACAAGAATGTTTGACTTTCATTGGTTTCAAGTCCTTTCTCTAATAGTAGCTACAGTGCACTCTTTTATTTACTAATGGAGTGAGGGGAGAAATTTCCTTAAGACAAATAATTCTTTTACCACCGAACAGTTGGTTTTTCCTAATGGAAATATAAATAGAAGCACAATTCATTAAAGTTTAAGTTTTTCCACTGCCACCTGTATAGCTGACATGGATGTATAACCCAGATGATATATGCAAGTATATCAACGCACGTGCGCGCGCGCGCGCACACACACACACACACACACACACACACACACACACACACACCCCTGTGCTAACAGGCCTTATGTGTTGGTAGCAGTGCATGGTTTGTTTTATTTTGCTGCTTTGGAGTTTCTGACAGTCTTGTACTAACCAATTTTTTTTTTTGTCTTTAATTCTGTTTGCAAGTTATAGAACTCTCTAAAAGTGGTAGAAAAAGTCCTGGAGTAGAGTCACTGAATTTTGGTTTCATCTCTGCCACTCCTTGGCCTGTGACCCTAGACATTACCTCACCTCTTTGGATACTAATTTCCAAAACAATAAGGTGAAATTAGACTCAGAGAATGGACTTTGCAGTCAGATGGACCTGGGTGACTTTGGACAACTTCGTTAGCCTCTCAGAGCCTCAGTTCCCAATTTTATAGCATGGGGTCAGTACCTTTCTCCTGGCAAGGTCAAGGTGCGAATTAATGGGGCATGCCCTGGTTCACAGTATTTAAATATTTGCTTTTGTTGCTCTGTTCTCTGGATATTAGAGAGCTGACCGCTGTATTCTTACAGGAACAGCAAATGTGGGAATCTCCCCTTTGTTATCTTGGTGGTGGTCAGACTGTGGTAGACTTAATAGACAAAAGTGCACGTATGTCCTATCCTCTTAGTGATCAAAGAAAATATGCCTAGAAAAGAGGTGTGTATTGGAGACATCACCTAGCACACATTACGCTCATGGTGAGCACCCGTACCAGGTGAACATACATTCCTGTACAAAAGCAGGGATGTGCATGCATCCACACAGTTTGAAGTTAGTGTTTGTGAGATCAAGTCAGCTATTGGATGTGTCTTTCTGATCCTCTTACTCCTGTGTGATACCACAGGTGGAGAGAAGAGGTGAGAAGGAGTGGGGTTCTCATGTTTGTTTCCTGGCGTTCTGACGTTGTCAGAGTAAATCCACGAGAAAGCCAACAGAGAAAAATGATGGAGAAATGTCCTTACAGTCTATGGCTTATAATTTCTTTTTTAGGGTGTTGTTTGTTTCTCTCATTAACTTGAAGAAGATAAAAAAACACCACTGTTGCCTTCAGTAGTACGTTAGTTAGTGTGATTAAGAAGTGTCTCAAGTGATGTGTGAACTGAGCAAGGTGACAAAGAGTTTCCTGTGTAGTCCTTGGCTTTGTTACTTTCCAAAAAGGGAGAGATTACAGGTGGTCCCCATCCTTGTCCTTACTATCATCATATGGATGGAGAACTATTTTAGGAGCAGGAAACCTCATTTCTTGTCCCGGTTTTGCTACTCACCACCTTGTAACTTTCAGCTATTATTTTAATTTTCCAGCCCTCACTTTCCTCATTTTTAAAATTAGGAAGTTTTGGATATCATTTAACTCTGAGATCTTCAGTTCTGGCATTATACAACTTGAACACATATGTATATATTTTTTTAATTTTAGAGAGTATAAACTAGGGAGAGGGGTAGAGGGAGAGAGAATCTCAAGCAGCCTCCATCGTCAGTGAGGAGCCTGACACAGGGCTTGATCCCATGATCCTGGAATCATGACTTGAGCCAAAATCAAGAGTCAGATGCTCAATGAACTGAGCCAACCTGGTGCCCCAAACATAAGATTTTTCTGAAGTGTGTTGTGATGCATATGTCTCACTGACTTTTATGTCTGGTTCATATTTTTGCCTTTGCATTATCTAGACCAGAAAGTCACTCAGTTTTTTTTCATTTTTTAAACTTACCTCTTCCTCAGTAGCAATATTCATGAGTGTACACACTTGATGACACATTTGCACACCCATACCCCCCACACACAAAATCTCCAACTATTTACATTTTTTGTTCTTCCATGTAATAACACATTTTGTGAAATTATCACGTAGTATTTTTTTAATGTTTATTTATTTTTGATAGAGACAGAGCATGAATGGGAGAGGGGAAGAGAGAGAGGGAGAAACAGAATCTGAATCAGGCTCCAGACTCTGAGCTGTCCACACAGAACCCGAGGCAGGGCTTGATCCCATGAACTATGATATCATGACCTGAGCCAAAGTTGGAAACTTTACTGACTGAGCCACCCAGGTGCCCCCGGAGAGAGATTAATATACAACTGCTCAAAAATTTAATTTTTCTGTCTTGGCTAGCTTATCTGATGTGTCATTTCCCTTTAGCCCAAAGACAATCTGAAGTGTATCACTGGTTTTACTCTAACCAGCTTTAAGAAATAGGCACCTTGATCTTTCTAGTAACACCTGTTGACCTACACCTGGAATTCTGCGTAACACCGATGTCACATAGATTCTAAGATCAGAAGACCTGAAGAAGGGGCAGAGGAGGATTAGAAATATCATTCAGATCAAGTTATGGGTAATAGAATTTCCCTTTTTTGTTCGTTTGTATGTTTTACTAAGAAAGCACTGTACCCTATGCTAATACACCATGTATATGCTTCTATCTCCTCTGTATTTTGGCCTTAAAACTCAGTTTCACATACATTGGAACTGAGTGAAGCCCCTTTTTAGATAGTTAAAATATCTAACGTGCTTACACTTATTTAACTGATTTTGGAAGATGAATTCCTTACATATCTTGGGTTTGAAAGGGTTCTGTAAAGAATCAGGAGTCATGAAAAACACAGCAAGTTTAACCTAGCCTTCATTTTGAGATCACCTGATATCAATTAGCATTCCTTCAGTTTGGGGCTGATTTATGATGCCCTTGTAAGGCCCTGAAAATATGAAAGCAGAGAAGCAGTATTTCAAAATGCAGCATAAAATCAACAATAAAATGTATATTTATAACCTGAAAAGTATGATTTCATCCTGGAGAATTACCAACCCAATAGCAGTAATAACCATGATTTTCATTGTACCATATTGTACTTATTAAGCACTTCAGGGAACTTGTGAATAAATCAAATTGTGGGATCAGTTTTGGATATCCGAACATATTTTTAAATATTGTAAAAATGTGGAAAAGTATCACAACTGGTTATTATTTGTTCATGTTTTCCAAAAGGGTTTTAATAATAAACTCATTCTTGAAATCCTCCTACAAGCTGGACTGAGCCTAGAATGGCCTGTAAAGTGACATAGTTTTAATAAATGCAGATTTAATGTGGTCATGAGATAAGATTAGACCCTTCAGAAACCCCATTCAAATACCGCAGTTTCTGATTGATGCTCATAAAAGTCAGGGAGAGTTAGGTGGTTTGGAGGATGCAGTGTTATCAGAGAATTTAGGATGATGTATATGCCTGCTTTTGATTTAAAATTTTAATAAAAAAATCAGTATGGGAAGTTAAGGCACTGAATTGAAATACCCAACTTGCTCTGTTTGTATTATATTGGCTTCCACAAGTCAAGGCAGTTCAATTCAACCAACATTTATTGACAGTGTACAACATGTTAAGCACCGCGATAGGCATGGAGGTTACAAAATCAAGAAAGTAGGTGGGGGGCGGGGGGAGCTTTCCCTGGCATACAGATCAGTGTGAAAGAACTAACATTCCAGGCTGACATCAGAGCATTGCCTTCCCTGATTTGGTTAGTGTTCTAAATTCAGATCATTGATTCCAGTAGGGTAGGGATGCATGGGTTGGCCTGGGTCTGTAGAGGTCACCATCCCCAGTGAGCCATTTTAGTGTTGCCTTAGGTTAAGTCTCAAGGAGCAGCTGAGTTAACCTGTGGAGGCCCAATTAAGTAGCTTTAGATGGATGGTTTACCCAATGAGAAGTGGTTACCACTTCTTAGTGGGGACAGGGATGGTGACGGGCAGATCTAAGAAGTTTTACGATCAGGACAGACCAACAAGATTAAAAAAGAAAGCCCATTTTATTGATACTCCTTTTTTACAGGGCTATTAGATCATAGGTTTTGTAGCTAAGAGTAAAACAAAGCACTTCTGTCTATGATGTATACATGGCAGGATGTGAGGCTCCCTCCAAATTCCCAAAGGACATGATAAACATGAATAAGCCTCAAAGAACTGACAGGTGAGTCCTAAAGGGTGATGCTGGGAAGGCGATTGATATTGATGATAATGGAAAATGGTTTCTTCTCCAAGTTTCCCAGCTACTTGCTGATGCTGGGTCCCCAGTTCAGTGATGGGAAAGGCTGTAGGTTCTCATGATCAGAATAGCATATTAGGCATTGGGATGTCACTTGGGCTAACCCTGCCCTGCACCATATCACTGCAATGTAGGAGACGGGGAAACTTTGTTAATCCTTTGGGTTCTTAATTCAAAATATCTGACCCACGGTCTCTGTGGTCATATGTACATTTAGTGATACAATCAGAGAAGTAGCTTTTATCCTATTTTGTCTCTTTATAAAGGGTGAAAAATTCTGGGAGGTGATGGGGGAACAAAGGAAATCAAGTGAAAGAGGTTATTTAAAACGTTTTTGATTGACTTTTCAAAGGGCTCCATTTTCAGTTCCAAACTTGCCTGGTTACCAAACTGTTGTTCTGACTAACCAATAAAATGTTGTGATAATTGTAGAAATAAATATAAAATCTGATGAGTCCCTCCTGACATTTAACTATTGTTTTCTCCGTTAGTAACATACACCGTGGAACTATCTTGCTGGAAAGGTGCAGACCACACAGGGGCCAAATTTTAATTGCTCAGGCAACCAATTGCATAAGTAATTTCTTACAATAAACAGATACTCCAAATATCATTTGCTTTTGTGAATAACAATAATTATCATGGCCACCATGTGTTCATCACTTGCTTTGTAGGGAAATATTGTATCATATATTTTAAATAATGTGCGTTTAAAAAAATACTTGAAGATGTTTATGTATTTTGAGAGAGAGCACAAATGTGGGAGGGGCAGAGAGAGACAGAGAGATAAAAAAAGAATCCCAAGCAGACTTAGCACTGTGAGTGGAGAGCCTGGCGTGGGTCTTGAACCCATGAACTGTGAGATTATGACATGAGCCAAAATCAAGAATTGGATGCTTAACCAACTGAGCCACCCAGGCGCCCCCATAATGTACTTATTTCACTTAATATGAGCCTTACAGTATTCCTGTGAATTAGTGCTCAGTGTATCAGTCTACTTAAAAGAAAACTAAAGCTTAGAGAGATTACAAACTGAGTTAAAACAAGGATCTAAATCTAGCCATTTTTATTCATAGCCCATCCATTACTATTAGTATTACACTCTCCTGCAATTTTGGAAGCATATGTCAAGTTTTCTGATATAATTTTCATGTTTTATGAACCTGGAAATGTACTTCTCAGTAAAAGCCTTGATGGACCCCTGGAAGCTAGAAGGATAGACCAGAAAGGAATGTTTCCCAGACTGGGTGTTATGACTAAATGTTTGCATCTCCCCAAAGTTCCTACGTTGGAGACCTATATCCAATGTGGTGGTTTTTGGAGGTGGAGTCTGCAGGAAGTGATTAGATTTAGATGAAGTCAGGAGTCACATGCTCTACTGACTGAACCAGCTAGGTGCCCCTCAAACTATTGTTGAGTTTTTGAGCAGTCTGTCACTTTGGCTTTCTTCCTGTAAAAGGAAGAGAAAAGATTTCATTTTCCTCTAGCCTGTAGCAGTTCTAATGTTTGTTCTGAAGCAGTGGTGTTTGATATGAGTCCTTGGAGACTCCATGGAGACCCTTAAGCAGCTTCAAAATGGACTGATGGAAGGAGATCCCTCCCTTAGGACTTTTTTCTCTCCCTCTCCTCCTTGCTCCATAGCTTCACCAAGAGCAATCTGTTTCTTGGTATCCAACAATACCTCTGTTGTTTTATGGTATTGAAACATTTCTGTCTGTTTCATGTATTGGGATTCCTTTTGCAAAAGGAAAAAAAAATGTAAAAAACCACTTTACTGGACAATGTACAGGGAGCTGTTCACTTTGAATGACTAAGAAGGGGCATGAAATCTGAAACTAATAGGAGAAGAAGCCATTGAAAAATAATTTCTATGGATAAGTTTGAAATCTACAAAAAGGCATGAAAAAAAACCTGACAGCCTATTTTATGGCAGGTGGAGAGCAATACCGTTAGTGACCAGTATGTTCCAACTATTTAGACAGTATTTGATGGGCTACCTTTACATAGTCTCAAATTCTTATTGGGTGGCATAAATTGTCTTTCTGTAATTAGGTGGCATAAATAAGTGAATATAGTAAATGTAAGAACTTTATGACAGAACTTACCTAGTTCATGCTGAACACACAGATTTGGTCCAGGTCTCTCTTAGATAGAAAATTGTCTGGGTCACCTTTGGGATTAAATCTTCCCCACTCTGAAAGCTTGAGTCCAGCCCTTTTTACTGCAAACCTGAGTTGGCCAATACCAGATCGGAGCTGACTTAAGCAGAGAGGAAGTGGTCAGCGAGTAAGTTCTGATTACCAACAGCAGCTAACATTTATTGAACACTTATTATATAACAGAATCTGGCCTAGGTATTTGTCTTATAACCCTTACCACAACGCTGTAAAGTAAGTGGTATGGATGAGAAACAGGCTTAGCGAGGTTAAATCATTTTCCCAAAGTCATTATACCTGGCCAGGGATAGCCCATTAATGGTTCCAACTTCTTTTCATCTTTAATTATGCCACGTGGCTGCTCATAACAAAAGGCATGTTAAACTTTAGTTATTTTAAGCATTGTTGGGCCACATTCTAATCCATAGTCTTTATTTTTTTATTAGTTCTTTTTTAAGTTTATTTATTTAGTTGGAGAGGGAGAGAGAGAGAGGCACAAAGGAGGAGAGAGAGAGAATCCCAAGCAGGCTCTGCACTGTCAGCATGGAGCCTGAAGCAGGGCTCGAACTCATGAACCATGAGATGGTATCTTGAGCTGAAACCAAGAGTTGGATGCTTAATCAACTGAGCCACCCAGGCACCCCTAATGCATGGTCTTTAATCTCAACGTATAATATATTTGTTCATTTAGTCAATCAAAAGTCTTCATAGAGCCTGTGCTATGTGGGAGGCATTATGTATCGCACTTAGAAGTTAAAACATAATTTTAACATGCTTTTTTTAAAACAAGTTTATTTATTTATTTTTGAGAAAGAGAGAGACCACATGCTTGTGCATACAAGGAAGGGAAGACCTAAAAGAGTAGGAGACACAGAATCTGAAGCCGACTCCAGGCTGTAAGTGCAGAACCTGATGCAGGGCTTGAACTCAAGAACTGTGAGATCATGACCTGAGCTGAAATCAGACACTTAACTGATCGAGCCACCCAGGTGCCCCTAAATATGCCTCTTTATCCATAAAATCTTAGAGTCTAGTAGAACCGATAAGCTACCTACGTAAAAATTTAAAATTCAAGAAAGGAACTGACAAGTGTCATGTGATTTTTGTGGTTCAGAGTAGGGAGGTAAAAATTTCTCTATCTGCAGAGAAGTTTTGTTGAGGAGGTGCCTTTCAGTTAGACCCTTGAAGGAGATATGGTTGGTACATGTGGATTTGCATTCCGAAAGTAACTCTGGGAGAAAGAAACAAATTGGATAGACCCATGTGTTCAATGAACAGTGGGAAGTGGACAGGGGAAAACTGACTGGAAAGCAGGGCCAAGGAAAGGGAACTGTAGAAAGTGAAGTTGGGGAGATAGATTGGGTCAAATTAGAGCATGACATTGGTGAGGAGGTGATCTTGATTCAGGCTGAGGAATGCGGTCATGATTCTCTGGGAACAGACGAATAACCATCAGAAATTGATGAGCAGGAACATGACATGACAGAACAGAGCCCCAGGGAGACTAACCAGGCTGAAGTGCATATACATTGGGTGTATAAGACTGGGAGAGGCAATTTAGGAAGCTTTCGAAGTAATCTGCGTCTGGGACATTGAGTGACTTGAAGAGGGAGGGGAGGCAGGGAAGTGGGACAAGTGAGAAGGAGAGAGTAAACATGGATTTGGAGGTCAAGGCAAATGTCTGGGGAGATGTGCGGGGCTATGGACAGACTAGGGAAGGTGAAAGAAGCCTCAGGATTCCAGGGGAAGAATATGCATCTGTGACAGGCTGACTTGACTGGTAGGCAAGGCATGAAGAGCAGATGGCTCCAAAGCAGAGGGACATGGAGACACGAAGCCTGGTGTAGTGTAAGTGAGTAAAAGAGCTAACACACAGTGAGACTGGCGACGGTACAACAGTGTCCAACCGGGCACTACATCGAATGCTTTATCAGGGTGACAGTGGCAGGATTTATGTCTTTTTCATCCTAATTTCCCCAGCATCACTGTTAAGTGCCCTGAAAGTAATGAGGCATTGCCCATTGGCTTGTGAGATTGTCGAGACTGGGTACCTTAAGAGTGAATTAATATAAATACTAGACTTTGATCGAATGATTAGTAATACTTTTAAACATAGTTATGCTTGTCAGACATCTGTTTTGTTTTAGAGGAGAATCTTTCTCACTGAAATGACTGATTTTTTTTTTTTAGAGATTGAGAACTTTTAACATTTATTTATTTTTTTCGAGAGACATAGAGACAGAGTATGAGCAGGGGAAGGGCAGAGAGAGAGGGAGACACAGAATCCGAAGCAGGCTCCAGACTCTGAGCTGTCAGCACAGAGCCTGATGCAGGGCTTGAGCTCACAGACCGTGAGACCATGACCTGAGCCAAAGTCAGCGGCTTAACCAACTGAGCCACCCAGGCGCCCCGAAATGACTGATGATTTTAACATCCTTGAGACATAGTTGTGTTTATCAGGAGAAGAGGCATCTGCCTTAAGCTGTCTGAGACTTTGACATCAAGAACGTTTTCCTGATGTTGGCCACCCCAAGGGTTGAAACATGATGGGTATCTTATGATAGGATTAGGTCTGGGGATAATGTATCTTTTATTGGATTTTTTTTGGGGTGGTGGTGGAATAAATTTTTTAATGTTTATTTATTTTTGAAAGAGAGGGTGAGAGAGAGCGAGAGAGAGAGACAACACATGAGCAGGAGAAGGGCAGAGAGAGGGAGACACAGAATCTGAAGCAGACTCTAGGCTCTGAGCTGTCAGCATAGAGCCCGATGAAGGGCTTGAACTCATGAACCACGACATTGTATTCTAAGCTGAAGCCAAATGCTTAACTGACTGAGCCATCCAGGAGCCCCATGTAGTGGAATAAATTTTACTGTTCCTAATTAAAGTTTAACTTTGCAGCCTAATTTACAAACATGAAACCACATGCTATTGAGTATGTACTTTCCCTGCCTGTTCCCTTTCTTTGGCTCTTCTGTACCAGGTTTACTCCAAGTATTCACTTCTTGTCCCTTAGTAGATTGTGGTGCTGATGACCATGCTTAAGATCAGAGAAAGGGCTGATGTTCTCCACCAACGCACAGATTGACCTCAACACCATGCATGCAACCAGATGTGTTTTGCAGCAGGAGACTCTGAGATGTAGTTCTAGTTCCTTGGTCAATGGCACACAAAATGGTAAGACCAGGCCCTTGAATTGGACCGAGCTCTCCAAGTTTTAGAAGTGACATTTGAGGTGACTCGTTCTAGAAACAGTTGAGTGCTTTGTGGGTTTATAATAGACTAAGTTACTTTCTCTCTTGTGTCTGTCCTGGGCTTGCAGTCCTCAGACCTCTGGTAGGAAACACAGCAACCAAGCAGCTGAAAACCAAGCCTTAACAGGCTTCTCTGCCATTAAATGTGTTCCCTAGGAGAGCCCTTGTAATAAATCCATCTCCATGATTGATGAATCAATTGGTACACCATAAACCTTACCTTATTAGCTGGAGAAAAGTGTCATAAGAGTAAGGGACCACAGTTACATGAAAAGAGAAAATTCTGAACCATATGGATCATCTTTCAGAATATTTGATAATTATTTATTATTTGAAACTTGAAATGTGTTAATGGGGCATCAGTTATGAGACAAAGCAAAAAAGATGAATGTGTTCTTTGCAGACCTTATGTTGGCTCTCTTACTTCCTGAGTTAGTTTTAGTTTTAACTAAATCATTAGGATTCTATAGAATATCTAGGGATGTATGAGTTGGGGCTAAATTATAGGTGTACACATGATGAGGGACACACCCAGAGGAATGAAGACCGTGGCCAAGAGGGTATGAATGAACGGAAACCGAGAGAGTACAGGCCCCCTTGAAGGAAAAACAGCTCTACTTAAGGAATCTGAGGAGCATTCTTTCAGCTAAAAAATATCACTCAGAATCCAAGGGAGAAAATAACTGGAGAACTCCAGCGACAAAGTATAAATCTTATTTACAGGGGTTGTATTCTTTTTATTCTCATTTTTTCAGATGAGGGAACAGAAGATTCAAAGTTATATAGGTAGAAAGTGAAGTTGAGTATTTTCTACTTCAGAGGCCATATGTTTTGTCTGCAGAAAAAAAAACATTTTAGAACTTAGTTTTTTTTTTTTTTTTTTTTGAAGAAATTATATCTGGTTAATTGGTTAGATTCCCAAGGCAGCGATCAACTCTTACCTATTCCTGATGCCTATTGCATGGCAATCTATGAAGAATGAGGGTGTACTTGGTGGAGTTACTTCATGCACTTGAAGACCACTGGGAAGTCACGTATGTGTCTCGTGTCTCAGCCACACAGCCTTAAGGGCATAGGCAGCTGAATTCACAACCTGGGCTGCTTCTCACCTCCTGGAGAGTTGCTTAGCCTGATGCAGATTTTGCAGCACCAGAAAGACTTGGGGTCCTTGTCCTGTCTGAGTGTGGCAGAGTACTTGCTTTCTGAAGCCACACGGGAATACCAGTGCCACTTATTTTCTAGGACTGGGCCAGTGACAATTCCATGTGAGGTTTTTTTTTTTTGCCACTAAATAGACAACTAAATACGATTTTATTTTAAAATCTTTTGTCTTTTCACAAATCAAAATAGAGTTTTTGTCAAACTAGAAATCCTGAATTTTGGTTTAGAAAAATATACAGGGGCAGAGTCTAAATGTCCGCTGATAATTCTCAGTACTATTTCAGCATGTTTGACGTTTACCTTGATCAGCAATTGAATTCTGGAAACAGCAAGTTTCCAACTCTTACAGTTTGTGTGACCAACTGTACCGAAAGGAAAGTAGGGTAAATTCCCAACCATGGGCTTGCTTTCTGTTAAATAGTCTGTTTATGCTTCTCGTGAATGCTCACATTGACAGAAGTATCGGATACGTTATTTTGCAGTAAAAGAACTTGAGAAATAGCTCCCCTTTCCCCTCTCTGTATGAACCTGAGCGAAAACAAATGTGATGGTGTGCTAGTTAATAAATGTGGGGGCTCTGATGATCATAGAGCTTTTAATATTACCTATTGTAGATTTTTTGCATTTGGAATTTTTCAGGGCTTGGGATGATAGGGACTTGGAGTTTTTGTTCTGGTGACTGATGTGCTTGATTAGCCAACAGGGTCAAACCAAAGCAGGCCAGGGCTTGGCTGTGGATTTCACTACCCCCTGCAGACTCATCCAGAGTCCTCCTGAAGTGACTGGAAGCATGCAATTGCTGTCTTTTCTGTATCCAATCTGCCTTTTCATTGCACACTCGCTGGCCACTCTCATCAATTTTTCCTGCAAAACAAGGAAAGTTCAGTATCTTTTCTGCCCCTCAGGAAAGGCCTCACTCTTATTCTGTCCTCAGCTTCTTACAGCAGCCAACTCCTCAGGCTTAGAAAGAAAAATGAAACCATGAAGCAGGGTGACGTCTGCTGGAATGTTTATGCCATTTAATGCCTGACTTGGGTTAGTATAAATCAAAATATAAAGGCATTTTATTTTCTGATGAAAATTTCTGTCTTGTGTTTTTTTTTTTTGGGGGGGGGGAGGGGATGGTGGAATATGGGTGAGGAAATCCAGTGGGAGTGTGTATAATATGGTTTATAAGTTAAGAAATATGAGAATAGTCTGGTAACAGAGGTTATACACCTCCTTGTAGGCCTCTAACAGAATTTGTGAGGCATCAAAATAGAACTTAAAATATCTCAGATAGGACTCACCTGGACTTGTGATGGAGGTTACTAGCCTGGATCGAACTATTTTTAAGTACCCGGCCCGGTAGAGCTCTGCTGTGCATTTCATACAGTCTTTACAACAGCCTTGTGGTGTAGGGACTATTAGCACCATTTTCAGATGAAGAAAATGAAGTTCTGGGCAATCAGATAATTTGTCAAGATCACACAGTTGCTAAGTGACTGAGCTGGGAATCTTGTCTTCCTTAGGGCCTCATGGGATCCCCCAGTGAGACTCTCATAACCTTGTTGAAAGAAAGGCCAGGATACCCTTGAGAATACTGGCTGCAGGTGTCCAATTACACATCCCTAAAGCCAGATGATACTTGGCATTGGTGAGCAGAATGGCTCCAATACAGGTGGAGGAAACAAGACATATATGTGGAGGGTTTATGATGGAATTAAAAACAGGCAGAGCTCAGCAGAAGGTCTTGGATAATATCCTTTTTGACTGGGAATCCCAGTCTTCTTGGTAAAGGGAGAACAGATACTTTTCATTTTCCTACAACCTCAAGATCCTAGGGAGGGCAGGGGCCTGACCATGCCATTGTCTACATGTGAAATACTAATACTCAGGTTTGCGGAAGGTGTATGGTTAAGTGTGTAAGGGCACTAGTGCTGAATCTTTTCCCCTTCTGGACACCCAGAAAACCTCAGAGGAGGAGGCCAAAATCTATCTCTGAGGAGACATAGACATGGGTGGCCCCTGACAGATGATGCTAGGATACTGGTTAGGAAACCTAGCTTCATATGCTTCGTCACTTCACAAATCCATCAAACCATGTCATATATAATATGGATCAGAAAACACAGAGACAGAGTGTGAATTCTGGTAATAACCACAGGACCTGGGCAAAGACTGAGTGTATTTCAGAAAATATGTTGAATCACGTGTCACATTCAGGCTTAAAAGATATTTTATCTAGCATGTTCTTGTGTTGCATAGTTGAGAATATTCCACAGTGAACTAGGTGTTCAACTGGAGAAAGTGTCTTTGTCCTCTTGCTGTTCAAAATGTGGTTCTTAACATCAGCATCAATGGGAAGCTTGTTGGAAGTGCAGATTCTCCAATCCCATCTCTGACCTGAATGAAAGTCTGCAGCTTAAACAGATCCCCATGTGGTATGCACAGTGAAGCCTGAGAGCCATTGTGCTAAGACATACAAGATACAGCACAGTTTATCAGGAATAGTCATCGGTGCACTTAATCCTGGCTGCACATTTGAATCAGTTGGGCAGTCCTACCTAAGACCAATTAATTCAGATTCTTTTGGAGTAGTAGAGCTCAGGTATTGGCATTTTCAAAAAACTCTATAATGTGCAGCTAGATGGTGGGTGCCCCATATGAATGTGGGAATGTTGCTTCATTGATAGGAGTTTGGACACAGTTGGCCCTGAGGCAGTACTACTAAATACGTTTGTCAGTGGTTTAGAGGAGTGGGTATAGGACACACAGATTCCATCTGCCAGTGATGGGGAGTTACACAAAATTGATAGCTAACCTCCTGAAACCCATCAGGATGAAAATGTTAAGTGACTGTGACCAGAAGGGAGAAAGTGTGGACACATGTCACAGTCCTGCTAAACTGGGGGAACCTCCAGCCTCAAACATTAGAACTATCCAGAGGTCAAAGTGAACTGCCTATGAACAGTGATCCAGCAAAGGAGGGTCGTGATTAGAAAGCAGGGAAGAATCTGAGAGTATGAAATGCAGAAGCAAGAAATCATGATGTCACCCTTCTCTGGTACTTGATATGGTTAGGACTTTATATAGATTTGTCTGAGTTAGGATGTGGGTGCTGAAGTGCAATTATAATTAACTTTCAGAGCAGACTAATAAATATCAAGCATGGAGTAAAGTAAAAAAAAAAAGTGATTTTTCTCTAGTGTGTTGAAAAGAAAGGAGAGCTTAACAGTTCAGTTGTACGAAAAAGTGCTTTTGCATGAAAGATGATGATTAGCTGATCTCTTTCAGCAGCAGGAGATTAGGATAGAGAATAGACATTAGACAAAAAATGTGATAAAATCTGATAAAAAATGTGAGGCTACTGTGAAAAGAGGTATGAAGAAAGGAATCTACATATGCTAATGTTGCTTTGGGTCCCCAGAACAAAAAACAGGAACTTAATAATTTATCTGGAATTCAAGGTCCCCCAGAAAGGGTGAATAAGATACTCTCATAACTTGCTCTCTCTACATAGGAAGTGAGACATTGTCCTGAAATTCTGTAAATGGTCACATGTTGACAAAGTTGGTGTTCCTTGAGTTTGCTAAACACCTAAGCTAATGTTGATTTCTGCATGCTCAGTCTCAGTCTACTAGGTCTAATGGGAAACTTGCTCTGATAAAGGGCATCCACAAATAACCTTCAGCAAACATCAGACTTGATGGAAAACGTGTGTAAACATTATCTTTAAGATTGCAAACAAAGACAATGGTGCCTTCTATATCCTCTTTTATTCAACATTGTTTTGGAGTTCCCAACCAACATGTAAGACAGCAAGGAGAAAGTAAATTTATATAAATGTTGGAAAGGAAGAAAAAAGTTATAATTCACAAATATGAATAATTAGGATTTATTAGAAAACTAATGAATCTATAAATGATTGGACTTACTCAGAATTTGGTTATGCTGCTGGGTGTAAATATTTGGTAGAACCACTCACATTTCTGCATTTCAACTATAATTGGAAATTAATTTTCAAAAGATAACATTTGTAATAGGATAAAAAAATGAAAGGACCAGAGTTTCACTTCCAGTGATGGTGGACAAGGATATTTAAGACCAACTTTCAGAGAAAAGCTACACATAGAAAAAAAAAATAGTGTTTGAAGGTACAGAGAGTGGTGTCAGCAGTGAGAATTTTTCAGCTCAAATCTGGACTAAGAGGAAACCACAAGAGAAGTGAGCACAGAATTTGGTGCTTGCTTTTAGGTTGCTTTCAGGCAACAACAGGTTCTGAAAACAGAAGCAATGGCTAAGAAATCTAGATGCTGACTAGAGCTTTCAGCAGTCATACAGAGATGGAGGGATAAAAGGTAGAGTTCAGGACTTAGTAAGAAGGGAGTGCCTGATAAATACCCCAAGCTTTCAGTTAAGACCCCAAAGGCTGCACAGTAGGAGTAAGAGTGAACCAGAACCAGGCAAATCCTCATAGGACTAAAGATCAAATCAGTTTAATCCTCACTGGACCCTAGCTGCCTGTAGAATTAACTGAAGTTAAATCCCCTCTTGAGGATAATAACAACAGTCAGAGCAACAGAAAAATTGTCTTGCATGCTATCAAAAATATTAGATATACAAGATAAGACCTGACTAAAAATAAAGAAAAAATTACAACGAAAGAAGACCCTGTAGGGAGGTGGGTCCAGTTGTTGAAGTTATCAGATATAGATGTTAAAATAATTATGATTAGTGGATTAGAATAGTTAAAATGTGGAGAGCGTTTCCAAAGCATGAGAAACAAACAAAAACGGATATTCTATAAGGGAAAAAGTGCAATACTAACATTAAGAAACTCAGGGGATGGGTTTAATTTCAGATTAGAGCAGATGAGAGAATGAGCAAACTGAGTAATCAGAATACAATGCATATACCGAAGAATGAGACTAAAGAGGATGGACAGGTTTAGAAAGAGCATATATATATATATATATATATGGGACAGAGTGAACATGTCGCAAACCAAAAGCAGACAAGAAGGAATGTGGTAAAAGCAAGTACTTAGAGAAGTGATGGCTGGTATTTTATATAACAGATGAAAGACTTCAAGCCACAGATTCAAGGAGTGCTATAGTTTTTCTGAACAAGAAAAGTAAGAAAATTCTTTGTGGGCACATTATTTCCCCTTGTTTCCTTGCTTCTGGTGTTTCTTTTAGTGGTCTTGCTATTACTCCTGTGAAGGTCGTAGATCTTTTTTTTTTCTCTGACTTGCACTATTCATTAGGTGATTATTGGCAGAGGAGTAGAAAATAGAGCAGTCGAGTATAAAATGGATCCATCAATATAAGGATGTTTGTTACAATGATTTGGGAGAGTGAAAGAAAAGGTTGTTTTGGGGTTTTTTGGAGTCATTGTTTTTATCCTTTTATTAAGTTTTTTATTTTAATTCCAATATAGTTAACCTACAGTGTTCTATTCGTTTCAGGTGTACAAGATAGTAATTCAACAATTCTGTGCATTTCTCAGTACTTATCATGATACGTGCACTCCTTAATCCCCTTTACTTGCTTAACCCATCCCTTTACTCACCTCTCCTCTGGTAACCATCAATTTGTTCTCTATAGTTAAGAGTCTGTTACTTGGTTTGTCTCTCTCTCTTTTCCTTTGGTTGTTTGTTTGGTTTCTTAAATTTCACGTAAGAGTGAAATCATATGATACTTGTCTTTCTCTGACTTATTTCACTTAGCATAATACTCTAGATCCATCCATGTTGTTGCAAATGGCAAGATCTCATTCTTTTTATTGCTCAGTGATATTCCATTCATCAGTGGATGGACATTTGGGCTGCTTCCATAATTTGGCTCTTGTAAATAATGCTGTGTTAATCATAGGGGTGCATGTATCCCTTTGAATTCATATTTTTGTATATATTGGGTAAATACCCAGTAGTGAGATTACTGGATCATAGAGTACTTCTATTTTTAACTTTAAATTTTTTTTAACATTTATTTATTTTTGAGAGACATAGAGACAGATCGTGAGCAGAGGAAGGGCAGAGAGAGAGGGAGATACAGAATCCAAAGCAGGCTCCAGGCTCTGAGCCAGCAGCAGAGAGCTCGACACGGGGCTGGAACTCACAGACTGTGAGATCATGACCTGAGCTGAAGTCGGCTGCCTAACTGACTGAGCCACCCAGGCGCCCCTATTTTTAACTTTAAAAAGAACTTTATTTCTCTGAGAGAGACAGAGTATGAGTGGGGTAGGGGCAGAGAGAAAGGGAGACAGAGGATCTGAAGTTGGCTCTGCATGGACACCAAAGGTCCTGATGCAGGGCTTGAACTCATGAATGGTGAGCCAAAGTCGGATGATTGACCAACTGAGCCACCCAGGGGCCCCTATTTTTAACTTTTGAGGAACCTCCATACTGATTTTCCACAGTGGCTTTACAAGTTCACATTCTCACCATCAGTGTGCAAGATTTCCTATTTCTGCATATCCTTAAAAACTCTTATTGTTTCTTGTGTTTTTGATTTTAGCCATTCTCACTGGTGTGAGATGGCTGGTATCTCATTATAATTTTGATTTGAATTTCTGGATGCTCAGCGATGTTGAGCATCTTTTCATGTGTCTATTGACCATCTGTCTTCTTTGGAGAAATGTCTCCTCATGTCTTCTGCCTATTTCTTAATTGGATTATGTGTGTGTGTGTGTGTGTGTGTGTGTGTGTGTGTGTGTGTGTGTGTTGGAGTTGTATAAGATACTATACCTTATCAGATAGGTTGTTTGTAAATATCTTCTATTCAGTAGGAATAACTAAATGTTGTCTTTTAGTCTGTCGTTTCCTTCATTATACAAAAGCTTTTTATTTGATATACTCCCAGTAGTTTATTTTTGCTTTTGTTTCCCTTCCCTCAGGAGACTTATCTAAGAAAGACGGTGCTGTGGCTGATGTCAGAGAAATTACTGCCTGTGCTCTCTTCTAGGGTTTTTATGGTTTTATTATGTCTCACATTTAGGTCCGTATCGATTTTGAGTTTATTTTTGTGTATAGTGTAGAAAGAGGTTTGGTTTCACCCTTTTGCATGTAGCTGTCCAGTTTTCCCAACACCATTTGTTGAAGAGACTGTCTCTTCCCCATTGGATACTCTCTCCTGCTTTGCTAAGATTAAGTGACCATATAATCGTGGGTTCTTTTCTAGGTTTTCTATTCTGTGTTATTGATCTTTGTGTCTATTTTTGTGCCAATACCATAATATTTTGGTCACTACAGCGTTGTAATTTAACTTAAAGTTTGGAATTGTGATGCTTCCAGTTTTGCTTTTCTTTTTCAAGATTGCTTTGGCTGTTCAGGGGTCTTTTGTGATTTCATACAAATTTTAGGATTCTTTGTTCTAGTTCTGCAAAAAATGCTGTTGGTGTTTTGATAGGGATTGCATTAAACATATAGATTGCTTTGAGTAGTATAGACATTTTAAAAACATTTGCTCTTCCTGGACATGAACATGGAATGTCTTTCCATCTCTTTGTGTCATCTTCAGTTTCTTTCGTCAGTGTTTTATAGCTTTCAGGGTATAGGTCTTTCACCTCTTTGGTTTATTATTAGACCAAAATTATTATCTTATTATTAATAAGAGGTTTATTTCACCTCTTAAGTTTATTCTTGGTATTTTATTATTTTTGGTGCAATTGTAAATGGGATTGTTTTCTTTATTTCTCTTTCTGCTGCCTGATTATGAGTGTATAGAAATGCAACAGAATTCTGTATATTGATTTTGTATCTCTGACCTTACTGAATTCATTTATCAGTTCTAGTAATTTTCTGGTTGTCTTTAGGGTTTTCTGTATATAGTATATACATATCTTTTGCGAAGAGTGAAAGTTGTACTTCTTCCTTACCAATTTGGATGTCTTTTATTTTTTTCTGTTTGATTGCTGTGAGTGGGATTTCCAGTACTATACTGAATAAAAGTGGTGAGAGTGGACAGCCTTGTCTTGTTCCTGACCTTAGAGGAAGAGCTCTCAGTATTTCCCCATTGAGGATGATGTTAGCTGTGGGCATTTCATATAAGGCCTTAACTATGTTGAGATATGTTCCCTCTAAATCTACTTTGTTGAAGGTTTTTATCATGAGTTGGTATTGTGCTTTGTCACATGCTTTCCAAATTCATTGTATGAGATCAGCATTACCCTGATACCAAAACCAGGTAAAGATACTACAAAAAAAGAGAACCACAGGTCAGTATCTCTGATAAGCATAGATGCAAAAAATCCTCAACAAAATACTAGCAAACCAAATCCAGCAATACATTACAAACAGTCATTAAGCACAGTCAAGTGAGATATTTTCCTAGGTTGCAAGGGTGGTTCAATATTCACAAACCAATCAATGTGTCCTCACATCAATAAGAGAAAGGATAAAAATCATATGATTATTTCACTAAATGCAGAAAAAGGGTATATTTTTAATGATGCTGAGACAATTGGTTATACATTTCAAAAATAAATGGCACTTGATTCCTACCTCACATGATATTGAAAGATTAATTTCATGTACATAAAGACTCTATGCAAAGGACTATAATATATTTTGAAATTAATATAAAAGAGTATCATCGTAACATTAAGGTAGAGAAAGAATATTTAAACAACACAGAAAAGCATAAAAAAGGGAAATACTGATTAAAATAGTCTACAGTAAAATTAAGAATTCCTGTTCATTAAAAGATAGCACAAATTATATAAAAATATTAGTCAACACATGAATTCCTACTAATGAGTAAGAAAATGAAACAACTTTTTACTAAAAAATGGGTAAATGAAACAAAAATTTTACAGAACCATGGTTAACCAGTTTCATTACTGGTCAGGAAAATGCAAATTGAAATAACAATGTACTTCCTTTCATACACGATTGTTGGACAATGCCAAGTATTAACTAGGATATGGAGTCATAGGAATTCTTATCCACTTCCGTTAGAAGTAGAAATGTATATAGCCATTTTGGAAATGAGTTTGACAGTGTTGAACCATGAATGAGCATGTCCTATGAACTATGAGTTACATGACCAAGAATGTACCTTAAGAGAAAATCATATGTAATCCAGGAAACATGTACAGAGATATTTATGATGGTATTTTTTGTGAGCAAAAATATATAACATACATGTTTATATAAGTTGTATACATAAATAAATTATATAATAACATGTAAATAACCCAGTGGTTTATTGTAATGGTTAATCTTGTGACTACACCATAGAGTACCTAGATTAAACCATTATTTCTGGGTGTTTCTATGAGGGTGTTTCTAGATAAGATTAGCATTTGAATCAGTGGACTCAGTAAAATAGATTGCTCTCCCCAGTGTGCCTGAGCATTATCCAGTTGATTCAAAGCCCAACTAGAACAAAAGGCAGAGGAAGGAGGAATTCACCCCTTTTGCTCCCTGCCTGCCAATTTGAGCTGGGACATTGATCTCCGAGTTTTTGGACTGGGACTTCTACGATTGGCTCCCTGGTTTTTAAGCCTTCAGATTTAGACTGTAATTATAGTATTAGTTTTTCTGGGTCTCTGGTTTACAGATAGCTGATCATGGAACTTCTAAGCCACCATAATTGCATGAGTTAATTTCTCACTTTATATTTACATATTATCTATCAATCACAGAATCAATAGGATATACACTGGTTCTGTTTCTCTGGAAAACCCTAACAAATTTATCTGAAGAAAGATATATACTTGTACAGTGGAATTCTTTACAGCAGAGAATATTAAACCTATTTATGTGTATCAACAGTGATAAGCTCACAAACACAATATTGAATAAAAAAAGCAGGTTCAGTAAAGAAGAATATATTAGTATAATTTGGTGATTGTAAAGGTCAAATATAGACAAACAAACTACATATTGTTTTAGGATACCTTCATATAGAAGTAGATTCTGGGTGGTGTTGAAATGGATGGTGGTTGTTCATTTAGGAAAAATACTGTAGCAACTTCCCTCCGCAGTGCCAGGCTGGATGATACTGCCCAGTGAGTCTGCTGTCCCCCATATCCTGGCAAACCATGAGTGAGCTAGACATACTGAGTAGATTTTGCTTTCAGCCTCACCTCCAGTTGTAAATTTCCTTTGTGTGCTCTCTTCATAAAAACTATCAACTTGCAGTCATTTGAAAACAAACCTAACCCCGTCATATTTCAAATAGTTTGTGACCAAATTGCCAAAATAGCATCTGGGTGCAGCTCCTTGTTTTTACGAGTTCTTTGGAGACTATTTGAGACACTATTTAAAACTTGTTCTCCTTCTGCCTTGCCCAACAAATTCTGAAAAGTTTGGGATGATTCATTTTCCTAAACCAGAGGCCTCCAGGCAAGCTCAAATGATGATTCTGTTTTGATTGCACAAACATTAAGGTCTTACTCGCCTCCTATGGGTCTTGTATATCAGTTCTCCCAAGAGAACTTTCTGTTGAGGTACAGCTTTCTGTTGAGCAGCAGGAGCCCAGGTCACTTCCAAACCCAAGCTTTGGAAAACTCTCTCTGAAAGAAAGCTTGGTGTTGTACAGTGGCTTTCAGTTCAAAGGTGACACTTAATCCCTCACCCCTCAACGTCATCCATTGTTTGTATAGGCTACTGGGTCATCCTTTGTTTTGAGCAGGAGGAGGGCAGAAAGTGGGGTGTGAGCAAGGCTGAACTTTGATAATAAAGGTTGAGTTCTATTTCTTTTCTTTTTTTTTTTTTTTTTTGAGTTCTATTTCTAATTGTCTGCTTACTCCCGGTCCTAATCCTCACAAACCTTTCCCCAATTTGGTAAAACAAAATGTCCTGTAGCCTTGCTCTCTTCCCTGGTGATTTGATGCCAAGATTTACCTTGAACATTGTATCCTGCCTAAAACAACCAGTCCCCCTCAAATATATGGGGAGAAGAGAAAGGGAATTACAGCCCCCTTGGATGAGGGAGGACTGTTTGTGTTTTCCAAGGAGAGCTGACTAGGCTTCAAGTCTGTTGGCCTTTGGTGGTTGGAAAGCTTTGGCAATAACCCTTCCTTATTCCCTTCTGCATATTTGTGAATTGCCATGAGGTCTTTTATTAAGCTAGCAGTAGTGGTTCCTCAGTTTTGTAATAAGGAAGGAGATGTTGCTTCATGGCCTTATGCATTGGAGGAGGCCAAAGAATATAAACTGCTAAAGCCCCCTGCCCCCCACCGTGTCCCTGCCTCAGACCCTGTTATGGCCTGGCAGCTGGAAAAAACATAGGAAGCAACTAAAATCCTCTGAATTTTTGGGGTAGGGGGAAGGAGAGCCCAGCAGACGGTATGACAGGCTTTGTGAAAGGATAAAGTTTGCAAAAGAAAACTAAGCAAGTGTGAGCAGAGGGGACAGTTATATGTGACTTTTGAGGCTTTTTGAGGTTTTGTGGTAGTATATACTTCTGGATTCACTTGGGGTTATTTATCTATTTAGAGTATGTGTAAAAATGGGTCAAGCGGCCCAAGTGCTTATCCAAGTACTTTTAACATGGGTCTGTTTGGAAATGGTTTGTGAATGCATCAGTTAAAATGTGTGCGTGTATTTGGCTGGGGTGGGGGAACAGTAATTCGTGAATCTGGAAGAAGAAGGAGTGGGGGCAGGGTGGAGCTGAGCCTGGATCTCTGGAGAATCTGTATCCAAGTTCTCTGGATGGGTGTTTCCTCTTTCCTTGCCCGAGGGGCTTCTCTGCTAGGACCTCTGGAGAACAGGGAGCCTGTGACAGATAAATCTCTGGAGGTGGGGAGAAGGCCCTTGTGTCTGCTTGGGCCCCGCTTCTGTTTTATAGCCTGATGGCTTTGGGCTCTCCCTTTCCCTCTGCAGAGGCCTACAATCCGCACCAAATGTTTCACATTACTCAGTGTGAAAAACCTCCTATTCTTTCAGATTTTTTACAAGTTCATACATCCGTGGAAACCTGATATTCCATATTTCATTCTGCTTCGTGGATGTCATTGTGAGGGATGCGGGTTCACATGCAACAGGCCTCTTCTGGCTTTGATCGGCTTGACCGCAACTAATTGTAAATGGAGAACAAATGAAAGAAATATTTACAAATTTCATGGGAATTCAGGCGGGGCCTAAGCCTATCCTAATGCCTCCATTCACACTAAATGTTTATTGAATACTTTGACTCTACTATGCGCTTCAATATTTATATAGTATTAGGTTATCGCTTGTTCCGAGGGGATCCAAAGAGTTAGTAAAGTGACCTTTCCCTACTCCCCTGCTTTACCTCCTTCCCTTCTGCAAACTTCCTTTCTTTAGCATCTCAAAATCTACTGCTGGAAAGAAAACTCAAATTCCAAAGCTACAGCTGTAAGAAGGGGAAGGAGAACAAGGGGCGGGGGAAAGAACCGTAAAATTTAAAACAAATTTTGAATTGCATAGTCGAGTTGGGAAAAGTCAAATGAAAATGTTTAAGATTTGTTCAAAATAAAGTCATAAATGCCTGGAGCCAAGTTAAGCAGCTGTTGGGTCAGGCAGGCTAAAGCCTGAAAGGCAGCACCAATGAAGAGCTAAATATTATGCAAGTATTCAGAAGTTGCCTGGTTATAAAGAAACATGCATAGCCCTCTTGAGGATTTCGGATTTAGACCTTTCCATTCCTAAGCATGCTTTTCCAGAGCAGTTTTTGTTTACTCAGGAACCAAAATAATCTCTTGTGACTTCTCCCTGGAGGTTATGGAGAGGAGGCACTCTGTGGCTTGGAAAGAATCCTCTAATGACCCCTCCTCCCCGCAGCTCAACTGCTTCATGGCGTAAACTGGGAGCTCCATCAGACACTGGCTTTCCCCCATTGCTGTCATGAGCTGCTGATACTTCCAGGGCAGCTTAGACTGATGATGGTCCAGACGCCGAAAGGAGGAGAGGAGACAGCCTTCCTCCAGAGAGTTCTTTGGGCTACTACCTTGGATGGTACAAGCTTCTGGGTTCAACCAACGTCATCCTACTGAAAGCTCTAACAAAGGCTCATTTAATAGGGTGCATTTGACATGTCCTTCTGCTGTGCCATGGACCTGTTCCACTCCAGGAACTGTAAAGGTCAGATGAGATCCTGTTGTCTACGGAGGCTGGCTTGACCTGCCATTCTCTATCTCTCCACCCAGGCATGAAAGACATGATTCAGGGATCGAACAAAGCAGAGAGTGAATGACCCCAAACAACTCAAAACAATCCAAAAGTTTGATGAGAGAGGGGCGTGCAGAGGACGCCCAGAGGTGGTTATAAGTGTCTCAGGATAGAGCAGTGGAAGGCTGGCAGGGGAGACGGGCCATTGGAGAAGGATATCAATGCCAAAACTCGTTAAAAAAAATATGGGAATGGGATCTCAAAGAAGAGTTTTCAGAGCATTTTACTAGTACAAATTTACTTTATAAACTCAGACTTGCACTTCTACTCGTTCGGGAGTCCTCCAGTGAAATCAACAAAGCCATTTTTAGGGGCACAGAAATTGGAAATCAGGGTTATAGGTTTTAAACCATACCTCTTTATGTTTCAATTGCGTGGCATCTAGAAAATCCTTAATTACAACGATAAGTGGCTTCAAATACTACAATTTTAAGTGACTCGCTTTGCAATTTCAAGATTCTTTTTAAACTGATTTAGAAATTTGCGGGAGGACCACTCAATAGTTTCATTTCAGAATTCAAGGGTGAAATTTCTTTATGTAATTGTAGAAGATAAGCAGCCTCAAATTTTACATGGTAAAACTGTCTAAATACAAAACCATGTTGAAACATGTAAAAAGTCCATGTGTTATTGTATAACTTACTATTGTGTATTCGTGAAAGAGTGGCAGGTGTTTAATTAAGCATAGCTCGTGCATTCTGTGTTAAGAATGTTCTGATTTGTCCATTTTTATGTAAGTGGAGCTCAGTAGGTCTGACTGAGAGAAAACAGAACCGTGCCCAGTGACACGGTTCATTACCCAGTTTCATTATTTCTTATACTGTAATGTATAGTATATGTGGACACTGAAATGCTTTTGTAAGCATAGCAAGCCTTTGGGAACAAATTTCAACAGGGTAGAGGTGTCAGGGTAGAATGGAAAAATGAAGACAATACACTCTGTGGGCTTTCCAGCCACAGACCCAGACTTCCAAATCCGGGGACGGGTAGGAAAAAGATCTGGCAAAACTCACTTGTTTTCTTGCCCTCTTCCATGGGGAGCAGATCTGTCTCTGATACTGTTGAAGAAGAGTCCCCCACAAAGACAAGCTTGGCAGTTACCTCCCAGATGAGACCATTCTTTTTTTCTTTAATTTTTTAAATGTTTATTTTTTTCTCTTTTTTTTGAATAATTTATTGTCAATTTGGTTTCCGTACAACACCCCGTGATTATCCCAACAAGTGCCCTCCTCTGTGGCCATCACCCACTCTCCCCCCTCCCACACCGTCCTCTCCCCTCAGTTTGTTCTTAGTCTTTGAGAGTCTCCCATGTTATGTCTTCCTTCCTCTCTATGGCTTTTTTTTTCCCTTCCTTCCCCTATTCCCCTCCCCCCTAGTTTTCTGTTAGGTCTCCCAAAGCCTACCTATGCATGGGAACATATGGCATCTGTCTTTCTCTGCCTGACTTATTTCACTTAGCATAATATCTTCCAGTTCCATCCATGTTGCCACACATGGCCAGATTTCATTCTTTCTCATTGCTGCATAGTATTCCATTGTGTGTGTATATATATATATATAGATATATGTATACATATATATATATATATATACACACACCACATCTTCTTTATCCATTGAGAGACAGTGAGAGAGCAAGCAGGGGACAGGGAGAGAGAAAGGGAGATACAGAACCTGAAGCAGGCTCTAGGCTCTGACCTGTCAGCACAGAGCCCAGCACAGGGCTCGAACCCACAACTAGTGAGATCACAACCTCAGCCAAAGTCTACTGAGCCACCAAGAACCCCCATATGAGACCATTCTTGAGAAGCAGTCTTCTCCCTCTGCCTAGCTCTCTGCTGTGGAATTCTCAGGATGCTGTCCTGAAAACCCTTCTCTCACTCTGGAGATTTTAGGAGGACATGACACTATGGAAGCTTGTTCCAGGCTGGATGGAGTGCACCATCAGGATATGAGTAACTGAAGTTGTGCTAAAGCTCGAGCAGTCAGTCCCTGAAGATGCCAAGTCAGCCTAGACTGGACAAATGATGTCCTTCTTGTTCTCTTCTTGCCTCTGGAGTTGCCATTTTTCAAATGCTCTCTTTCTGTCAAAATTTTATCTTACGGCCTTGTTCACCATTAAAGGTAAATGTACAGTCATAACTATTTGCATTTTTAAAGATTATTTGAAGGAAACTAGATGGACTAGCTCTAGATGAAACTAGAGCTGGAATGGTAGAATTTTTTTTAGTAATGCAGCAGAGCAGGGAATCAGAGGGAACCGGATGAACCGACCACATGCAAACAGCTCAATCTTGTTCATGGTTAGTAGAGGACAGTGGTCTTGGTGAGGAAGGGAGTGCTCTGTATATTCAAAAGACAGAAGAGCATGGTGCTTAAGGACTTTGATTTTGAAGCTACGTTAAATCTTATCTCTATCACTTACTAGCCATGTGTTGGGCAAATTTCTCAACTATCACCTACCTCAGATTCCCCATCTATAACAGAGGGCCAATAATAGTGCCTACTTCAGAGCATTTTTTGAGAACTGAATGAGTTTAAATAGCAC
The DNA here is from genome assembly GCA_030068075.1 of Paguma larvata. Classification (NCBI taxonomy): domain Eukaryota; kingdom Metazoa; phylum Chordata; class Mammalia; order Carnivora; family Viverridae; genus Paguma; species Paguma larvata. Next base: position 81,792,610 of record CM057832.1, read on the forward strand.
CTGGCACATAAGTAGAACATCACTATTCCCTATTTGTGTTATCTCAGGAGACTAAAGGTATTTTTCTTTTAATCAGAACGTTCATTAAATTCCCACTACCATCTATGCAACAGAAATTTTTATTAAAGTTCGATTTTTTTAATTTGTAACTTATTTTAAAGAGATTGTCTACGTTAGGGCCTTTTTGGCACTAACAGTTCTATCAAGTAATACTCATGAGTTATTGCCATGTTTTCATGTAAGTGTTTTAGTTATTTCTTATGGCTTTTAATTCAAACTGTATGTATTTTAAATCATATATGTATTTTAAGAATATATATTCCCTCTTACAAACCGAAAAAAAACCATGTACAATGCATGTGCAGAAGAATGCTCCACTGGAAAGATCCTCACACTGGCCTTAGCTGCACAGGTACCCTGGAACAGTTCTCTTCAGTGTGTCTTAAGCAAGAAAGTGGCCCTTTTCCTAATTATCTGTTCTAAAGATAGAGATGATAATTTTTCAGTGGCCACATGCCAAATGAATTATTCGGAAACAAAAGGCAAGCATTCATTACTCAGCAGAAGCAGGAGGAGGAGGTCTTGGACCATTGTGAGGAAGTGTTATTTACCTTTGCTATTAAGAACTTTCTAGGGGTGCGTGGGTGACTCAGTCGGTTAAGTGTCCAGCTTCAGCTCAGGGCATGATCTCACAGTTGATGAGTTCAAGCCCTGCATCGGGCTCTGTGCTGACAGCTCAGAGCCTGGAGCCTGCTTCGGATTCTGTGTCTCCCTCTCTTTCTGTCCCTCCCCTGCTTGTACTCTGTCTGTCTCTCAAAAATGAATAAACATTAAAAGAATTAAAAAAAAAAAAAAAAGAACTTGTCTGGACTTCACCAACAAGGTGCGGGAGATGCTTAATTTACCTGCAACTTGAGCTGTGAGTTGTCCTGGATCTGAGTGTTCTTAATGCCACCAGCATATTTTCAAAACCACAATTTAAAGAAGGAAAACAACAACAACAAAAGCAGCCTGCAAGTAGTGCCTCTCTGCATGAATGGACAGCATTCCAGATGAAGTTTTATGGGGCTCCACTTGCATTAAGCAGACCAAAATGGGGTGACCCAATGACAAGAGAGCCCATTATTGTATTGCTTTGGTGCGGGACAAGTGACATTCCTCAGGCCCCTTTTCATGTAACCATCTCCCACAAAATACATAAGGACTCCTCTTACCGGCAGAACTGGGTTAGATCAACTCTAACACTTTCAGGCTTATCTGATGGCAAATGAAAGCTGATACTAGTGGAGAGGATAATGACAACTTGGTTACCAGACTGCCATTAGTCTCTTGTTCTTCAGTTCTCTCAGCAGTTTTAGTTTAAATCTAGAAAAATGTTAATAAGTAATGATAAACCCATGTATCAGTGAATATATTTGTATGAGTAATGATATACCCATGTATCCGTGAATATTTTCAAAGGAGAAAAATACGTATGTGTTTTTCATATGATATATGAATGCATATTAAGATAAGATGTTATCTCATAGTTAGGTATACATACAGGTTTGTGTGTAGAGCCTCCCCAAAGCCACTGACTGTGTGAATGCTACTCATGTAATATATAAATCCTACAGTACTCCTAAATGTCAGGATTGCTGGAAAAGTGAGGCATTCTTGGAATATCTTCTACAACATTCCTCATGATCTCATGATTTAATTGTCCCTGATGTAGCATGAGATACATTCGACCTTTCCCTGCCTTGAACACTGGGAAAGTTAGAGGCTCTACCAAGTGATAAGGAAACACAGGTCTGTTGAAGGTGAACAACCTGTTTTTTTGTATTTTATGAAGGATGACACAAAGTTTATAACTATCCGGCAATTACCCATATTTTTCTTGTCTTATGTTGGAGTTAAGTCCAAATAAAGCCATTGTAAGCTGAAAGTCTCTAAGTTGAGAATGCATTCAATACACCTAACCTGTTGAACACCGTAACTTAACCTAGCCTACCATCAATATACTCAGAACACTTGCATTAGCTTCACTTGGGCAACATCATGCAACATAAAACCTATTTTAGAATGAAGTGTTGAATATCTCATGTAATTTACTGGATGCTGAACTTAAAGTAAAAAAGAGTCATTATATGGGTACAGAGTGATTGTGGGTGAATGGGTTGTTTACCCTTATGATCACAGGGCTGAGTAGGAGCTCTGGCTCGCTGAGGTGGCCCAGCATCATGAGAGATGATGGTACTGCATATGGCTAGCCTGGGAAAAGATCAAAATTCAAAATATGGTTTCTACTGAGTGCGTAGAGCTTTCACACTATCCTAAGTTGGAGAATTGTTAAGTCAGACCATCATCAGGAAACGTCTTGTGTATGCTGATACGCACATTCAGTATACCGAAATTTTCAACTGTGACTATTTTCTAGAATCATTTCCTCTGGTCACATCTACTGTCTATGGAAATTACATGTTAGCTGCAGGCTTAGTACATTTCAAAGAAATCACAGAGCACTGGAGGTGACGGCAGATGTCACTGAATATAGGAATTGAAAACTGGCAGCCAGCTCTCCAAATTGCCTGCATTTGGGTTTTGTTTGGGCACTTTGTGTATTTAATAGTCTTATTGAGGCATAAATGACACACAATAAACTGTACATATTCAGTTTGATTTGCTTATGTAAAGGTATATACCTTTGGAACCGTCATTACCATAAAGATAATTAACATAATCATCACCACCTAATGTTTCCTTATATTCCTTTGTAATCCCTTTTTCCTGCCCCTAGTCCCTCCAGGCAGTCCCTGATCTGCTTTTGGTTACTATAGACTAGTTGGCATTTTCTAGAATTTTTATTGAATGGCATCATGCAGTGTGTACTCTTTTTCTGTCTGGTTTCTTTCACTCAGCATAATTATTTTGAGGTTCATACAAGAGTCATAATAATTACAAAGGTTTTCTTCTATGTCTGTGAAAGTTTTATAATTTAGGTTTTACATTAAGGTCTAATAAATTCATTTGAAGTGAATCTCTTAGGTGGTCTGAAGTTTGCATGGCAGTTTTTTATTTTTTTTATGTGAGTATCAAATTGTTCCAGCACCATTTGTTGGAAGCCCTGCCCTTACTGTCGCACTTTCTCAAGCTGGGGCATTACAAGGCTCACCTCATTTCCCATTTCTCAGAGGTTACTGTCCCTCATTGACCGATGCCCAGAATCTTAAATCATAGTTTCATATATTTCGTCTGTTTTTGTTTATTTCAGATGGGAGGGTAAGTTTGATTCCTGCTACCCCATATTTTATTTATTTATTTATGTCGACAGAGAGAGAGAGAAAGAGAGGGAGAGGGAGGGAGAGAATGGGTGGGGTAGGGACAGAGAGAGGGAGAGAATCCCAAGAAGGCTCCTTGTTGTCTGCCCAGAGCCCAACCGGGGCTCGAACTCACAAACTAGGAGATGATTACCTGAGCCGCAATCAGGAGTCAGACGGTTTAATTGCCTGAGCCCCCCAACATGCCCTGCTACTACCTTATCTTGGCCAGAAGCATAAGTGTCCCACTTAGTGTGTTTTTACAATAATTTATTTCCAACAGATAAAAACCAAGAAGTATCATATTCAAAGAGAGATTTTTGACTTCTCATGAAGAATCCGCAGATTTGGCAAAAGGAGATGCATACTCCACATAAGTCTTTTTGAGTCAGAAGGTCTTTAGTTTCTCATAGTAACCACTTGGCATTCTTCACATGTTTAAATGAACTACTCAACCCCTTTAAGCCTGATTAGTCCATACCTTTAATTTTATTCAAGAGGAAAGAGAGACAGGCATAGTGAGATGGAATTCGAATCTGGTTATCTGGCTTCAAGTCCAATAGTATTTCCACAGAGACTGGACAAGTATACTATATTACTGGTATGGGGATGAGTGAACTGAAGATCTGAACAATTGCTGACACATTTAGATGCTCAATGTATATAACTCAGACTCTTCTTACATCTCTTGGTACTAACCTGTGAAGTGTATTCTAATTTATCTATTGCCATATTTGGATGTAAACTGTGGAGTAGGATTTAATTGTTACTTAATTACTTTAAAGGAATCCTTCATTCAGCAAAACCACCTTTTGAGGATTACATTCATTTTTTTTTTCATTAAATACGTTGCTTGCACACTAACGAGGATGTGGAGCACCAAGGATGTTCATTCTTTGCTGGTCAGAATGCAAAATGAAACAGCCACTTTTGAAGACAGTTTGGTGGTTTCTATAAAGCTAAATTTCTGTTACTATCTATCTGATCTACTAGTCATACTCCTTGGTATTTACTCAGAGGTGCTAAGAAGCTATTTTCACACAAAAGGCTGCACAGAGATGTTGATATACAACTTTATTCACGGTTGCCCAGACTTGGAATCAACCAAGATATCATTCAGTAGGTGATGGATGAATCAACTGTGGTACATCCAGACAATGAAATATCATTCAATACCAAAAGAAAATGAGCTGTCAAGCCATGAAGAGACATGGAGGAAACTTAAATGCATAATACTAAGTGAAAGAAGTCGGTCTGCAAAGGCTACATAATGAATGATTCTTACTATATGACATTCTTTTTCCAAAACTACAGACCGTAAAAGGAGGAGTGGTTGCCAGGGGTTGGTTGGAGGGGACTTAGGGGCAGAGATGAATGGGCAGAGTACAGAGGATTTGTAGGGCAGTGAAAATATTCTGTATGATACCATAATAATGAATCCACATCACTATACATTCGTCTAAATCCATAGGATATACACCATCAAGAGTAAACCATAATGTAAACTATGGACTTAGGTGATTATGATCGATCAGAAAAGGTTCATGGACAACAGTAACAAATGTATTGGTCTGGTGGTGGGTGTTGATAATGGGTGAGGCTGTGCATGTTTCTAGGCTAGGGAGCATATGGGAAATCTCTGTACTATCTCTTAAATTCTGCTGTGAAACTTAAACTGCTCTAAAAATAGTCTTAATAAAAGTAGAAATAAATTGCCTGTTACATTTATCTTGTTTCATACTCTCTTATGAGTTCTCACCATAAAATAATATTGAAATGGCCACAATGTACAGTATGTTTTCAGTTTTTCTCATCTTTTCCTAATTTTCTCTTATATGATCAAAGATGTTTATGTCAGTATAAATGGAGAAATTCAGTCTGTTAGTTTGGGAAACTGTGTGTTACAAAATCTGTACCTACCCTTTTCCTTTCCCAACTGATTAGCGAAAATATTATTAAACTTGTGTAGCATAAAGGAAGAAAGTTCAAGAAATAACCACAAAACCACTAGGATTCATGTGAAGTCCATATTTTCTTAGTAGACATGTCATGAAAATGCATCTGATGCATTTTTGGAAAGAAGTCCAACATCTTACAAGACTCTGTCTCCTTACTCTAAGATGTTAGAGGTGATGGAAATATGGGCTGTGTGTAGAAGAGCTTACTGACTTTATATTTTAGCTTTACAAAAATAGCCCCTGTATTAAAAGTAGAACTAAAAATGTAATAAGGAATTATTTGGTTATTATTTTGACTAAGTTATTACAGGTGACTATTTCAGAGTTAAATCTTTTTTGAAACGTTTTAAATGTTTATTTACTTTCAAGAGAGAGAGAGAGACAGAGAGCAAGCAGGTGAGGAGCAGAGAGAGGGAGACACAGAATCCAAAGCAGAGCTGTCAGCACAGAGCCTGTTGCGGGGCTTGAACTCACGAACCGAGAGATCATGACCTGAGTTGAAGTTGGATGCTTAACCCGCTGAGTCACCCAGGTGCCCCAATGACTATTTCTCATCTAAAACTACAGGCAGATTGTTGAAGTATCTTATTTTCATGTCAAAAATTGTATCGGATGCCTGCCAGGAGCTGGCGTACCCACTTGCAAGAGCCTTTAGAATTGCCTGAGTGACAAATATTACAAAAGGTCATTCTAGAAGCAAAGTGGGGACATCTCTTTCCTGAGATAGCAGATCACAGCAGGGCTTGGGCTTCTGGGGCATATGTGCCTTGCTGCCCAGTACTTAGGGAGCTGTTGTGATGGTGGAACAGAAGAGAGAAGCTCGAGCATGGGTGTCCGAATTCTAGAGCTGGTGCTGCTTGGCTGGAGGAGCGTTGATCTACCTTCTGCTCTTTTGACAGCTTTTCAAAGGAGTGGTGGTTAAAACCACCAGGCTGTTTTATTCTCTTTCTCATGTGTACCTTCTCTCTCTTCATTCTCATTTTCTTCTCTTTCTCTCTGCTTTTTCTTCTCCTCCTCCACACCCTCTGAGGATGGGTTTCTCTCCAGATTCAAGCGCTTGGGTATTCCTCTCCTTGAGAACCCTCGCTTAGCCATACCTCTTTGGGACCCTTCCTGTCCTCAACAGGTCTCTTCAGGCAGCCTACAGAAGAGATGGACATCTGCACTCCCCTCAAATCAGGGGTTCCACCAGGCCCTGCTCTGGGGATCCCTCAGAGCTGCCTCTTCTGACATCTCCCATGGCCTCCATCATGGAGGCAGTAACCCATCACACTCTGAATTGTATGGCATTCATGTGCCTCCTTGGCAGACTGGTTTCTTCTCCTCTCAGCCTCTCCAGTTCTAATACCTGATATTTGGTCTCACTTAACCGTTCCCACATTTTCTCAGCCTTCTCCCTCATGGTGCCACTTACCTACTCACCAGCATTTTGGGGCTCTTCACTCAGCATCAGTTTCCTTCCAGCTCATAATTCTTCTTATTGCATTGTCTACATCTTTGTAGCGGATCTAAAATTTTGTTTTGGCCCCAAAGCTTGGAACTATGCTGGTCAGCTTTTAATAGCTGAGTTTCTTTGACCGTCTCCCTTCACACCCCCTCAGTCTTGTATTCCCTTTATTAAAACACAAATTGTTATCCATACTGCTAGGAGAGATCGTTTATTCAGAGTCGATTTTTTCCACCAGAGACAACTTGCTTGTGACATGTAGCTTTTCAAATCCCCTTTCTTGTTGCTACCCTTGGCGACTGACCTTCAATTAAGAGAAGTTTCTTTGGTGTTTGTGACTCTTTGCCATTTACCTCCCAGTGTCTTCTTCCCCCAAATCCATTCTAAGCCTGACTTTGACCTTGTTGCATTGAAGAAAGTGGTGGAAGGGCCTGAAGATGAATTGTTTGAAAGGGCTCCCCTTCCTCCTCCAGTTTCCTGGCTTCTGCTCTCAGCCTTATGCTGTAGAGGGAGAGACTCATGTTATGTGGCTTCCATGAGAGGAGGTGGTTTGTGGCCTGTTTTCTCACATGCCTGAAAAGAGGGACAGGGCAAGGACGAGGGTGAGGCAGGTGAGGCATCTGACTCAGGATTCAAATTTCAGAGGACTCCAGGGGTGGTTCAATCAGTTAAGCATCTGACTTCAGCTCTGGTCATGATCTCGTACTTCATGGGTTCGAGCCGCAGGTTGGGCTCTGTGCCAACACTCAGGGCCTGGAGCCTTCTTCAGATTCTGTTTCTCTGTCTCTCTCTCAGCCCTTCCCCTGCTTGTGCTTTGTCTCTCTCCCTTGTCTCTCTCTCTCTCTCTCTCTCTCTCAAAAATAAATAAAAACGTTTTAAAAAATTAAATAAAACAAACTTTCAGAGGACTCTAAATATCTCAGGAAGCAACATAAATGATATTTTATTGCTGTATTTTTAAAAAATAGAAGTCATGGCCAAAAAATTGGTGACAAACGAAATATCACAGTTTTATTTATTTTTATTTTTTAAAGTATATTTATTTATTTATTTATTTATTTTGAGAGAGAGAGAGTGAGTGAGAGGAGAAGGAGTAGAGAGAGAGGAGTGAGAGAGAGAATCCCAAGCAAGCTTTGTTCTGCACCGTCGTCAGCACAGAGCCCGATGTGGGGCTCGACATCACCAATGGTGAGATCCTGACCTGAGCAGAAACCAAGAGTCAGACACTTAATTGGCTGAGCCACCCAGAAGCCCCTCTCTATTTTAAGTAAAAGATTCAGAAGGGGCTGGAACTCCAGAGGATTATGGACGGACGGTGTGCCCCAGGTGCTGACTCCAGGCCTCTCAGTGATATTTCTGGGCTCCAAGGGCATTGATGTAGCAACGTCCCTCAGTTCCGTTGGATCCTGTGGGATCAGACAGGAGGCAGTTCCACAGTAACCAGAATGGAGAAGTGGACAGAGGATCATCTATGAACATCTTTTGATGTAGAAAAACTCCTAGAGACCTTTGTCTAGCTATGGGAAGGAGCCCTGATAATGGTAAAAATTGGGGTCTTGCATTTGGGTTGAGTTTTGGCTATGAATAAACAGAAGTGGTGGTTCTTGTACTCACAGCTTTGCTGTGACAACTTCATAGTGAACACACTACTTCTGCCTGGAGCTTTATCACTCTGTCAAGTGAAGAATGGGAAGGTGGGATTTTTTTTTTTTCTCCCTATTTTGGTATCGCCTTCCCTTCCCTTTCACAGAAGTCCAGTCCTCATATTAACCAGCGACTCACTGACCTGGCTTCTGTATGTTTAAAGATCTGGAAAATATATATGAAAACCAAAGATGTCTACTTGTTTCTTTATTCTCATCCTTGGGGGTCTGAGCTCTTCAGTGTTGGAAGCAGCACTGATGGGGCCTCTGCAGAGCAACTTGATGGGATGGTTCCAGGCCCTGGCATTAGGAGACTGGAATGCCGTCCTCGCTGTGCCGTGAGCAACTCTGTGAATGTGGGAAGCAAGCAGCTTTCACTCTCTGACCTCAGTTTCCTCATCTGTGCAAAGTAGGTGTCAAACAAGACGAGCTCTCAGGTTTCCCTCTGGTCCAGGCTTCTGTGCAATTCTAGGGAGAATTTTCTTTGTCACCAGACTGCTTGTTGCCAGTCAGTCCGTGTGCTGTGGGCTTTGACAGCCACCTGTACTCAGGCATCACAGTATCCATTTTCCCAATCGGCTGGCCTTGGGTTGTCTTCTGTGTTGAAATCTGATCCTCCCTCTTGGTTTCAAGGTCCACCTTATCAAAAGAAAATCTCTGGTAAGGTCTTTGTTTTACTTGGATTTAAATCTTGCTAAACATTAAAGCAGAAAAGGAACAATAAGACTTTGAGCCAAACTTATAAACTAGTTTCTTTGTGAAATAAAGAGATTTTCCTTACCTGTTCTTTCAAGATCTTTTTAGCTTTAGAATTCTAAGTCACTTCAAGTAGCATGATGACATTCTTAGATTTGAATAGGTTTTGCTTTTTTTTTTTCGCCTCAGTCACCAGCATTTAAAATTCTCTGTATTTGGGGGCGCCTGGGTGGCTCAGTCGGTTGGGTGTCTGACTCTTGATTTCAGCTCAGGTCATGATCCCGGGATCATGGGATCGAACCCCTAGTTGGGCTCCATGCTGAGTATTGAACCTGCTTGAGATTCTCTGTCTATCTCCCTCTGCCCCTTCCCTCATTTCCCCCACCCTATAAAAATACAGTTAAAAAAAGTGCTCTGCATTTCCTCTCCCATCTGTTATCTAGAAATTTACATAGAAGTGTTACCTCTCATTGGGCCCATCAAACTTCTGTAACTTGGCATTTGATACACATTGCTGTTTTATAAAACGGTTGGGGGGTAGTGCCTGGCTGGTTCAGTTGGAGGAGCGAGTGACTCTGGATGTCAAGGTTGTAAGTTTGATCCCCATCTTCTGTGTAAAGATTACTTAAGTAAATAAGAACTTAAAAAAAGATGGGGTAGTTTACGTAATCGATATTATTTTAAACATGTTAAAAAAATCTGAAAAAGTCTTTTTTTGTTTTAAATTTAAAGTGGTCTTTTCGCTACTGCAGAGAAGGATGTCACAGATTTTGTACATTCCAGTGCTTGGGTACTGTAAGGTATGATTCCCAGAGCCTTGTTTTCAAGATGATTGTGGGGGTCTCCTTATCTCCTGGTGTGGTTTCACTTCCAGGTTCTGTGAGGATTTCTGGGTTGCTGACTCAACTCCCCAGTTTCTGGGGCTGCCAAAGAGACCTGAAGGAAGTAGGCACCTCCTGTGACATCCTGGTCACATGGCTTCTGTCCTCCAGACCTTCTTCAGAGGACATCCACTGTTTCTCCCTTTTAAGTTGTAGCTTATCAGTTACCCATAAACACACATTCGGAAAAAGTCTTCAAGAGTGCCTATGTGAGTTCATATGATCTGAACACATCTTCCCATCTAGCCTTCAAGTCCAGCTTTGGTTCAATGAAACTATCAGTTGGGCAGGGTCATGGATATTCAGGGACAGAGTGAACATTTCAGAGGCTGTCTACATATAAGCAGATCCTGTGATAATGGGGGGACTTGTGAATGATGTTGAATCTGGAGAGATCACAGCTTATTTCACAAAGTGAAAATTGTAGCCTATGATGGTAATACTACTGCCTCTACTGCTACAGAATGGATAGAGAAAAATAGCTTTTTCATGCCATCTTCTGTCATTAGGCATCACTTTTTGAAGAATGGCAGAGAAGAGGCTTTAAAATCATTATTCTAGAAATGCAGAAGTGACTATTTCATGCTATGTTGACTGGAGAATGTCAGTAGAGAGCAGCTTGTAACTCTGTGGCCTCATATTATCTTTATTATGCAGCGCAAAGATGCATAACTTTTTATGACTAATCAAAATTGTTTCCTCTCTCAGAAGAGTGTTTAATAAACTCATTTTAAAACTCAATGTAATAATTGTGGAGCTGGTAAGCTAGCAATAAGAGGATGTTAGGTCAGCATTTTGAAAGAGTGTCATCATATTCATTGTGAAGGAAGTTAGAAAATGTAAAGTCATGCTAGTTTTAGCAGTTGTAACTTTTTTTAATGGATAAAAACAGCAAAGGGCAATAGCGAATTCCAGATGGAATTTTACTCAGAAAACCCATTTTAAAAGAACAAAACCAATGGTAATATTGGTAGGAGAAACCTGCTAAGAAATACAGCCCTACTAGGAAAAACATAGCTGACCCTTAGGTAGTATCTCAAGCCAAAACCAAACCAGAAACCCAAAACCAAACAAAACCACTGCATTCCCAGTAACATAAAGCCGTCTCCATGTGACATGGAAATATTTTTAGAACTGGCCATATTGATCAAGTCTACATTTCCATAGGATCTTACCTCCCCCCATGTATTAGACTTTGAATAAAAAAATCTTACTACCTATAAAATAAAAGATGGTGTTGTAGAGTCGCTTGAAGTCTTCCAGTTGAATCTTTTAGTGCTTGGATTCATCTCAGTGAACGGGAACAGAACAGGTTAGGGCATGCTGATATGCTTTCTTGATCCTTTTTGTTGCTTTAGTAGTTACCTTGTCTGTAATGCTCTTAGGCTAGCTTTTATTTTGAAATAAAAGAGAATATGCTATCATATTGTGTGGAAGAACTCAAGCAGAAAGACAATAAGAAGAGAAAATTCTCCAAGGAGTAGCAGCAGTTGACCTACGTTGGTCCATCCTAGGATTTTGAACCTTGACTGTAAGTTTGGGTCTGTCCAGTCCTGGCATCCATACATAACACCTGGAACGATATGTTTAGCACAGGACTTTTTGAGGATTAGCAAGAGGCATTATGACGTAGGAAAGCATTGAGCAAAGTGTGCTTCCAGACCACATCTGTCAGCATTATCTGGGGGTGCTTTAGATCCTAGACTCTACGGCATTCCCACTGAATCTGAAACTCTAGGGGTGTGCTCCGAAAGCCTTCAATTTTAACAAGATCCCCAGACAACCCCCACTAAGTTGTGAAAGTCTCTGCTCTTAGTTTTACTCTCTCTGGGTTCAAATCCTGGCCTTTCCCCTTTTCCTTGGTGACCTGGAAAAGCTGTTTAAGCTCTTGGTATCCCACTTTTTTTCTCCATGAAATAGGAATAACCACCAACTCGGGTCATGCCAAGGATTTATGAGATAATGCCCTGGAGCACTTACCCCAGTGTCTGGTTTATAGGAAACCCTCCTAAGTTCATGAGGTTATTTGTATCATTATATGTAATTTTATGAAGGATGGAAGAATCTCCTCTCTGATTTGGGAACAGTATAAACAAACTATATAGTGGATTGTTACTATAGCGCCTTCTTACTAAGTATGTTTAACCAGTGGCCACTTCCTTACCTTTGCCTGTATTTTTCTTGTCCCAGATGGTCCTGATGCTCTCTTGGGTTGCTCTGCATGGTTCTTTTCCCTCAGAGGCAAGGGTATAACCCTCTTTATTTGTTTTAAGGCCACCATTCCTAAGTTTCTGCTTTTGAACCAGTTCCAAGGAGAGTCTTTTGCTGATGATTTACAAAGAGGGCTTTGATGCTCTCCAGCGTGCCCTGCAAATGCTGTCATTTTCCTTACTTGTTAACCCTGGTGGCCTTTGAGCACAAGGCTATGCAGCTGTCTCCCTCTGGTCACTCTCCTGTCGCAGCCTGCATCCTCTCTCTGCTGTGCTCAGCTTTCTGTGCCCCTCGGCTGCAGTTACAGAGTCCCCATGTTCTGAGATTTGGCGGCATGAATCACTTTCCATGGCCATTTGAACAGCAGAAGGGTTCCTCGTGGTAAATAGGGTGACATTTTCTGCACAGCATCACTAAATAACAAGTGAACTCCTTTCTTCCCACGACTAGTTTTCTTAATTGCTGTATCACTTTAAATTTGTTGGGTTTTAGGGGCTCTATTAAAAGCATAGAATCACTGATTCTGAGACCTGGAAAGGTTCTTGAGCCATCATTCATTTGACTCCTTTCCAGAAAATATTTTAGGACTAAGCCAAATGTTTCAAGCATAAGAAGTATGATATGTGATAATTGTATTTTTTTAAGGTACCTCTGGCAGCTCTGTACGTGTGATGTAAGCTGGAAACCATCAAGGTTAGTGGGAACTCCAAGAGTCAGCATTTTCCTTTTCTGGCCACGGCACTAAGCCAGGCATGGGGGGTGGGTACCTAAGGACCCCCACCTTCTCGCAGAGTGCATCCTAGTGAAGGAGCTGGGGCTGGAAGGTGAAGCAACTTTAGCACAAGGCTAGATGAGGTTGTGAGTAAGTGCTGAAGCACCCAGGATGCAGAGAAGGAAGAGGTATGGGTGGCCGACATGGTTTCTTGGCCATTTCCCATGGTTTCTTGGCTTTTCTTCACCCACAGGTGATCCACAGTTGATAATGCACAGGTCTTGTCCAAGTCTCTGTGGGCAAAGTCCCCCTAAGGGAGGAGGCTGGCAGTCTTAGGAAGGTGGCCCTCCTTGGCTGCTGCTTCTTGTTGGCAAAGAAAGGGAGGGAAAGAGGTCAGCACTGAGTGCCGTGCAGGTGCACTGTCTGTCCCATCTTGTCCAAACCTCAAGCAATCCTGTGGGCAGAGTTTTCTCTTTTGAGAGAGAGAAAGAGAGGGAGGGGCAGAGAAAGAGAGCGGGGCGGCAGGGGAGAGAGAATTCCAAGAAGGCTTCACACTGGCCATGCAGAGCCCCACACGTGGCTCGAACTCACGAACTGTGAGATCACGGCCTGAACCAAAACCAAGAGTGGGACGCGTAACTGACTGAGCCACCCAGACGCCCCAGAAACTGTCATTCTTATTTAATAGGCAGAGTAACGGAGGCTGAGAGGTTTGGTAACTTTCCCAAGTTACCATCAACTAGTAAGTGGGCTCAAGATAAAATACAGGTATTTTTGATGCCATAACAAAGCAGGCTCTGGATTATTAATATTGAAGAACCAGGGTTTTCATAGTCAGCGATTCTTGAGGAAAACTAGCTGAAGTTCAGCAGCGGCTTTGTAAGTTAGGGAATTATTATGGAGTAAACTGTGAGTGGACCCAGGAAAGTTGCCATAGTCCCCAAACCATCACCATTTGTGATATATCCCTTAGGGCAAATGGCTTCCCTCCTCCTCCTCCCTCCCTCCCTCCCTCCCTCCCTCCTTTTCTTCTTCCTTCCAAGCTGGTTTTGTCAGTTTGGACTGCTGTAATCAAGTCACATAGACTGGGTGGCAGAAACAACAGAAATTAATTTCCCACAGTTCTGGAGGCTGGCAGGTCCAAGATTAAGGCACCAGCAGATTCAATATCTGGTGAGGACCTTCTTCCTGGCTTGTGGATGGCTGTTTTCTCATTGTGTCCTCACAAGGCAGAAGGAGAGGAAGAGACCAAGATATCATTTCTCTCCTAGCCCTTCTCATAAGGCCACTAATCCCATTCACAAGGCTCCACCCTCATGACCTAATCCCCTCCCAGAGGCCCCACCTCCTAACACCATTATTACTTAGGGGTTTAGGCTTCAACATCAGAATTTTGCGGGGACGCAAGCTATAGCTACTGTGAGAGTTTATCAGAGACTCTCGTTGGACAACTTGCAAAACCAGGGCACTTGGAGACTCAGTTCAGTTTATGATAAAAAGGCTGACTGAGACTCTTGGTCCTGATTAGGAGGAGAGCGCAGATCACTCCTGCAACCTGGGAATCACTTATTGATGAGAGCACACATTTTCATGGGGCCACGGAGGACATTGTGAAGGCAACCCATGACCTTGGACAGGGAAGCCAGGAGATAGTAGGGTCTGTGAGGGTGGGAGGGAGTGCCTTTGGTCTGACTACTCTTGCTGGAGGATGGTGCTTCCAAGTCTCATACAAGGCTGCTGTGTGTAGGGTGTCACAGTGTGCACAGAGAGATTCGTACCCTACAGTAGGGGCTGATGGAGCATCGGCTCCAAGCTGGGTACCTGCCGTTTTTATTTGACTTTGAGCTTTCCCTGATTGTGCCAGTCAATGAGACCCCTTCTTCCCATAACCGAGGATCCTGGGAACCAGAATGAGCAATCCCAAGTTTCCTTAGGAAATATGGAATTGGAATGGAGGGCTACAAGGTCTGAAAGAGATCCTATGACACCAAAGGGCTCAGACATTTCTGTTCCTCGGGACATCTGGGCCACTTGGGACAAGATGCAGGGACGGTAGAGTGGTAAGAGTTGTGGAGTCAAATCTGCAGTCAGTCCAAGCTCCTCTCTTTATTAGCAGTATGCATTTAGGCAGTGCCCAGTCCCTACAACTAGGGACTTTGATGTATGTCTCCTGCATGTCAGACGCTGTCCAGGTGTTGACACCTTCCAGGTATTAACTTACAAGCAGTTTTAAGTATATAAAACTATGTTAGGAGGTAGACATTTCACAGATGAGGAAACTTAGGTACAGAGAGCTTAAGAACTTGCCCAAGTTTGCACAGCAAAGATTGGAACTCAGGGAATGTGCCTTCAGCACCAATACTCTTAACCAGTAAGCTCTCCTATGTCTGTCTCCATATCTGTACAACAAGGACAAAAATAGCTACCTCAGTAATGTGAAGATGAAATTAAATGAGATGCTCATAGATGAAGCATTGATTTTTGCTTGGGTGGGTCAGCAAGAGGTGTTCAGCTCTCAGTAGCTTTAAGTCCTATCTTCCCTATGTAATATTTGCAGACACGCTCCCTTTTCTGGGCAGAGCTGGGGGCTCCTGAGTATGTGTCCCACTCTCCTTTCCCCGGGCTCCCTGCTATGCTTCCTTTCACACTTAGAACCACAGCAGCACCACCTGCATTGCTGCACGTGCCCACACTGTCCAGTTCCTGAGTGTGAGGCTTGTTTTACACAACCTCATTTCCAGCTGGCCGCTTTCTGGCCACGTCTAGAAGTCACCTTCATCTCCTGGGTAATACTTCTTGACATCACACTGCAGGGTGGATTACTTCTGGGAGGGGCATCTCTGTTTGTGGGACTTCTTGTTAATTTCTCTTTTAGTGACAGTCCCTTCCCTGGTCTTTTCCTATGCCCCATTCCCACTTCTCATGTCCTACTTGCAGTCTACCTTACTTCGGACCCTGCCCTTGTTACACCCCAGTAGCTCCTTCAGTGAATGAGAATCCCATAGAAAAGGGTACCTGCTAAGTTCCCTAGCCAGGAGGTCTCCATCACTATCTCAGGGAGGACTTGGGTCATTTCCAACCTGGGTCATTTTCATTGGTAACTAACTGTATTACCTGCATGCTTTTTGACTTCCAAATGGATTCAGTCAAGGGGAGGCTCCAGCAGCAGATGGGGAAGAAGCAGTATCTGTACCCTCCATGAAAGGCTCTGTGACTCTAGTGACAAAGTCTCCTTCCCTGCCCTTTCAGGCACTGAGGTGCTAATGCCAGCTAGTCTCTGGGTGACCCTCAACCCTGCCCACATGTCTATGAGCAGACCCTTATGAATGTCTCTACATTTCAGTGATATGAATTCTCTCCTCTGCTGGACTCTGCAGACTTGTATGGCTAGAGTTGAAAGGTCACCTCATCCTCACCTTTACAAGTATCATTCTTCTCCTAATTGAGGGACAAGATGAAATTTAGAAGGATGACTGTGTCTGCAAGTCCTTGGTGGTCTCCTCAGTGTTAGAAAAGGGCTGGTTCTTTCTCAGAGTCCTGTCAAGAGCATGGCTCATGGAGAAGGTTCTGTTAGTAAGGAGCTCTGCCTTGGAGGCCATGCTGTTTCCTTTTTTAATCTTTCAATTTTTTAAAATTAATTTTTCAATTTTTAAAAGGTGTTCTTTCTAACCATGTGACTTCTGGGGAAATCCTAACCCTCTGATGTTTCTTATTGAAAATTATGAAGCTACTGACTTTATGACATTTACAGTTGCCTTAGCTTTGAAAAGGTAAATGTCAGCCAAGGGGGAACCATCTGGAACACCGAGAGTTGGCTGTGGATCTTCCTTTCTGGGCAACAGGTGAAGGCTGCCCCAGGCATTTCCCCATCTCTCCCTGATTTCATCTACTGATGCTTCTCCTTCGGCTTTGAGCACCCCTGTGTCCGATCTGATTTCTTTGCCGCACGTGTTTCCCCCAAGTTGATGAGTCCGGTTTGGATGCTAGACTTTGTCCTGGATACCCCACCGGAGCAGGGAAGACTCTACCCTTTCCTGAGATATCAGTGCCGCAGCAGTTAGGGTCTGACTTCAGGGCCAAATTCAGAGTCCTGACACTAGAATAAAGGAAGATGTTATAGATTAAAAGCAAAACTGCGTCTTTTGGTTTTCCTTGCTCCAGTGTGGGTTTGGAAAAAGAAGGAAGGAAGAAGATTATAGAATGATTCCATTGTGTCAGGCAGTGTGATGAACAATTTATATATGTAATCTCATCTAATCCTTGCAGTAGCCATATTATCCCCAGTGTACAGATGGTGAAACAGAGGCTCAGAGAAAAATGGTAGATTGCAGAGGGACACATAGCTGAAAGACACTCTGGCTGTGCCAAAGGATTTGGTCTTTTTCAGTTTGTTTGAATCTTTTTTTTTTTTTTTTTTTGAGAAAGTTTGACCACAGGGGGGCAGAGAGAGGGAGAGGGAATATTAAGCTGGCTCCATGTTTAGTGCGGAGTCCAGCATGGGCTTGATCTCACAACCCTGGGATCACAATCTGAGCCAAAATCAAGAATCAGATGCTTAAGCACCTGAGCCACCCAGGTGCCCCTAGTTTGAGTCTTAAACTCATTTCCAAACTTTCCAGGCTTCAGATAGAGGGGATATTTCACTTACCCTTTTCTTTGGGCCTGCTTTTGTCAAAGTTTGCTTACTCTTTTTGGTTTTGAATTTTATTTTATTTCTGGTCTTGTGCAGGTTTTATTTCTCTGCTGATTGCTATCTTCTGTTCTTCTTCAGAAATTGCTGTACCAGGCATAGACAGGGAACTAGGGAAGCAAGACAGTGGAGGTCTCTCAATGATGCAAGCCTGTGACTGTATTGAAATGCCTCTTAGTGGAGGGAACTCAGAGGAAAAATGTCTTTTGCTGTATGGGTCATGTCCAAAGCCACTCTGCCAGTAATTCAATCCCTGTTACACCTCCAGTGGACAGACCATGGTAGCTTTTTACTCAAGATAACATCATTCACCTTGACAAAGTCAAATCTCTTATTTCCATTTTTTCTCCACCTTCACATTCTTATCCACACCTATGATATCATTACTAGTTTCTTAACCTACTGGTTGTTGAAGTAGTTTCTGCCTACTTTAATTTGAACAGATGAGTTGAACATTTATAACCACTTCTTAGGGAAATTATGGGCCATTTGTACTAGAATTTTTATATCTCCAGTATTTAAACGGAATTATCTCTCACTGATCTGGGTGAAAACTGTGCCCTGGAAGAACTTGACTTCAATGTATACAGGGGGCATGAATAACTCAAGTATGTATACAAAATATCCTGCGGGTTATGTACTTTCAAATGGAATCATCTAAAAATAATTACAGTAAACTCCTACTCTCTGTATCTCCTGATGAAAATATTGATAATTCGTGCACAGCATATTTGAAACGGTTGGCCTCAACAAGCTTTTCAAGTTCTTGTTTATATGTATATTGTTTTTTTCCCAAGAGAGAATAAGAAAGAATGCAATTCACCTTCACTCAGCAGAGGGAAACATAGAAAAATCCCCAGACTAATAGCCCATATGTGTATTTTCTACTTGTGCTTGCCCTCACTTCCCCCAGTTCTGCCACTCTGTAGCTTGTGTGTCCTTGGGTCAGTTGGTTAACCTCTCTGAACTTAGTTGCGTGCCTCTTGTCTTATCTCAAGAGCAGTGGTTCTCATCTGGAAGACACTGTTGTCTCCCAGGGACATTTGGCAATGCCTGGACATATTTTTGGTTGTTACAGCTCGTTGATGAGGGGTGTGGGGAGTTACGGGGTGGGAGGAGTGGTGCTACTGGCATCTAGTGAGGAGAGGCCAGGGGTGCCAGTAAACTCCTGCCTGCACAGGACAACCCCTGCAACAAAGAATGATCTGGCACCAAGTGTCAGGAGCACCAAGGTTGAGCAGCCTTGTTTTAGAGGTTGTGGTGAGGACGATGTTAGAGTCAAGTGCTTTATAGATTGTGTGGAGCTATATGAATAAAAAGTGTTACTGCAGATGCTTCTAGATTGGTGGCTGATTCTGACCTTGTAAGTAGATAGTATCCAACATGTCTTGAGCACTATTTGTACTCTGGGACTCCAATTTCTTTCTTATTAAAATGTGCTGGGCTTCATAATCTCTGAGATCCTTTCTGGCTCTGAGCATCTATTTGAGAAAAGCATACGATGATACCAGGACCCAGAGCTGAAAGTCAGGAGTTGCGAATTTCAGCACTTTTTAGCCCTCATGCAGATCACTGACCTGAATCTTTTCTCTCAAATAAACTTGAGATTGGCTAGGAGGGAAGAGACAAAGAATTCTTAATCTTCTTCCTTTTTTAGGCAGACAAGATTTATCTGTGGCAGTGTGCCCATTTGTACCCTGCAGGATAATGCCTGCACGGAAAACATAATCACAACAGCTAATACTTACACAGTGCTTGCCTGGTTCCAGGCTCCTGAGTACCCAGCATGTGCCAGGACCTGCCCAAGTACTCTAGCGATGAGATCTCATTTTATCATCACAGCATGCCTGGACTGTTGGTATCATTGGTCCAGTTTTACCGTTGAGGAAAATGAGGCTCAGAGAGGCTGAGTACCTTGCCTGTAATCACATAGCTAATGAGTCATCAAAGTGCTTAAAAATACAATGCCTAGGGGCTTTTCCCTTTTCTACCTTCACCCTCAAGATAGTCATTTTAATGCAATTGCAATGGAAGATAAAGAAACAGTAAAATGAGTGCCAAGAAAGCAGGTGAAAACTCTATCATTTTGTAAGTTTTCACACTCTGCAGGCAGATGTGTGTCATTTGTTACATTGGAGAGGAGACTCTTAACAGTAAACATTGCCACTAGCCTGAGCTGTCAGAGAGTATTGATGGACAACCCAAATAAGTGGCCCATCTTTGCCTTCTTTCAAGTACTTGCTAAAATAATGGCTGTTTACAGGGTTAGGGCAAAGCTCCAGGTACTAGTGATCATGATTTTGATTGATGATAATTGAGAAAACAGAGTACTAACACCGATGGTCCATTGGGTTTTCAAGGCTTTTCCAATTATTTTACTGTCTTAATTATTCTAAGATTTCATTATATTCTATTGAATAGGAATGAGAAATACCACCTATAGGTCTCTGAATTCTGTCTTCAAACATGGCAGATTAGAAAAAGTGTTTCAGATTATGGCTGAATGGGGTTTTGATTGTAAAGGGATCAGATATTCACTGATGATGACAACTCTTAGTGTCCATCAGTGATTCTCAATCTTGGCTGGCCCTAGAGACCTTTGAAGAATCTGATGCCCAGATTAGGCCCAAGCCAATTAAATCAGAATCTCTGCGTAGGATACACATTAATAATTTAAAAAATATTTTTAATGTTTATTTTTGTGAGAGAGAAAGGGGGGGAGGGCACAGAGGAAGGGAGACATAGAATCCGAAGCAGGCTCCAGGCTTTGAGCTGTCCGCATAGAGCCTGACATGGGGCTCAAACTCACGAACCATGAGATCATGACCTGAGCCCAAGTTGGATTCTTAACTGACTAAGCCACTGAGGCCTCTCCCCCACATTAATAATTTTTAAAGTTCTCCAGGTTATTTCAGTGGGTTTAATGTTTAGTTAAGTCACCCCTTTTCTAGTCAAGATGACATATAAAATTAACTATCACAACACTTTAATTTTACTTCTTATTGTTTTCATAGCACTTGATGTCTTCTGAATTGCTCTGTCTTTAAAAGAGCCTCTGTTTTTGTTGCAACAATCCCCATATTCCAGAAGCATCCCCCCATCCAGCCTTCCAGAACTTACATGGTCGGTCATATACTGCAATGACTCTTTGAGATAAATATCTGAATCCCTGAAAACCAATTATTTATATTATGGATACAATTCATTCTACAGCAGGGTCACTCACCATTCATAAACCTCTGGTTTGCTGAGAGAGCTGGATTTCTACTAGGCTCACTCCATGCCAGGCTTAGATCTTCTAAACCTAATTCAGATCTTGCTTCTCCTCTGGTCAGAGCCCTGAACTGGTTTCCCATCTCTCACATGGTCAAAGTCCACTGTCTTACATAGTTTGCAAATCTATAAATATTAAAATCTAAAATCCACATAATAAATATAAATGGTATACAAAATTCCAACCATATTCACAGTAAGTGTAAAACATAATCCGTTGTTAGATTCCAGAAGATATTAGCAGACATTCACAAAATTAACATGACAGCAGAATTTTTATGTAAAAACCATTGGCAAGTTCTCCAAGTTGACTTATTCATTCATTTCACAAATAGCAAATGCCAGTTATGTGCCAAGTACTGATACAGACACTGGGGATATAACCATGAGCAATACACAGATTTTGTTCATGTGGAGTATATGTTCTCTTGGACAGAAACAGACAATAAGTATAAACACACATAAAACGTCAGATGGTGATAATTCCTAGAAAATGACTAGGTGGCAAGTGATGTAGGTTGAGGAGGATGTTGCCATGGAAGGACTATATCAGAGGGTAAAGTCAAGTTACCCTCACGATGGCCAACCAGAGAGTTAGCCAAGTGTGGTGTAGCATTTGCTGGATCACAAGTCTGATGACCTCTGTTCTATTTTCATCTCAAATTGAATGTGTGATTCTGACTATGTGACATTTTCTGAGCCCCAATTTATTCGATTGTAAAAGGAGAGGACTGGACAAGTGGGTCTTTGAGGTCCTCTCTGGATGTACATTTCTGGCTCTGTCTGAAATGGAATGAATACTTAGCTGTAGGTGAACAGAGTGTTGAGAGCCCTGTGTACTTAGTCTGGTGGGAGGGAAGACTAAAACTAGATTTAGAGCTTCTCATAAATTCAGTATTCCAGTTCTCTTTCCTTAGGCTGAGTAATGGTCCCCAGAGATACCAGGTACTAATCCTCCGAACCTGTACTTATTACCATATTTGAAGAAAGAGTCTTTGCAGATGGGATTAAATGAAGTATCTTGAGAGGCACCTGGGTGGCTGAGTCAGTTGAGCATCCAACTCTTGATTTTGGCTCAGGTCATGATCCTACTGTTCGTGGAATTGAGTCCCATGTTGGGCTCTGTGCTGTCAGCAGAGATTGTCTACCCCTCTTCCCACCTCAATATAAATAAATTAAAAAAAAAAAAGAATCTTGAGTCGGGGAGATTTTCCTGGCAGGAAGGGACACACAGAGATCTGACTGAAGTTGAAGAGAAGCCATGTGAAGACCTAGCATTGAGAGATTGGAAGATGGTGGCCTCAAAGCCTAGAGTAAGGTGGGCACAAGCCAAGGAAAGCTAGTGGCCCCTGGAAGGAGGGAAGAGGCAAGAAACTAGAGCGCCCTAAGGGAATGTGACCCTGCCAGTGCCTTACTTTCAGCCTGGTGGTATTGATTGTGTGCTTCTTGCCTCCGGAACCATAAAAGAATAATTCCAGGTTGTTCTAAGCCAACCTAAGTTTGTGGTAATTTGTCACAGAAGTTTCAGGAAACAAAAACAGTAGGGTTGCACTTCTCTTCCCTGACCACTTGAAGTTAGATGTGGCCAGGTGGCTGCTCCAGCTGATGACGTGTGAATGGAGGTGATGTGTGTCTTTGGGGGTCAGTATGTGCTTTATTAGGCTCTTTTTTTTTCTGCTTGGCGATGGGCAGGTTGGAAGATGGTGGCTGCTTTTTGGCCTGGATCTCTGAGTGACTGTGTTGAACAGAGCTCCTGTTTTGATTCATAAAGGACATGAGTGCAATTGAAAAGTTAATTTTTGTTGCTTAATCCTCCTGAGACTTGGGCATTACTCTGCTGGCCCCTCTTGACTGGAGTTAAGGAACCTGGTTGGTTGCTATGAAATGTTCCTGGTGAATCTTTGCTCCTCAGTGGTCCTCTGGGTCCCTGAAACCCCTTCTTCAGCATCCCACCAAAGCCAGAACAGTCTCAAACCATGTCCTCCAGATCATTGGTGTCCTATGCAATGGTGATGCATATTAAGGTTCTCTGGTCGGAGTAGGGGAGAAATGCTAGGTTATGCAAGTGAAATAGTTTCCCCTACCACAAGACTTCTCTGTGGCTTCCATATGCTCTAATGTGCAGAGTGACTCTCTGAGATGAGGAGGTGGTATTTTTATGGACTGAATGTATCTTTCTATCTTGATATGTTGAAACCCTAACTCCCAGTGTGGTGGTATTTGGAGGTGGGGCCTTGGGGAGGTGATTTCATCATGGGGTGGAGCCTTCATGATGGGATTAGTGTCCTTATAATAAGAGACCAGAGAGCTAGCTTGCTTCTGTCTTGTCTGTCTGTCTGTCTGTCTGTCTCTGTCTCTTACATGTGAAGACATAAGGAGCAGAAGGTCATCTCTAAACCAGGAAGAGGGGTCTCACCAGAAACCAGCCATGCTGAACCATGCTTGAAACCTGATTCTAGGCTTCTAGCCTCCATAACTGTGAGAAATAAACTTCTGGTGTTCAGGCTTCCAGGATATCGTATTTTTGTTATAGTAGCCCCGACTAAGACAGGTCTTAGCCCTGACTAAGACATACTATTTGAAAGCTCTTTGTGGAAGTGCAGTTCACATCAAGGTGAAGGCAGTTCCCCATTGCACTGGGCCATGACACTTTCTGGGTCATTCATTAACACCTTGCATTTTCTCACCAGCTAATCCAGGGGCAGCATAAGGTAGGATAGTTTTAAAACAACTTCCTGTTCAATACGTAATGGACCCTATTAAGTTGTTCGAGAAGCAGTCTAATACTTCAGATGTCAAATTGCAGGTAAATTTTACCTGACAAATGAGAGAGGGAGGCAGGCTTCAGGGACAGTGATGGGGAGAGTCATCTGACTTTTTCATATTTTCTGTATTCACCTCCATGGGCCTGCTCAAAAGTCTGATAGTCTGAAGATGTGGCCATGGCCTTGAGCCGGTGAGACCTCCTCCCAGCTCTTACTTGTTTGATTTTGGATGAATTCCATCTCTCCTTTTTCCCAGATATTTTTCCGTTTCTTCCATGGTCGAGATCCCACCCCTCAAGCTCTTGGAGCTCACAGGCATGAAGAAACAGGTCCTTGCTTTTTATTAGCCATAGTCTTTGGAAAGACTTAAAATACTCTTTTAACATCCAAGACCACATGAATCTTTACGGAGAAGAAGAAAGGTTGCCAAAATGAATCAGCATGAGACTTAAGTGACCTGACTAATAAAAAAAAAATAAAAAAGTAACAATAAAAAGTGATTTGACTGGTCCCACACTTAGTGGAGCCTGGAAAAAACTCACTTCTGGCGTTGTTGAGTACCTGTGATAAATGCCAAAATGGGCCCCCGCCCTCACCTCTCTCCAAATCCACTCCCTTGTCCTGATAACTTCACAGAGCTGTACCTCCTGGGTGGGTCGGTCTGGCTCTTCCCTTCTCTCCAACCACAGCCATTTGGCTCGGCCATGTTTATCAGCTTTCTGGAAACAAACAAAAGAAGGTCCTGATTTGTATAGTGTTTCCTGATTTTTTTTTTAAGTCTCTCTACTAGTGATATTGTCCCTCACTCACAATGCAGGTATCCCTGCTCTTCAAAAGTTGACTTTCTGCCACTTCACTTTTACAAAAGACCTACTTTAGTACCCGTTTTCACTAACTGGAATATATGTGAAGAGGATTTTCACTTTTAAGAAAAGAGGCAAGAGGCGCCTGGGTGGCTCAGTTGGTTAAGCGTCGGACTCCGGCTCAGGTCACCATCTCCCAGTTTGTGAGTTCAAGTGTAGTTTGTGAGCTGTGCTGACAGCTCAGAGCCTGGAGCCTGCTTCAGATTCTGTGTCTCCCCCTCTCTCTGCCCCTTCACCACTTGTACTCTGTTTCTCTTTCTCTCTCAAAAGTAAATAATCCTTAAAAAATTTTTTTTAATAAAAAAAAAAAAGAGGCGAAAGCACAAATTAGTGTTCAGTGTTTGTTTTGCAGCAAGCTGGGTCCTTACACAGAGGCAGTGTGGCCCAAGCAGCGGAAGTGGCTCCTCCAAGCTCCCTCCTCGGGATCTGCATTCAGCATCTCAGCAGCAAGCCCTCAGAGCTTTGAGCTGTGTCTTTGAGAATCTTTGCTTTTACTTATGTTAAGTTTGTGCATCCGTTAGCACGATGTGTCCTAAGGTACCAGAAAATTCCTAAGAGAAGCTATTTTTGGGTTTGGAAATGTTAAAAAAAAAAAAACCTTGATGATCGCTTCATTGCTTTACGCCATCTTGGCTTAAAACGATTTCATAGGAACCTTCTTTGAGGTAGCAGGGGAATCCTATGTTTAACAGTTGGCTCTTGCAAGCTGGAGGAGGCAGCTCCAGCAAACTGCTGCTCTGGGCCAGTGGAACGTTAGCAAATATAGTGCAAAGAAAGGTTTAAATAGTGCTTGTGAGATTGGGCTTGCTCCCTCTTTCTGCTTAGCCGTTGTCCTGAGAATTGCCTGGATACGCCTCTTGAAAGATGAGAGACATATGTAGCAGAGATCCCCAGTTGCCCAGCCAATAGCCAGCTGACCCCCAACTGACCTCCGATGAACAAGTAATAAACATAACTGTTATATGTCACTGAGGCTCTGTGGTTGTTACACAGAATTACAGCAGCAATAGATAACTGGTAAAGCTTAATAGCTGCAACTCACTCAGTACCATAGACACTCACATCTCTTCTTCTCTTTAACTCCACCCTGCTATGGATGGGCACCTAATAGGTCTCATAGAGTAATAACCTCCCTTGTCTCCTATCTCCCCCACCCCTGGAATTGGAGCATTTGGGTGGAGTAGCACAGTTTCTCCTCCCTTAGAAAGCCTTTTGAAAAATCCTCTTCTGCAGGGCTGCTACTTAGCGTGGAAAGGCTTGGGGCTTGCCTTGGGTGTGCTTTTCCCTTGGAGTAACTTCAAGAGAGCTGTGGTTCAGAGAAAGGCCTGGGGGAAAGGAAATCAGCAATAAGCTGTTGAAGCTTTCTGTTACCAAGTTTTTGATAGCACCTCTTGTCAAGAATGGCCTGCGGGCATTCCAGGCATAGGGAGCAGCAAATGCCAAAACCTAAAGGAGAGTGTTTCGAACTGGCCTATGCCCCATATCAGCAAATGAGAAACATCCAGTAGATTCTTTTGCTATGCATTGGTCACCAAGGGAGATAGAAGTAAATTGGGGTCATGAGTCTTTATTCAGTACTGTTCAGGCAGATGGGATATTGCATATAGACATGGCCACTGCCTTGTCCATAGTCCTTAGAACTTAGGGCACTTTTCATCGTGCTCTGCCAAGTTTCTCCTGTCAGTCTCTGCATTTTTGTGCAGGAGTTTACAGGGGTATCTCACTTGATAAGGTGCTCCTTATGGGTTGCTTTCCTTTCTTTAATTCCTACACTCCTGCCCATGTCTTCCCTGTACCTCCCAGATAAATTACTTACAACTTGAATTCTCATCTCAGGGTCTGCTTCTGGGCAAACTCAAACTAAGACTGTTACATCAAAGCAAGTTCAGCTTCTAACAAGTTGGCCAAACATTTAGCCAAACCTGCACAAAACAAACTGGTTTATAGCCAGTTCTAGAAGTTCTACCCCTGTGCTCCAACTAGACCTTGTATTTTGCAGATGCAAAAATACGCTCAAACTAAGACTATCTTTTCTTATTGTGTCTGAGCAAATGACAGAACATACTTAGATGCTCCTTGGACAGAAGACTTTCTGCTGGGAGAAGGTTCTGGTAGGCATTTCTAAGGGTACTTAAAGGTGAAATTGTGGGTCAGGACTTTGTTTTTTAACTAAAACAGATGAAGGGAGTTCTGCTTCTCTTGCCCTTTGTCAAGTCACCCACCACCCCACTATTGCAAGGTAAGGTGTGAGAGATGAGATAATAGATCTGCTCTTCAAAATAATCCTTACTGTTTCCTTAAGAAACTATCACATTCATTTTTCACTTCAACCTGAGATAAACAAAGTGCCTTCCTTTAAAATGTAGAAAATAGCTCAGATGGGCACTTACTGTTTTGTCTTTTAGTTTTCATTATGTTGTTGTCTTTGGATCATGAAACCTTAGTGCATTGGCTTCAATAGAAGGTGAATTTAAAGGTATCTCCAGCTGAGTTTGACCTCCAGTTCAGAAAATTAAGTTCTTATTATATTTATGCCTAGAGATGGTTTTTCTTTACTTTATAAAAAATTATTTATTTTTTAATTTACATCCAGGTTAGTCAGCATATGGTGCAACAGTGATTTCAGGAGTAGATTCCTTAATGCCCCTTGTCCATTTAGACCATCTTGCCTCCGACAGCCCTTCCAGCAACCCTCTGTTTGTTCTCTATATTAAGAGTCTTTTATATTTTGTCCCCCTCCATGTTTTTATATTATTTTTCTTCCCTTCCCTTAAATTAATCTGTTTTGTATCTTAAGTTCCTCATATGAGTGAAGTCATATGATATTTGTTTTTCTCCAACTGACTAATTTCACTTAGCATAATACTCTCCAGTTCCATCCACGTAGTGGCAGCTGGCAATATTTCATCTGTTGACTGTCATTTGAGCTCTTTCCATACATTGGCTATTGTCATTGTGCTGATATAAACATTGGGGTGCATGTACCCCTTCGAAACAGTACACCTGTATCCCTCTGATAAACACCTAGTAGTTCAATTGCTGGGTGGTAGGGTAGTTCTATTTTTAGTTTTTTGAGAAATCTCCATACTGTTTCCCAGAGTGGCTGCACCCGTTTGCATTCCCACCGGCAGTGCAAAAGAGATCCTCTTTCTCCACATCCTCACCAACATCTGTTGTTGCCTCAGTTGTTAATGTTAGCCATTCTGACAGCTGTGAGGTGGTATCTCATTGTGGTTTTGATTTGTATTTGCCTAATGATGAGTAATGTTGAGCATATTTTCATGTGTCAGTTGGCCATCTGGATGTCTTCTTTGGATAAGTGTCTATTCATGTCTTTTGCCCATTTCTTCATTGAATTATTTTTTTTTGGATGTTGAGTTTGATAAGTTCTCTATAGATTTTGGATACTAGCCCTTTATCTGATATGTTGTTTGCAAGTGTCTTCTCCCATTCTGTCGGTTGCCTTTTAGTTTTGCTGATTGTTTCCTTTGCTGTGCAGAAGCTTTTTATTTTGATGAGGTCCCAATAGTTCATTTTTGCTTTTGTTTCCCTTGCTTCTGGAGATGTGTTGCATAAGAAGTTGCTGTGGCCAAGGTCAAAGAGGTTTTTGCCTGCTTTCTCTTGTAGGATTTTGATGGTTTTCTGTCTTATGTTTAGGTCTTTCAACCATTTTGACTTTATTTTTGTGTATGGTATAAGAAAGTGGTCCAAGTTGATTTTTCTGTATGTCATTGTCCAATTTTCCCAGCATCATTTGCTGAAGAGACTATCTTTATTCCACTGGATATTCTTTCCTGCTTAAAGATTAGTTGACCATACATTTGTGGGTCCTTTTCTGGGTTCTCTATTCTGTTCCATTGATCTGAATGTCTGTTTTTGTGCCAGTACCATACTGTCTTGATGATTACAGCTTTGTAATACATCTTGAAGTCTGGGATTGTGATGCCTCCCGTTTTGGTTTTCTTTTTCAAGATTGCTTTGGCTCTTTGGGGTCTTTTCTGGTTCCATATAAATTTTAGGATTGTTTGTTCTAGTTCTGTGAAGAATGCTGGTGTTATTTTGATAGGGGTTGCACTGAATATGTAGATTGCTCTGGGTAGTATTGACATTTTAACAATATTTGTTCTTCCTATCCAGGAGCATGGGATATTTTTCCTTTTTGTGTGTGTCTTCTTCAATTTCTTTCATAAGCTTTCTATAGTTTTCAGTGTATAGATTTTTCATCTCTTTGGTTATGTTTATTCCTAGATATTTTATGTTTTTTTAGTGCAGTTTAAATGAGATTAATTCCCCAATTTCTGTTTCTGTTGCTTCATTATTCGTGTATAGGAATGCAATCGATTTTATATCTTGTGACTTTGCTGAATTCATGGATCAATTCTAGCAGTTTTTTGGTGGAGTCTTTTGGGTTTTCCATAATAGAGCATCATGCCATCTGTGAAGAGTAATAATTTGACTTCCTCCTGGCCAATGTGGATGCTTTTTATTTATTTGTGTTGCCTGATTGGTGAGGCTAGGGCTTCCAACACTATGTTAAATAACAGTGGTGAGTGAAGATCCCTGTCGTGTTTCAGACCTTAGGGGAAAAGCTCTCAGTTTTTCCCCATTGAGGATGATATTAGTGTTGGGTCTTTAATATATGTCTTTTATGATGTTGAAGTATGATCCTTCTATCCCTACTTTCTTGAGGGTTTTTATCAAGAAAGGATGCTGTATTTTGTCAAATGCTTTCTCTGCATCTCTTGAGAGGATCATATGGTTTTTGTCCTTTCTTTAATTGATGTGATATATCATATCGATTGTTTTGTGGATACTGAACCAGCCCTGCATCCCAGGTAAACATCCCACTTGGTTGTGGTGAATAATTATCTTTATGTATTGTTGGATCCAGTTGGCTAGTATCTTGTTGAGGATTTTTGCATCCATATTCATCAGGGAAATTGGTCTCTAGTTCTCCTTTTTAGTGGGTTCTTTGTCTGGTTTTGGAATCAAGGTAATGCTGGCTTCATAGAAAGAGTTTGGAAGTTTTTCTTCAATTTCTATTTTTTGTAACAGCTTCAAAAGAATAGGTGTTAACTCTCTTTCAATGTTTGGTAGAATTCCCCTCTAAAGACATCCAGCCCTGAACTCTTGTTTTTTGGAAGATTTTTTATTACAAATTCAATTTCTTTACTGGTTATGGGTCTGTTCAAATATTCTATTTCTTCTTGTTTCTGTTTTGGTAGTTTATATGTTTCTAGGAATTTGTCCATTTCTTCCAAATTGCCTGTTTTATTGGTGTATAATTGCTCATAATCTTTTATTATTGTTTGTATTTCTGCTGTGTTGTTTGTGATTTCTCCTCTTTCATTCTTGATTTTATTTATTGAGTTCTTTACTTTTTCTTTTTGATCAAACTGGCTAGTGGTTAGTCAATTTTGTTATTTTTTTCAAAGTACCACTACTGATTTCATTGATCTGTTCTACTGTTTTTTGTTTTTTGTTTCAATAGCATTGATTTCTGCTCTAATCTTTATTATTTCCTGTCTTCTTCTGGTTTTGAGTTTTATTTGCTGTTATTGTTCAAGCTCTTTGAGATGTAAAGTTAGGTTGTGTATCTGAGACATTTCTTCCTTCTTTAGGAAGGGCTGGATTGCTCTCTACTTCCCTCTTATGACCACCTTTGCTGCATCCTAGCAGTTTTGGGCTGCGGTGTTATCATTTTCATTGGCTTCCTTGTACTTTTTAATTTCCTCTTTAATTTCTTGGTTAGCCCATTCATTCTTTAGTAGGATGTTCTTTAGTCTCCAAGTATTCATTACCTTTTCAAATTTTTTCTTCTGGTTGATTTTGAGTTTCATAGCTTTGTGGTCTGAAAATATGCACGGTACGATCTCGATCTTTTTGTACTTGTTGAGGGCTGATTTGTGTCCCAGTATGTGATCTCTCCTGGAGAATATTCCATGTGCACTGGAGAAGAATGTGTATTCCGTTGCTTTAGGATAAAGTGTTTTGAATGTATCTGTTAAGTCCATCCGGTCCAATGTGTCATTCAAAGTCATTTATTCCTTGTTGATTTTCTGTTTAGATGATCTGACCATTGCTGTAAGTGGGGTGTTGAAGGCCCCTGCTATTATGGCATTATTATCAAAGAGTTTCTTTATGTTTGTGAGTAATTGATTTATATATTTGGGTCTCTCACATTTGGGGCATAAATGTTTACAATTATTAGGTCTACATGGTGTATAGACCCCTTAATTATGATATAATGCCATTCTTCATCTCTTGTTACAGTCTTTATTTTAAAATCTAGATTGTCTGATAGAAATATGGCTTCACTGGCTTTCTTCTGGTGACCATTAGCATGATAGATGGTTCTCCATTCCTTATTTTCAATCTGAAGGTGACTTTAAGTCTAAAATGGGTCTCTTGTAAGCAGTATGTAGATGGATCTTGTTTTCTTATCCATTCTCTTACCTTATTTCTTTTGATTGGAGGGTTTAGACCATTGATGTTTAGAGTGAGTACTGAAAGATAGGAATTTATTGTCATTATGTCACCTGTAGAGTTGGAGTTTCTGGTAGTGTTCTCTGGTCCTTTCTAGTCTTTGTTGCTTTTGGTCTTTTGGGTTTTTTGTTTTGTTTTTGTTTTTTGTCTTTTTCCCCTTATAGAGTCCCCCTTGAAATTTCTCGTAGTGCTGGTTTAGTGGTCATGAACTCCTTTAATTTTTGTTTGTCTGGGAAACTTTTTATGTCTCCTTCTGTTTTGAATGACAGACTTGCTGGATAAAGAATTCTTGGCTGCATATTTTTCTGACTCAACACATAGAATATATCCTGCCACTCCTTTCTAGCCTGCCAAGTTTCTGTGGATAGGTGTGCTGTGAACTTGATCTGTCTTCCCTTGTAGGTTAAGGACATTTTTCCCTTGCTGCTTTCCTGATTCTTTTTTTGCTTGAGTATTTGTGAATTTGACTATGAAATGCCTTGTTGATGGTTGGTTTTGTTGAAACTAATGGGAATCCTCTGTGCTCTTGGATTTTGATGCCTGTGTCTTTTCCCAGGTTAGGAAAGTTTTCCACTATGATTTGCTCACATCAATATTCTATCCCTTTTTCTCTCTTTTCATCTTCTGGGACCCCTATGATTCTAGTGTTATTCCATTTTAATAAGTCACCGAGTTTTTTGTTTTTATTTTGTGCTCTTTTGCCTTAGTCTCCCTTCTTTTTACTGCTTCATTACTCTCTATAAGTTCATTGTCTATATCACTTATTCACTGCTCTGCCTCATCTATTCTTGTCGCCGTGACATCATTTGAGATTGCAGCTCAGGTATAGCATTTTTTATTTCATCCTAATTAGCTTTTACTTCTTTTTTATTTGCAGAAAGGAATTTTAATCTGTTTTCAACCCCAGTTAGTATTCTTATTATCGTGATTCTAAATTCTGGTTCAGACATCTTGCTTGTATTTGTTTTTATTAAGTCCCTAGCTGTCATTTCTTCCTGTTCTTTCTTTTCGGGTGAATTCCTTCGTTTCCTCATTTTGGAGGAAGAAAAGAAATTAATAAAGTAAAAAAATATTAAAATTAAAAAATCAAAAACAACAGAAAGAAATCAAATAAAGGATGCTAGATCCTAGGTGTGTTTGGTCTGGTTGTTGAAAGAAGCTTGACAAATTAGATAAAAAAGGGACAGATAAGAAAAAAAAAGAAAAAAGAAAAAAAAGGAAAAAAGGAAAATGTTTGAAAATTGAATAAATGAATACAATAAAATAGAATAAAATGAAATGATGGAAGTAAAGTTGAATTTTTAAAATTTACAAAAATGTAAACAATATAGTAGATAAAAGAAATAAAAATCAAAAATAAAAATAGATTTTTTCTCTTTCTGTATTCAAGAATAAGAAAAGAAAAGAAAAAGAAAAAAATTGCATAAAAGGACCAGTGAACAGAATGAAGTATGGTTGAAATTGCATCTGATTTACGATAGACGTCAAGCTATGTAGTACTTTATAGTCCATAAACTAAGTAGGTGGAGAGACCTGTGTTTGTCAAGAGTGCTGTTGACCCATTTGCATGGGCTTTAGTGTAACAGCTCAGTTCTCCACTAGATAGTGCTGCTTAACTTACTGGGGTGGATTGCTGTGGGGTGTGTAGGTGTGTATATGCATACATTGGAGAGGAGAGGTGAAAATGGTGTCACCCAGCTGCCCAGTCTCTAGTATCCGAACTCTGTGCTCTCCAGGATGGCAATAAAGTATCCCTTTTATTTCTGCTTCTGTCCACTTCCTCCCTTCTACACCATCTGTGACCAAGCCATCAGGCTACCAAGTTGTACCATCGTCCTTAGTTTTATCTCAGATGTGGCTGTGTTTCCCAACCTCTCACTTCTGAGGGACTGTGGCTTTGACTAACTCAGGCCTTCTGGGGGAGGGTCTTGCTGAGCAATGGCCGGGTGC
Organism: Paguma larvata; assembly: GCA_030068075.1. Lineage (NCBI taxonomy): Eukaryota > Metazoa > Chordata > Mammalia > Carnivora > Viverridae > Paguma > Paguma larvata. Next base: position 81,825,484 of record CM057832.1, read on the forward strand.
CGGCCCCCCCCCCCCAGGAATGTTTGGGAGACTGCGCTGTTGCCAATGTCCAGAGACTGCAGCTGGGTGCCAGCCCGCCCCAGAAAAATATCGTGTGATCTTTTAGCATCAGCATTTCAGGGATTATGGTAAATCACAACACACATCTGGCCCCAGGTTTCTCCCTTAATGTCCCTGTTCCAGCACCAGCGAATGTGGTTGTTCCCTGGGGTCTGCTGGGACATTTTGCCTGTGGGGTGGCCGCACAGCCTCTACCAAATATCCTCCCAACAGGGGAACCACACCTCCACATGTGGCCAAAGGACCCCTTGTACCTTGTTTTCTGCTCCTGGGAATTTGTCCTTCCCACCAGAACACCGCCATGTATGGAGTGGAGTTTCAGACTCTGCACTCCCCCTGTTTATAAAGTCTTAATGGAATTCAAACCTCTCTTTTCTCCTTTCTCCCATTTTTGTTCAGTCCCTGTAGCAGTTTCCGCTTTCCCACTTTCCCTCCAGCTGCCTTTTATTTGGGGGGGGGTTGCTTTTTCCATATTGTCCCCCATCTCTGTCCTCTCTCTGCAAGCAAAAACACCTCCCTGCCCTCTGCGACATCTCTTTCTCCCAGTTCACCTCTCTGTGCTGCCTATCTGCCAAGTTCTGTGGTTCAGGTTGTGCAGATTGTTGTGTTAGTCCTCAGATTAGTTTTCTAGGTGAGCAGGATGGTTTAGTGTTGATCTGGCTGCATTTCAGGGACGAGAGACGCAACAAAACTTCCATGCTGTTCCACCATCTTGGCCCCTCCTCTGAGATGGTTTTTCTTTTCCATGTAAGTTATTTGAAGGGGTTGAGCATCAAGTATGTGAAGTGTGACATCGAGGTATGAGATTATGGTTTCAAGAGGCATATTGAATTTGGACATGAAGACGTTACATTTGTTGGAAGCCACATGCCATTTCAGAATACTATCAGTGCTCAAAACGTTTTGGGATTCCTTTTTTGAATTGCTTTCTGGTCTGATTTACTAACCTTTAAGACAGAGCATTGGTTTTGTAGCATCAGCTTGGTAGGCACTTCTTTCCATCCCTCCCCACTTGCCCTCCCTGTCAAATATGTGAGTGAAGCAGAACCAGCCTCCTCACTTCTGAGCCCATCACACTTCTAAGTATCACTGAGTAACTCCCTTACCGCCACTTGGAAAAGAAGAATCACTTAGCAGAGACCTCCTGGAATTTTTGACCCATAAAAGTGAGAAATAGAATAAAATGGTTGCTGTGATAAATCACTAAGCTTTGGGGAAATTTTTTATGCGGGAATAGATAACTATGAGAGAATTCTGAAAAACAAATAATTGTTAGAAGTTTATTTTCTGTTTTCTTATTTAAATACTGTGTATTATTAGAAGGCTATAATTAACTGAATTTAAAGAAACGTAAATTTATTTAAGGTCGGATTGCTTTAAGTCAAAACCTGGATATAATTGATTTATTGTTCATTTGTATTTGGCAATGAAATTCAGAGAAACTTGCCTATGGAAAGTGCCTGGCATATAGTAGGTGGTAACTTGCATTCATTCACATAGACATTGCCTTTTACCAGGCATTGTTTTAGATTCTAGGAGTATGGCAGTGAATAGAGTAGATAAAATCTTTGTCCTTATGGAGTATACATCTTTGTGTGGGATGAGACAATATATAACAAATGACTGTTTTTTTACTTGGTAATTAGTGCTACAGAGAAAAATGAAACAGGACAAGGGGAATAGGAAATCCTGGGGCATGCTAGAGAGGGGTGAGTGGAGGTGCTTGGCAGTTTTGGCAGGCAAGACCTTCAGTGATAAGCTGGCACATAAGCAAAGATGAGAGGAAAGTACTAGGATCTGGTTTTAGAGAAAGGAGGCAACTAGTGCAAAGGCCATGAGGCCAGAGTGTACTCTGAATAGGATACATTGGTTGGCTCAATTGGGTAAGTGGCTCTTGATTTTAGCTCAGGTCATCATCTCATGCTTTGTGGGATTGAGCTCCATGTCAGGTTCTGCACCGGCAGAATACGGAGTCTGCTTGGGTTTCTCTCTGTGTCCCCCCACCTCATGCCCTTTGCTCACCTTCTCCCTCAAAATAAATAAATGAACTTAAAAATAAAAAAAAGAGAGTGTGCTATGCACATTCCAGGAATACTAAGAGGCCAATGTGGTTGGAGTAGAGTGCAAGGAGAATTGCACTGGTGTGTTTGGACTAGGCCTTCGAGCATCTTGTGGTGAATGCCGTGGCTTCTCCTTTGGGTGCAATGGGTATCACTGAAGGTGTGGTGTACCGGAGGCCCCTAATCTGATGTTGTTATTTTTTTTTGCTTTCTCTTGCTAGAAATGCAAATGAGAAATGACAGGGCTTGAATTCGACTCTGGACTTGATTATCTTCCAAGTCCAAGCTCTGGCATTTTGCCGTGCTGTCCTTTTGTGTTGCCTTTCCGTGGCCCAGGGTCTTTGTGGTATAAAAGGGCTCCCAGTCTCCAAGAATTTACAATTCATGGTTACCTCCCAGCTATGCTGTTTGCCAACCCGTGTCATTTTTCAACTCCCTGCATCCTCCTGTTCTTTATTTTGGCTTCCTTCTCAGGAAGAACTTAGAAATACATGGACTTCTCAAAAAGGTGAAGGAGTTACCCTTACAGAAGGTTTTTTTTTTTTTTTTTTCCTTTTCTTGGGATTCATAAGACTATCTGGATGAAGAATATCTTATTTCTCAAAGGCAGAGCCTAATGATATTTGGCCCAAATAACCTTTCCTGCCCTCGTGACTCTGACTGAGCTCATCTTCATATGGTGACACGATTTACATAAGAAGTGGATCTGTAATAAATTTCCCCATAAATTCCTTCCAGCAGCATGCAAACCTTTTTAGTTCCACGGTGTGTGCTCATATAATGATCCTCCACCTGGCTTGGGCCTTTTTTACGTGGGAACATTAAACTAATTTTGCTTGGAATGTGGGATGGCTTCTCAAGATGGCGCACCTGATTCTAAAGTGCAGATCACAAGGCTCTTTGGGAAGATGGATGGATCCCTGGAGGCTCTTTAGGCTCTCTGTGCCCTCAGAACTTCTTTCTGAGCCCAGCTCATCTCTGACAACCTTCTGCTTCACATTTGGTATCCTTGTGACAGCCACCAAATGATTGGGTAGGGTCAAGAAGTCAACTGACTTCCTCATATGCTTCTGCCATCACTCCGTGCCTGGATGGGGGTGGTAGCCAGCTGAGGTGTCTTTGTGAGGGTACGAGAGTGACTGGGATACTGATAGGAATAAAAGATCATTTGCAGTTCTTCAGCAAACATGGGTTAAGTGGCACATCTTAGGAACAGCTTTTGTCTGGAAGCAGCAAAAACCTGAGTAGAATGATGATCTCTCTTCCATTGCTTATGATACGAGGATATGCCTTCCTTCTGGAAACAAGTTAATTCTTAGCAATGCATAGCATGGTGCCACCGGGAGACTTAACAGGGAGCTCATTCCTGGGGGTGCTGTGGCTACAGATGAGGTGCATTAACGTATTTCATCTGTCAGCCACCAAATGCCATCCTACACAGAAAGCAGGGATGAGTTCAGGGGAAGCTTGGCATGAAAGGTCTAACAAATGAAAAGGATCTAAGGAAATGGGAATGTATTTTGTTTGCAACTAGAAGAAAAGCTAAACCAGGACCTTGCGGTGTTTGTTGCCTAAATGGTAACGCCTGCTGCGTTCTTAACTTTCAGAAACCTCAGCTGAATCTAAATCTCCTGTTTATGCTTTGTGGAGTATCTCAGCTTAGGGCAAAGCCACATTATCCTGCTTGATATAGCTGGGATGATTGCTGGGTTCTGAGTGTAGTCAGAAAACCCTGCATGAAAGAGACTTTAGATGAACAGATGAATAGAGCAATCAAAGGGCCATCCAATCAGATCTAAGCAGATGAGAACTTCATGCAGTCTGAGACACGAAAATAGATCTAGTGCTCTGTGATTTATCAGAGGTGCTCATCTGCGATGCCCATGTTGCTCTGACCGTCAAATGTTCCTCTCATGGCTGAACGTCACTCCATTTTTCACAAGCATCAGCAAACAGTATCCATGGAGTGACATCCTGATTTTTATTTGTTTCTTTATTACTTTTTTTCATTTATAAGTATTCTCATGTTTAGTTTTTTTTTAGTTTTTTTCCCCATTTTTTCAAAGAACCAACTCAAGTTTTTGTTTTTTTAAATTAGATTCAAGTTAGTTAATGTAAGTGTGGCATTGTTTTCAGGAGTAGAATTTAGTGATACATGATTTACAAATAATACCTTTTTTATTTTAAGTAGGCTTCAAGCCTAGCATGGGGCTGGAACTCACTGCCCTGAGATTAAGAGTTGTGTGCTTTACTGACTGAGCCAGCCAGGTGCCCCTCTATGTTTAGTTTTTGATTAAGCATTTTACAGTTAGAAGGTCATTTTCTTGGTGGTGGCTTTCCATCTGGGGTGAAATTTTGGAGACATTTTGGTGCTCACAACTGCAGGTGACGGGTGATACAGATGTCTAATGGGCTGCTGTCAGAGATGCTGCTATAGTGCACAAGACAGCCCCCAACAACGAGGAATTACCCAGCCTCGGGTATCAGTGGTGCTGAGGTCAAGAGACCCTGACAGTGTGATGCTGTTGGCAATTTTTGTTCCAGGGAAAAAAAGTCCCAAATTGCCTCTGCCTTTGGCCAGGTGTACATCATGTCTGAAGTAGACTGTGAATAATTTCAGTAATCTGATCACATCATGCAAAAGCTTAAAATCCTTCAATGGACTTACATCCCATACAGTGTGCAGTCCAGATTCCTTTAGCATGGCAAATAGAGTGACTTCCCCTCAAACCGCCACGTTAATTTCAATGTCGAGATGAGTTGGTACTGCCTGTGTTATGTATCTCCACCCATTGCCACCACCCTAGCTGGATGATGCTCTACTATCATGGTGAAGCAAGAGCTTTTAAATGGACACATCTGGGGGGCCGCACCCTGGATCCCCTATTTAGCAGCTCTGTAATTTTGGGCAAGCTCTGTAACCTCTGTGAGTCTATGTTCTCCTGTCCATAAAATCAGGATTGTTCTAGAACATCATGGGATTGTGTGGCAATACACCTCATGTGCCTCCTGAATGGCGCATGAATGTTGAGTGCGGTTTTATCTGCTGAGATGCTAGTCTCTTCAAACTATTGCAGTAATTTCATGACCAGCCTGTCTCTTTCCTTAAAACAATCTAAGACAGTGATGATTTGTATACTTTTTCATGAAGACTATTTGAGGGAAAGCTAAATGAAAAATTTATTGGTAAAAGTTTTGGTTTTATCATCCAAAGAGAAAAACGAAGTTTTATTAAATTTCAAGGGAAAATACATGATTATTCCAAGGTAGGTGAATTCCTTTATACAGTTGTGTAATGTCAATGAGAAAACTGTTGAATGTTTTTTTTAGCTACTAGCATGTTATGGTTGTGTATATTTGAGAATGGTAACATGAAAGTAGCTTCCTATTCTCTCATCCTTAAATTAGATCACAGACTTTATTAACAAGGCAGGGAAGCCATGTGTGGCCCCAGGGTCCAGGTTACTCACTACTAGTCTGGTCCATCCACTATACTCATGACTTGTACATCCACCTTAAATATAACTTGGACTGTGCTGATACCCACGGCTAACATCATTGATGGCTGTCCAGTCTCTCAGTCTTCTGTTCAGTGCCTCTGTGATTCAGAGCCACCTCACTCTTGAGGTTTTCCCCCACCTGGCCTTTACTGATTTCCTCCAGCTATATCAAACCATTTCTCAAACATGCATTTTATTTTTCACGCGTGCGTGTGTCATGGCTCACTTATGTTGTTCTCCGAGCCTAGCTGTGGAAATCTCGCCCTTACTTCTCTGACCTTTCCCTTTTTGTCTTTGAATTCACTCAGCCCTCCACAATCCCACTCTAATTTTAGTTGTATTGTTTGTTAAAGTATTGATATAATTCACCCAGAAATTACTGGGAGCTATTTATTCTTACCTGAATGATGATCTAATCAGAATAGGGCTCTCTCTTTTTTTTTTTTAAAGCTCGTGGTCAAATTTTGAACTTAGTGCATAAATGAGTTATCTTTAACAAAAGGCATCTGACTAGAGGGGCTTCTTCTTTTTTTTAATTCAGTTTTATTGAGCTATAATGGACATACAGCACTGTATGTGCTTAAGGTATACAGAGTAATGACTTGACATACACATACTGCAAAAGTCAGTCCGTTTAGTTAATATCCATCACTTCTTATAGTTACCAAAAAAATGTCTATTTCTTTGTGATGAGAACTTTTAAAATCTACTCTCTTAGCAGGTCTCATGTATACCACACAGCAGTGGTAACTATAGTCATCATGTTGTACATTACATCTCTAATACTTATTTATACCTGGAAGTTTGTTCCTTTTGCGCATCTTAGTTTAATTCCCTCACCGTCTACCACTGCCTCTGGTAACCACAAATCTGATTTCTTTTTCTATAAGTTTGATTTTCTTTTTTTTTCTTTTTAAGATTTCTCATATATGTGAGATCAAACAGTGTTTGTCTTACCCTGTCTGACTTAACTTCACTTAACATATTGCCTTTAAGGCCTATTACATTGCAAATGGAAGGATTTCCTTCTTTTTTATAACTAAATAGTGTCCCATCGTATAAATATGTATCGTGTTTTGTTTTATCCATTTATCTGTCGGTGGACACTTGGGTCATTTCAACGTCTTGGCTATTGTAAATAATATTATAATGAACACGAAGGTGCTAATAACCTTTTCAAGTTAGTGCTTTCATTTTCTTGGATATATACCTGGAAGTAAAATTGCCTGATCATTTGGTATTTCTATTTTTAATTTTTCGGGAAAGCTCTCTACTTCCTGGAAAGTAGGAAGTGTCTGCACCAATTTACATTCCCACCAGCATTGCATGAGGGCTCTCTTTCTCTCCATCCTCACCAGCACTTGTTATTTCTTGTGTTTTTGATGATAGCCATTCAGGACTTGTCTTAATCTTCTCATCTGTTGTCTACCTTTATGGCACAATGCTTTGCAAATGGCACACATTCAACTATTGCTCGTTAGTCTTTTTTTCCCACAGAGAAGAGAAAAAAATAGTCCACATGTTTATTAATATGTTACACCTTTCTCAGGATTTTTAGGATCAAAAGAACTAATGTATATTAAGATACTTCATAACCCTCACAGTATTTTTCAAGTGGTGTTAATCACTATAATTAAAGTGGTAAAACACAGTAGTAAAACAGACACTTTTGTCACAGAGACTTAAACTGTAATATGACTCCATTTCCTACATGTCCTATTGAAGGTGTTAAAAGCTTTTACAACAAGTTATTTCACCTTATTATTTTTTTCTTCTCTTCTATGATGGGGTCTTCTATGAAGATTTAAGTGAATGAGATGGTATCTGCAATCTTCTTAGCCTAGTACCTGGCACATTGAAGGTGCTCAATCATTCTTAACTGTCATTATGACAATTTAAAAAATATATGTGTTATTACTCGGTTTGGCAAGTAATGACGAAAAAATCAGAAAAACATATTACCTCTCTCTTGCATGCATTTCTCTAAATAAAACGGTAACATTTTGGCAGCAGAAAAGATGTTGGCTCGCAGTAGTTCCTAGTGTAAAATTGGACAGTTTTTTTGATCACCGCTGTGGCGTCATGTGCCCAGGACTTTTCCTATAGCTTAAAATTTGGAAACCTTGTCCTGCTGTCCTGTTGAAGAGGCTCCAGTCAGCTAAGGTAATTTGGCTTCAGAATTTGGCTGAAAGAAAAGACACTGTATAAGATTGAGTGAAGAAATATGATCTCTCTTTGGCATATGTTTTTTTTTTTGTTGTTGTTATCTTTTTTTTTCTTGTAATAAAAGAAATGTGTTCATCCCTAGCTACCATGGAATTATCACTCAGCGCTTACTGTCTGTCCCACTAAATGTATGCCTTCTTATACTTAGAATAACTGCTCCTTTGAAATTTTTGTTTTATGTTTCAGACACTTAGATTTTATGATCTCTGTAGAGTATGAACTATTTTTTTTACAGTACCATTCATCTTTCACAGAGAAGCCTTTGATTAATGGATTCATGTAAATTCCCAAAAGAATCATAACAATTAAGAGTATGTTTCTATTACAGTTATGACATTGGAAATGAGTGGAAGTTGATAAATCTAGATACCTCTAAGCAGAGGCCAGGTGGCAAGCAAGTTGGTGTGTCAAGCTGTATGAAAAGGAAAGGGGGTGAACCACAACTGGCCACAGTTAATAGCAGTTATGCACAAAAGCAAGCCCAGGTTGCCATACCTTATGACCATCTAAGTAAAGGCAGACACCAAGAAGTTTGAGTCCTAGTTTGGTTCTTAAATGTTGATGCCTACTGCAATTAAAACACTGTGTGAACTAAAAAAAGGTATGTCAGTGGATTTCCCTGGGCCTCCATGTTGTGCCTGTGCTGTGTGCAGTCAGACACCAACTTAATTCTCAATTTATAAATTGTAGCCAAATTAAAACTTGAGCAGAGTGAAGGAGGTACTATTTCCTCACAGAAAGCAAACTTAAAATGTTCTCATCAAGAAGTATTCTTGGACCACTGGAACTAAGGAAATACTCAGGAAAGATAGTTACTGTATTAGTAGGGCTGCCTATTCTAACTTCTCAAATACCTCCATATGGATAATTATAACTGACAAGGGAAAGAGAGGAAGCAAGCCAAATAATAGTCTTGACTGCTGGATTTTTTTAAAGTTCTTTTTGGACTTAAATGATTTCTTCTGAGCCATCTTCTCTAAGTATTTCAGTCCATTATCTGGTCTGGAAATGGTGTATCTACCTTGTGAACTGTAAATAAAGCAAGACGTTTGCTTGAGATCACCAGCAGGTGAGGCTGCTAGCTGAAGCAAAGGATTCTTCCTCTCAAGCCCATAAACCATCAGTAAACATAAATAGCTCACTTGTCTGAAGCAGAGCTGGCTGGTTGCACCCCCAGTATCCGTTTCGCATTCTTTTGCATAGAATCAGGATTTTGAGTGGGGAGAGTAGCCATGTGTCCAGAAAAGGAGTAAAAACTCAACAAAAGAAACATTTTACTTCTACTTCTTGCCCCTCACTCGGATGGTGCTGTGACTTGCTTCTGGCCAAAGAGATGTCCGAAAAAATTGCTGGATGAAGCTTCTAGAAAAGGTGTTTGACAAGGGACAGATTTACTTGATGTGCCTTCTTTGCCTCTCATCTTCTTTCTCTTCCTGTGTAGATAATGTACCTGATACTGACTTAATATTTTTATCACTTTATTGTCTGCTGTGCCTCTCTGCTCCTTATTTTTCCATATTGTTTAGCTGCATCTTTTGGTTTGCCTTTTCTTGTAACTCTGATTTTGTAATAGTACTTTTCATAGGAAGATTAGAAAGTTTTCAGTCTCATCTATACAATGGTTGGTCACAATTTGACTATTATTACTAGTAAGTGGGAACATTAAATACAGATGTCCATGACTTCATGCAGAGATGCCTTTCTCCCTGTAGTACTGGGCAAGGTTATGTTAAACTCAGAAATTATATTAGATTTAATTTCATCTAATTTCCATCAGACAAGAACAACAACCACAGCAAAAAAGCGTGATGTGTTTATGATGGCATCAGGGCGTGATGAAATTTGTTCCTGAAAGGAGAGGACCTCCATTTTAACTATCGTTAGTGAAAACCTAACCCCCTAATCCTTTGCTTAAAATCTTATATATTTGATGACTGGCAGAATATTCCACAGATCAACGTCTCGTGGAGGGCATTTCAAACCATGTCTCTCTTTTACTCTGTGATTCATCCGTTGCTGGCCACCATAAGACACATTTGTGTTTTATCATGGTCTTTGACCCCACATCTCCATATTACAAAGTTAGGTGAATTTACATTGTATTTTATTTTATTTTTTTAATATTTATTTTATTTTATTTTACTTTATTTAATATTATTTTAGAGAGAGAGAGAGAGAGTTTGAGCAGGGGAGAGAGGGAGAGAGAGAGAGAGAGAGAGATAGAGAGAGAGAATCTCAAGCCTACTCCATGCTCAGCACAGAGCCTGAAGCGGGACTTCATCCCACGACCCTGGGATCATAACATGAGCCAAAATCAAGAGTTGGACTTTGAGCCAACTGTGCCACCCAGGTGCCCCTGAATTTGCATTTTAGACTGTGGGAGAATTCCTGCCAGTTGCTGCTTTACTAAGATGGCAAGTAATAACCAGATGAAGAAGTTGCTGTAAACCATATAAATGTATGTCCCTGAACCCAAACAACATGTACACTCATTTCCTCTTTCCTTTCTTTTAAAAAAAAAATCAAAAGTAGGCTCCAGGCTCTGAGCTGTCAGGCACAGAGCCCTATGAAGGGCTTGAACTCACGAACCACGAGATCATGACCTGAGCTGAAGTCAGACACCTAACCGGCTGAGCGACCTAGTTGCCTCATCCTCTTCCCTTTCATTAGATTCCTACAATATCCGTGGCCATTCAGAGCCACCCTCTTAGAAGGGAAGTGTAATAGAGATGTAGCTAGGATGGAGACAGATACTATATTATAGGTAGCATACTGTGCTTTTGCAAATTTTCACTGTTTTAAGACATGTGGACACAAAGGCAGGACTCCTCCTGCGCCTGTGGATGGGGTCTGTGGATGTGAACTTAAACTTCATTCACTTCTGGGTAAATTTGCCTTTGCTTAAAACTTGAACCAGCTGTAGATATGTCTGTCTTTTAAAGGTGGTGACCTAATTAATATCAGTGGGGAAAAAAATTTCTGTCATCCTCTCTTTTCATAGAGACACCTAGGGGTAGAGTGCCAGGGACAAATATAAATTTCAAGACATGTTTTGGTTCTTCTATATTAATAAAAGGTAGGTTTGGAAGTGAGGATGTGTTTTAGCCAAGTATATAGATGCTTATTTATAAACAGAAAAGACTGAGTGTGGAAGAAATAAATTATACAATAAAGCATTTCCATTATCCATAACCCTGGATAGCTCTCTGGCATTTGGGCATTGTGGGATTATTTAGAGCCCTGTGTTCTTTTCTACTTTTCTTTGCTTAATAGGCATTTCTGTGCCGTGGCAGGAGACATGAACTCTAAGGCTGAGATTCCTTCTAGGAAGGAGGCCTGGAGGCACTTCTAGTCTGAGGCAGTCTGTCAAAAGTACACAGTCTTATAGTGGGAGTGGTATCCCCAAACACAGTACATGTTTGCCTCACACCACAGTATTTCTACTGACCATTAACAAGAGGGGGAAACCTATTGGCCAAAAGAAAAAAAGTTTGGAAGATGGAAGGGGGACTAGAGGCTTGTTTGTCCACATGAAATATTAGTTTGTGTGCAAGAGGAAACTATGAGAACCATAAAGGTGAGGTGGGAATAAAAACCCTTGATGCATGCACAACTCACCTGGGATTAAAGCCCAAGGCCATCCTGGAACCTGATCTAACCATTCATGTTGTAATCTAAAGCCTTGTCAGTGCATTGCAGGTGCACACCACATGACCAGGTGGGGAAAAAAAAGAGGTGAAGCCAACTGGGAAGAGAGTGGCAGTTTCATCTTTATAATACATACATCCCAAGGTGCGAGTGTGCATCTGGTTTCCATTTCAGAACTTTTTACTAGTAGCTTTACCAAAAGTGTGGCAGACAATTGTGTGAGTTAGGGAGTCCATATGTTAACGAGAGGCTGGGAGGGACATGGTGTGGCGGTGAGGCTGCAGGACCTAGGAGAACTGCTGGGAACCAAGGGAATGAAACTGAGTGACACAGAAGAAGGTATACAGATGCGAGGTTGGGCCACCTGAATAGTCATTTGTGGCTTGGTACTGCTAGATCTTCAGAGAGTGTAGAACTTTGAAGACACGGATATATATATATAAAAAAAAATTGTTCCAAGGATGATTGCATTTTGGACAAAACTAAAATGCTTTTGTGATGTGGAACAGATGGAAAATCATTGAACTCTAGAGCTGGCAGGAATTTTAGAGTCATCCATCCCAGCTCTTCGTTGACAGGCAAGTCCCTGAAGGCTTGTGTGTCCACTGGGTCATTGGACCTACCCAAGGTTACAGAGCTTGTGTTAGAGGTGACCTGGAGATGGCTCTGTTCTTAAATGTGTGCTGCTCCATACTAAGACCACCCCCTGGTGCTAAGTGTTTGAGCCACTGCCCTGCCTGATGATCAGCTACCTTGCATTGCTCCAGGGCTCTTGGTTGAAATCCACCTTTGGGCATATTTTTCTTATTTTTAAGTGGAGTGATGCCAGGATTATCATGGTGCTAGAAGCCTCTCTCAATGGTTTGACAACATGGGAATATATTGGTTTTCCTCCGGAAAGCTCTTATCTCCATTTTTGTCAAGCGATGCCTGGATGACCCCCTCCCCAAATACAATCAGTGTTCACCAGGGCAGCCATCAAGTTACCCTTGAGCTCTTTATTTAGTTTTTATTTATTTAGTTATTTATCTAGTTAATATATTGATGAGGGCTTTATTGAGTACCTCTTCTTTATTGAGTTCCTAATTATGTGAAGCTATTCACCTATTTTAGGCAAAGGGCCACGATGAGTGCTGTAGGAGTGACATATAAATTAGAAATTAACCCTGAACTTCAGACATAGTTTAGTAGTGTTGAACATGTAACACTAATTTTTTAAGTGTTTAATGTGTTTAGCCAAAAGGACAATGGGAATTAGGTTTTACAGTTGAGGTTTTCACCTGGGCCTTAGAAGGCAAGTAAGATGTGGAGGAGGGTGGAGAAGCATCTAGACGAAGATGGCTATGTGAGCAAAATCACCTCTTCTCTCAGGAAGCCAGAATCTCAGATAAGAGGATAACTGGGTTGTCCCTGCTGTGACCCTCTTAGCACTTCTCTCAACTCTTGTACTAAAAGAATACTTTTTCACATTTTCCCTCCCTCTTCTTTCCCCATCTTTGGCATTTTTATTAGACACCAGTAAAGAAGAAACTAGAAAGCAAATTAATTACCTGTTTTTTAAAAAAATACTTATCATCATATTATCATTTGAACCTTTAAGAGTCTCTTAAAAAGGGAGGGGAAACCAACCAGTGTCTTATAAATGTCAGAATAGATTATTTTCCGTGAAAGCATCTAATCTTGTAGTCTCTGAGGCTTTCCCTTGTTCTGCTTTGTTTTATTCACCTTAAGATTTCCATCATATGCCCTTGAGTATCTAGCAAACTCAGTGACAGGGCTGCTTCTCTGAATGGGCGGGCTCCTGGGAGCTTCTTCTTTATGTCACACCAGTGGGATCAGAAGGACCCCTTTTGCTTGTCCAGCCAGGACACCCAAGTGAAACTTCAAGTGGCATGCCAAGGGGCGGCGGGCCCGGATGTGTGTTTTTGGCAGTTTCGAGCTGACATGAGCATCTGTCAGGCCTGCCTTTTTATGACTCCCTCCAGACTGCTTGAAAAGAGATGAAAAGGTTTATTGGATCTGAGGAAGAAAGTGGTCAGGAAAGAGCACGAGGAGGGTGAGGCTCTTAGAGAGCTCAGGTTCCCCTCTGATGTCTCAGAACACGTGATATCTTTGCTAGCCAAGTAAGGTATGTGGTTTGCATTCTCCTCTCTCTCTCTCTCTGTCTCTCTCTCTCTTTCTCGTTTTCTGGGAGCCATCTTTGTGCATTCTCTTTAGAACCTATTGCCTTTTACTTCTTTGTTTTTGGGACTTGGAATTGGTCTTTGGACCACCTTATTGGTATTTCAAATCAGGGCAGTCTTCTTAGCCTTGTGTTTTGGAGTCTTTTCTGGAAGGTGTAAGAGGGATTGAAATGCTTTTGCACATTTCAGTGCTATGCAAGCCTCCTACCCTCCTCCTAGAATTCTGTGAAGCCGTTTGCCTCCTTTCTGCTGTAGTGCATGTTATCTTTTTAGGCTCTGTTGCCTGTGGCCTCTTTTGATGATCATTTTAACTGAATTTTAGCTATCTATTGATCCCTATACCTGATCCCTATACAGCTTTATCTTGGGCTCCAGAAGCAAACCAGTCTTTGATTGGAGCAATTGTAAGAACACTGATTTAGCTCACATTTCTCAAAATAAGGTCTTTTACTGCCACTTGAGATCTGGCTCTGTGACTTTGTTCATTAATTCATTAAACAAATATATATTGATAGTCTACTACTCTCAGGCATTATCTTAGTATGTAGGAATATGATAGGAAAACAAAAAGACAAAATGTGTGCCCTCAAGGAAGACAGAAGATAGCACATTAAGCAATTGAACAATGTATAGAACATACTAGATGGTGATAAGTTTTAAGGAGAGAAATGAGACTATAAGGAGGTAAGATATGCCAGTAGCAGAAAATGTTGCAGTTTTGCATATGATGGTCAGTGAAGTCTTCAGTGATTAGGTTACATTGGAGCAGTTACCACTTGGACACCTGGGAGAAGAGCCCCTTAGGCAGAAGGAATAGTAAGTTCAAGTTGCCTGAGTAGAGAGTTCACTTAGAGTGTGTAAGGGTCAGCAAGGAGGTCTATAGTGGCTGGAGTGGAATAAGCAAGGGGTGAGGAACAGTTGGAGATAATGTCAGAGGGAGGAGTAGAGGCTATAGAGTCTTGAGGGCAACTGCCAGGACTTTAGCTTTTGCTCTGAAAGACAGGGAAGCTGTTAGAGGGTTTTGTTCAGACATGAGAAATGATATAATTTATGTTTTTAGAGTATTACTTTGCCTGTTGTATTCAGAAAAAAAACAGTAGCAGTACAAGAAAGGAAGCAGAGTAGAGGCTCTTGCTAGGAGCATGTTGACCGTGTCTTGGACAAGGGTAGTAGTGGTGAAGTTAGGAAGAATTTCTGGATTCTGGAAATACCTTGAAGGTTAAGACAATAGTATTTGCCTGATGGATTAGATGCAATGAGAGGAATAGAGTTGTCAAGGATGATGCCAATTTTTTTGACATGAGCAGCAGAAGAATGAGCTTGCCTTTTGCTGAGATATTCTAGAAACAAAACATTTCAGTAGTGAGATAATAGAAATTGATTTCGATCATGTTGTTGGAGATGCCTATTAGATATTCAAGATGCCAGGTTGATTACAAATAGGGAGGTCAAAGCTGAGGATAGAATTTTAGGAAATGTCAATTTATATATATGTAACTAAAAGCCTCGACACTGGCTAAACTAAGGAAATGTGTGCAGGCAGAGGAGAGAAGTCAGAGCCATGGGATACTCCAGCATTTAGAGTGTGTGGAGATAAGAAGGAAGCACCAAAGAGAGTAGCCAGTGAAAGCATGTGATGGGTTGTTTCAGATGGTGCTGGTATATCAAGTGAGATGGAGAGGAAGAAACTGACTTTGGAGTTTATCAGTGTGGAGTCTGTTGGTGGCCATGATAATGGAATGGGTTTCAGGGAAAATGGGAGGAGACACATTGGTGTTGGATAACGTTTCTGAGGATCGTGCTGAAAATGTGAGTAGGAAATTTAGACATTATTTGAGAGGGATTTTGAACCAAGAAAGGTTTTTCTTACTCTTTTTAAGATGAGAGATCCTAGAGCATGTTTGATGGTGATGGTGATGATAATCATGTGAAGGGATAAAATGGACAAAAACTGAAGGGGAAAGTTGCTGGAGTGATGTCCTTGAGGAGGTCAGAGGGGATACAACTGGTCATACAAACAGATGGAGGATGGGTAACACCTCTTTATAGAGGAAAATTCTGACAAGCGATTAGCCATTCATGTACAAAGCATCCTTGAAAAGGCTCCTAAAGTATGAGAAACCAGGCTTACAGCCTTCTGGGTAGGAAATTGGAATATTTTTCTCTGGAAGAACTGGACTAGAAGAAAAGATACAGAGATACTGTCATGCGAGGGGGACTGTTGTGAAAGTCCCATCACCCTAAAGTGAAGCTCTGTGGCTTCCAAGCCTAGCTTAAGCCCACAAAGAATTTCAGAGTTTTATTCTTGACTTGTTGGTGTAAGTAAAGGGTCAGAAATCAATGGATAACCTGATAATGCTGAGACGATAAAAAATACAAATAATAGGAATGTGGAGGATACATGATTCAGGGATTAGAAGAGGTAAGGGAAGATACTGCATCTATACAATGAGAAAACTGTGCTTTCAAAAGGAGCCATAAGAAAGAACTTTTGGAAAGTAAATTCATGATAAAAAATATTAAAATTTAATGGAAGGGGGGATTGGCATGGAAGAAGGCAAGGATTGCAGAAAACAGAAAAAAAAAAAAAGATGAAGAGATACCCATGAGAGAGTATCCTTAAGTAATTAGAATTGGCACAGAGATTAGAGAATGACCCAGGGTAACAGCATTTCTAGAAACAGAAATGGAAGAGGGAAACATTTGAAATAAATGATACAAGAAAAAAATGTCATTCATGCAAGGAACGATGAGTTTCCATATTGCAAAAACCATTTTGGCCCTAAAACTATAACCAGAACCAGGGTACATTCTTGTGACAGGGATGAAGAGGTGAACATAAAACCTTATAGAAAGCAAAACACATCTCACTTAGAAAGGATGAAAAACTAAGATGGCATTGTTCACTAGCAACATGGAATGAGTCCAGAAGATAACAGAAGAAAGCCTTCAAAATTTGGAGAGTGATTTCTAGCATAGACTTATGTATCCAGAGAGACTCATAATTGGGTGCAAGGGTACAATAAAGACGGACGTTTTCAGATATGCAGGTCTTCATGGAATAGCTTCTCATGCTTCTTAGAAGCTACTGGAAAAGGATGTAAGACCCAGGAAATAGGAGGTGCAACATGGGAAAGTGGTGAGGGGAATTTCCAGAATGACAAGAAGGAAGACCCGAGGCCATCCAGTCTGGAGCAGGACTTGAGAGTGACATTTCAGTTTGGGGCAAGAAGAGGAGCAAGAAAAAATGATTAATTATTGAATTTATGTATTTGAAATTATGAAAAATTGTATTGAGGGGTTTTGAGAGAAGGTAGGAAGATCTGGTCATAAGTCTCTAGAAAACTAAGCAAATCCCAGAAAAAGCAAAAGTTTTTTTTTTTTTTTAATTTCTTTTAATGTTTATTTGTGAGAGAGAGAGGGAGAGAGAGAGAGAGAGAGAGAGAGAGAGAATGAGCAGGGGAGGGGCAGAAAGAGAGAGGGAGACACAGAACCTGAAGCAGGCTCCAGGCTGTCAGCTGTCAGCTTAGAGCCCCATGAGGGGCTCGAACTTACGAAAGGCAAGATAGTGACCTGAGTCAAAGTCAGATGCTCAACTGACTGAGCCACCAAGGCATCCCCAAAAAGGTTCTTTCAGAAAGGAAATGTAATCATGCTTCCTACTTGCCACAGCAGTATAATAATGCATACATACTACATGAAGATGATGATGAAACTAGAGTGGTACATGGATTGTATTAGTAGGTTGTGGCAAACGACAGTGGAATATATATGGAATATAGGGAATGGGGGTATCAGCAAGCTAAAGTAACCTCTCCCTTAGTAAGAAATCAGTACATAGTGGTTAAAACTGAAATTGGGGAAGAATATTGAGCACAATAATTTAAATTAGTTTCATATCAGAACAACTCAAAGAGCTGGAAGTGGTTATTTTTGGGATAGAAGTTGGTTGTGAGTTGGGGCTGTCTGTTTCCTACTTTTTAGAGTGATTATTTCTAAAACCTATGTATATTTATAACTGATAAGTAGGTAGGAAGTTCAGAAAAAATAAAAATAAGTGAATGAATGGGTCGAGAGAGACAGCAGAGAGCTCACGGGATCTCTGTCTATTTTTGTGTGCGAGTGGGGAGAAAGAAAGTCTGGAAGGTAGCAATTCAGCTTACCCAGGGTCGGTACCTCTGGTTACAGTTTACTCCTTCCTTCGCTGTGACTACTTGATCTCACCATGTCTAACAGTGATGTGTGCCCTCCTCTCTCTGAATCAAAGGCAAGAAGTAATGTATATCCCCATGCTCACCAGAAGAGCTGCAGGATATTTTCACATGAGCAGCATGGTGGCACATAATGGTTTTTTTTTTTTTTTTTATTCTTTGGAGTTTGGACATTTGGCCTAGATTATAACACATTCAGAAGTTCCTCTCAAACCATGCTCTTAGAATTTTTAAATGTTGTGAACTGGACGGGAATGACAGAACCAACTGTTGGTGTGGAACTCAAGAGGAAATTTTTTTTACAGTTTTCACTTTACTCTGTCCCAACCCACATACACGAGCCTCAGTCCCCTGCGCATTCCAACTGACTTCAAACAAAAAAGGTATACCTCCATATCCAGGGGTCCATGAGGTAGCCAGATGATTGGGTTCTTTTGGGGTAGTGATTCACCTCTCATCTAAGAGGAAAACTGTTGTCATGATACAGAATATGTATGGAAACCAGAGCCCTGTTAAACTCATAACCCGAGTGAGCATTCTTATCTCTCCGTGCCCCTTTTAAATCAACATGCCCATTTTATGTTTTTTTTTTTTTTATTATTACATATGATATCATTTGAGGAAAAGAAACTTGATTCCTTTCACAGGTCTGTTCTTTGCAAGATGTTACACTCAGCTCTTACAAGTGGGCCCCACAATATATTTCTGGACACCTTGTATATATATGATAAAGAGTGAAAAGCTGACATGTTTTGTAGACTGAAGTGTTATGCTTTTGGAAAGTGTGTGTGTAATTGATAGGATAGTGGGGGAGTCTGGTTGAATGTACCATGTAGCCTGGTGGTTCCTATTTCACCATAAATTGTAGTTCAGAGACGTGGCAGGGAGGGCCATGTTGTGATCTCCCATGTGTGGGTGTGTAAAAGTGTGTGCATGCTCATACACACATATGTTTCAGAGTAAGTATACACGTACACATGGCAGAGATAAAGCCATGGTTGAGAAGAAAGGGCATAACCTCAATGGGGTGAATCAACGGTGGGAGCTTCAGGAATGCAGCCAGGGGAGGAGATGAGAGGAAGTTAGGCGATCCACGCTAAAAGACAAAAAGGGAAGCCTTTTCGTGGATCTGGAAGAGATTTTGTTCAACTGCCTTCTGCTTATAAAGCAGCTGCCCAGGTGGAAGGAAGTGGCATATTCAAGTCACATAGCTAAGTAGTGGTAGAGTTATAACTGACCATGATCTGTCTAATCTTTGGTCCAGTAGGCTTTGCAGTTGACCGTTGACTCTGCTGCCTGAGCAGTCAACAGGTGAGAGGAATCTGAGATTGTGACTATAGAATTCAGGATGTGAAGAGACTAGGTCAGGCTTCCCTGTGACTGTAATATGGGCAGAGTTGCCATGGGGGCACGGTAGAAAAGTTGGGTATTGATAATCCCTGCAGTAATGACCTGCTGTCCACCAGAACTTACACTAAGAAGCTGAATAGTTCAGAGAGGGCCAAAGATAAAAGGAAGTTTGTCTTGAGTACACCAGTCTTATGAGTTAACTCTCACCAAGTGGGAGTTTGAGACAAAAATGGATTGATGGCACTTTTTTCTGATTATATTTTTAGATCTAAGAAATAATGACATTGCAGCGAGTGGAGATTGCTTTCAGGAACTGACTGGGAGTGTCAAGACTGGCTGATGCATAAGCATGGAGCAGGGACTGGGTGAGGGTGTGCCGCTTAGGACAGAGTGGCAGGGTCCAGATAGGGACAGGAGACAGGTACCCCTTGAGTGGAAGGGACTAGAATTTGCTCAGTGGGTTGTATGAGTCAGAGTCCCAGCAGAAAATAGATGACACATACAGACTGGATAATTGAGAATTTAATGGACTGTTCGTAAAAGCATGGCCAAGATTTAGGGAAGGAAGCTCTGATATCACCAGTTATTGGAGCTGGTAGCCGTGGAGCCCTTGCCCCCATAGGCTAGAAAGAGTGAGTGGAGGAGGGAACCTGGGAGAGAGTAGCTCCAGTTCTATGAGAGGGTTACTGGCTGGAGATAACAGGTATAAGGATGTTGCCAAATCATATGATCTGTTGGGAAAGGAGCCAGTGGGTGCAGGGTATAGGCAGCCCCTCAAGTCAATCTTCTCCAGCACTCTGATCTACTGGTGCCTCCCTTTACCATCCCATCATGGAGCTGGAGGGTATTGGAGTTCACTGCTACTGCTGATTGGGTCAGCCTCCCAGGGGATGGCACAGGAGGGCAGAAGGGGGTCTTAAGTGGTAAATCCAAGATATAAAGGACAGGGATAAATGCGACACTTTTTTTGCAAACTACATATTGATTTATTGCCTAATTAGATCTGTCTCTTGAGAAACTTTTTTCTCCATGACAGTAACATATACTAACATTACCAGGTTTTGGAAACAATACTGAAAGACCATCTTTGAAGGTGCTCCTTAACCTGCTTCCGGATCCCTTCTGTTACATTGCACTGTTCTTAAACTTGTTAAAATGCTTTCACAGGCTTGTTGATAAGTTCCAAAGCCTTATTTAACCTTATATGATTTTTAAAAAAAAATCAAATCTCCTAACGAAATGAAATGTATTATTCACATGACAAAGTTTTCCAGAATGACTTAGTCTTCTTATTCTTAGCCCTGACCCATGCTAACCACTGTGATTTCCAGGTGTAGTTTCTAGGGTACGTGAGACTGTTTAGTTTTGTAAGTGCATGGATTTCAGTGGAAAGAGGACAGCTCGCTGCCATAAGGCCTCCTTCTGCAATATAAGGCTAAATCCTGCCTCACTGTTTAGGAGCTCATTAACATCTTTTATCAGTCCACCACGGGGTGTTTCAGCCTACTAATAAGCAATTGACCTTCCAAGACCATAGTTAGTAAGTCAGAACGAAAAGTAATTCATATACACTATAAGTAAAACTGCCCAGTGAATAGAAATGCTTATTTGGACATTTGATGGCTTCTTCTCATAGTGATGATGAGTTTAATGATGGTCACCAGTTACTGAGTTCTTCCCATGGGTGTAGAGGAGCTTTATGTATCAGCAACACAATGCATAGGTCCCTGGCTTACATATGAGGAGATAGGCCTGGAGACATAAATAACTTGGCTAAGATCACACAGCTAGCAAATGATAGAATGAGGATTCCTTGTTCCAAATGTGATTATTCGATAACTTAAATGAAGATCACAGGGCATTTTACTGAATAAAATAAACATTTAGCCTTCATTTTCTCCTCCGTAAATGTGGTTAATATAGAACCAACCTCGTAATAGCATTATTATAATCATTAAATGACTAGTGCTGGTACAGTGCTTACAACAAGATCTGACATGTATTAAGTAAGGGAAGTAGCTTACATAATGGTTAAGGGCAGATTGCTGGGAGTCTAATCCCAACTCTGACGAGTTACTAGGTATCGTTAATTGGGCAAATAATTACCCTCTTTGGGTCTTGGTTTTCTCACAGGAAAATGGGAATAGCAAGAGTACATAACTTACAGGGTTATATGTGCATTAAATCAGTTAATGTTTATTAAGCTCTTGTGCTTGTTAAATAAAAGGTTACTTCTGTTACATGAATGAAGGCATCTATTTCCTGCTATAATGAATGACACATTGAAAAATTCATATTTTATTTTTCTTTATTTATTAGTTCATGAATACTTCTTCAAGTATATTACCTCCTGAATGGCATTTTACAGTTCCTAAGGTTATAATTTATTTTAGTTTCCAGGCACTTTAATTTCTTAGATAATGTAGTGAATGCTGTGGTGTATATTCAGATTCTTTTTCCACACTGAGGGATTCATTCTTCAACTTGCCAGGAGTTTTGGCTGCTGAAGACTTCTGTCTGACTTCCTCTCTGAAATTTGCCCTTGGCCAATGGGTGCTGTTTTACTCAAGGTTACATGCTTCCCTGAGGGAAGCTCATATCCAATGGCTGGTCCAAATGGGTATAGGAATGCCTGGGCTCTGTGCCTCAATTAAGGATGTCCCTCAAGATTGATTTCAACTTCAGACCTTCCCGTGAGGTCTCAGCTGAGAACTAAGTTGTAAATGTACCACAGTCCTATTTCTTTCATTTCTGCACAGGTGTGGTTTTCAGGACAACTGATCAGTAAACTTCTTTTCATGCGAATATTCATATTGGAGTCTGTGTCTGGGAAACCTAAACTATAACAATTGGTATGAGGAACTGTCCTAGGAAGAGGATTCCAAAATGGGATTTTGAACCTGGATCGCCTGTCAGCTGGCTGGGAATGAAGCCCTAATCGCTGGTGTAGATGGAGTATAGATAACGCCTGGTGTCTAGTTGCAGAGCAGTTGCTACTGGCGTTGAACTTGAATGAGACACAGGTGGATGGGAATGGAGTCCAGTGTGCAGTATTTCAAGCTTTTGAAAGAAAAGGATTACGGAATTGGATAACTCTTGCTAGGGCCTATTGAGGAACTGGAAAAAGACAGTAGACTGAGGGTGATTAATTACCATTTTAATCCTAAGTGTGAAAGCCAGAAAGCTCATGGCAGCATATAAAAAGATTCTCATCTGCTGCAGTTGGAAAAACAGATAAAACAGAGGATCCTAACTTAACCCTCAATCATAAACAGGTAGCAGAGTGCCAGGGAAGACTAAAATTTCCACCTTGACAAGTCTGCCCTGGCAAGATTGGGACACCAATTGGAAAAATGTGAGACCTTGGGATTTGACACGGTGACATTTTGTACCCTCAAAATGTTTCCTTTTCTCCCGAACCCTCTGGACTACAGTAGGTTCATCTTTCCATATGTCTAGCATGCCCCCTTTTTTGAAGAAGATGCAGAAGTATTTGTCTTGTATGACAATATATAGCCCTGTCAGGATCTACCTTCACCATGTTTCTGGCCAGCAGACCAACAATTAGTGTCAGATAAAAACATAACCTAGCAGAGGAAGTGCTCTTATGCTACGGGAGGAAAGGAACTGTACCCCCAAGAAGCTGCAGGACTTAGCCAATTTATACCAGCAAGAGGTACAAAAATATGGATTCTGTGGGTATGAATCAAATGGGAAGAGGGAGGTACGGTTGGATATATTGATATGGGAGTATATTGCTGTGATAGAGGATTTAATACTTGTAAAGGGTCCAAGAATATAATGCTAACATGCTGCTAAATACTATTAAAGCTTGGAGAAAGTAATGTTCCACCCTGAGTTTTGTCGAATCACCAGAACTGTCATGGCAGATAATGAATGCATCAGAACACTCAGAGAAGAGGGCATGCTAATCTGTAAGGCCTGTCAGTCAGCTATATTCTTTGGGAGGATTTAAAGGACACTCCACTAACCAACTGCTGGAGGGGCTACAGCATTGTCAAGAGACTCAGTGGTGGCTGTCCTGTGAGGCCAGGGCTGATAGAAAGGGTGCTGTTGCAAAATCGGGCTCTGATGCAGTGGGACTGACCAGAGACTGATAATAGAGGCTGGGTAGAACCACTTGTCCATCAGAAACAAGGCGGGAGCAATTATGGTGAGATACAACAAGGTTGAAATGGCATATCTCAACTTGACCCACAGATAGATGGAGATATTAAAATACAATAAGTATTCTTACGCATCAGATATATGGGCAGCCAATGGTAGTATTATTTAATCAAAAGAATTAAGGATTGATGGTTACGTGTCTAAGGGCAGTTGCTCTAATAGAAAGTCAGCCCTGCATTAGGACCTCAGCCAGTTTCAGACCTGAAACATGATTAAACGAGAGGCTGAGTATCCAGAAAGAAATAATTTTGGACACCATGACAACTGTGTACATTAAATATACACTCAGTCATTCCCCATAGGGAACTATGACCATTTACTTGGGAAACCATACACTGGAGAAAGGGCATAAACCAAATATATTTGTGACTCATGGACATGGAGTTCATGTTGATACTGATTTATATGACCCCTAAACATCACCATCATTTTCCTGTTAAAGTGCAGACATATGGGGGCCAAGTCATAAATGATGTACTGGCCAGGTTTGGATTATAGGGTGGCCACTGGGTTCAGGGTCTATCCAGTGATCATTTCCTTGGTCCCTGAATTTATAATTGGAATGTACATCTTTGATCATTGGAAGAACTGTATAATCACTTCCTTAGACTTTGTGGTAAGAAATTTTATAATGAATAAGATGAATGGAAGCCTCTGAATCTGTCCTATGCCTGATGTTCAACAAAGTAGTTTCCCCAATTTTAATTGCTGTGTCAGGTGTGGGAATCTTTACAGATTAATGCCATCAGGCACCTAGTATGTGCCCAATTATTTGGCAAATAGTAATTTTTCTGTTTCTATGAAGAAAGAAGACCAGATACAGTTTGCATTTACATGGAATGGCCAATAATATATGTTCATGGTCTTGTCCCAAGGCTGTGTTCACTCTCCTACCATCAAGAGAGTCTGATAATTTACACAATACAGTCCAAAGGGAACTGGACCATTTTGATATTTTGTGGAATATCACACTGGTCCACAGTATCGATGACATTTTGGTATTTGGCCAGATGAGGAAAATGTGGAAAATATACTGGAGGCCGTTGTAAAACATATGCAGTCCAGAGAGTGGGAGACAAGATTTTGGGTTGTACAACATCAGTGAAACTTTAGGGGTCCCATGGTCTGATGCCTGCAAGGGCAGTCACTTCGATAAAGGGGAAAATATTGCATCTTGTTCTTGGCATTATTAGGAAGGAAATAGAATATATTGTAGATTTCTTTCAGTTCTGCAAATAGCACGTTTCACATTTAGGAATACTGCTTATACCCACTTACTAACTGGCAAGGTTGTCAGCTGTAAGTGAGCAGGAAGGGGTTATGTGGCAAGTCAAGGGTGCCTCTCAGATTATACAATCTAGTCGGTCCTGTGGATCAGAGGTAATCGTATGATAGGAAAGAGGACCTGTGGATTTTATGGAAAACCACAAGAGCTCTTGAGTAAGGCCATGCTATCTCTAGTAGAATATTATACACTTTAAAAGTGGTTCCTGGTGTACTACTGAGCCCTGAGTAGAGATGGAGTACCTGAACACGGGATGTCAAGTGATCATCCCGAGGTCAGTTCTATTAGAGCTACTGAGTCAATGTCAGGTGGGCCTAGTGGAAATTCATCATAAGCTGGAAGTTTCACATTCAGAATTGAACAGGAACATGGCCAAAAGGGTGCAAATAAGATGCTCCAGCAACTCCCAGACCACCATTATCTACCACTATCTCATTTTCTCTGCCTCAGCTCATACCTGCGTAGGGAGGATCCCTATGTCCACCTGACAGGAGAGGGAAGTCTGAATTTGATTTAAGGATGGGCACAAGCTGCAAATGGTTTGCTGCTGCACTGCAGCTTTGCACTTAAGTGGCCCTGAAACAGATGTAGGGGAAATCATCCCAATGGGCAAAGCTTTGGAAGGTGGATCTGGTATCCCCATAGTGTTAAAAGAGATTTGGATATAAGACTATAGATGGATATGGGTAGTGGTGGATGGTCAGTGGTTTTCCAGGAGTTTAGAGGAGGAAAGAATATTAGAAACAGGGAGATTGGGGGAAGTAACAGGCACGGGGATGGACCTATGAGAGTAGGCAAGAAGTTTGAAGGCCTTTGTATCACTTTCTATTTCTCATAAGAAAATCTTCATGGAAGAGGCAATAGACAGAATGACTTGAGCAGTTGATATCAGCCAGACTAATTGGTCACTGCATTTTTAGCATGCAGGCTCCTAAATAGAGCATCCTTGGTGACAGGGATGGGAAACACTACCTGGACCCAACAGCATGGGCTCTCACTCACCAATGCTGATGTAGCTCTTGTTGCTGCTGAGGGTCCAACCTACTAACCTGTCCACCCTGAGCCTCTGATACAGCACTGTTGTTCAAAACCAATTAGCCACCGTGGACAACCCTTCACTCTAAATGAACTCTTCCAGTTCATTTTAACTGGAATTGACACATATTCCAGGTATGGGTTTGCCTTTCCTGATGGAAGGGCATACTTTTAGATATCTTAAACCATACTTTTAGATATCTTAAAGTGTTTTGTTCACTGAAACAGAATATCATAAAATACTGCCTGGGACAAGGGACTCACATCAAAGAAGGTATGACAGTGAGCACATGTCCAAAGGCCCACTTGTCCTATCACATACCACACTATTCAGAAGCCATCAGCTTAAAAGGAAGTGGAGAAGCCTTTTGAAGGTATGGCTAAGGTGTCATTTTGGAGGTGGTAAACCTGTGACCATGGAGACTATCTGGTAGGTTGTGGTACACACTCTGAATTCATTGACACAGCTCTCTTTTTAGTAGGTGGAAGACTTGAGTGTGGAAACCAAGGGTTGGAAATAGAAGTAGCCCTACTTACCATCACTCACAGTGACCTACTTGGAGGACTTTCTACTTGTATTTCTGCAACTGCAAGCCTTTTTTTCTTTTTTTTTTTTTTAATGTTCCCAGAGGCAGAGTACTTCCACAGGGGACACAGCAAGAATCCTATTATGTTGTAAGCTATGACTGTCACCTAGCCACTTTGGGTTCTGATTGCCAAGATATTGCAGACCAGGAAATGAGTCATCATCCCAGCAGGAGTAATTGACCTTGATGTTAAGAGAAGATAAGGCTGTTCTTACATAACAGGGGGCTGGGAAGAGTGCCTTTGATTCCCAGGTGATTTAATGGGGATATTTATTGGTTCTCTTTTGTACAATTTTGATAGTAAATGGGCAAATACTGCAGCTACAGTCTGAGAAGGGCATGTCAACCAGGATTTAGACCTCTTGGGGTGAGACTCTTGAGACCTCACCTGGTAAACCACCAAGATCTAAAGAGGTTCTAGCAGAGGGTAAGAGGAGTCTAGAATGAATAATAAAGAGGTCACTGAATACCAAATGTGTCCCCATGACCAGCTGTAAAGGCACAAGTCCTAATTTGTTTCAGTGACTGTCCTCTTTAAAGGTTCCCCAGGAAAAGGCAGAAACTAGAAAGAATCTTGTGGGAGTTATTTCTAGAAGGAATGGCCTCAGTTTACGGTTTTGGGTGGCAAGGAGTGGTTTCTCGTGGATCTGTGGTATGCCCAGATCTTCTGTTAGGACTGAGGTACTTACTTCTCCAGCTACCACAAGTATGGTTCCTGAACATTCAGAGCTGAGTCCATTTAATGGACATGCCCTCAGCCAGACAAAGGTATTTCACCCGTTTACATCCTTTCTTTAGGGATAACCTGCATTCAGCGATTGGTCAAAGCATGGGGACACATGTCTGCCTCTTTTTGTCTCAATGTATGGTGCTCTGATGGACCATTCCAGCTTCTAGCCCCTGTGGAATAGTTCAAGGCTGTAGTTACAGTGTTGTAGTTCAACTTTTCCATTTGCCCAATCCCATTTCCCCTGCTCCCTCAAAGGAATTATTCCCAATTAATTCCCTTCATACAGATCTTCATCCCAAAGTCTGTTTCCTGAAAAAGCCAAACTATAATACATAAACAATCTGTAAAACATAAGGTATGCCTACTGCTCACAGTCATTGTAGGCTGAGTTCTGTTAAATTCAATTTTTATAGAGGGACCTTTCCTGACATTGTTGTTGGACTTTAAGTATGCCCTACATGCATTCCAGGAGTCCTCTGTCCCCTTATTACATTAATTAGAGACACAGAAATTCTCTGAATTCCCAGCTGTAGGAAAAGTGTTTGTTGAGGAAGACATCATCTTGATGTGGATTTGCATTTTTCTGTGTGTTTATTTGGTGGCCATGCCAGCTGTCATTTTCAGCTGCTTTGAGTTGGCCCATGTTGTCATTGCCCTCTGGATGCCATTAGAGAAAAATTTATTTCATTATTGTGTGCCTACTGTGCTGGTTAGATATTTGCACACAGATTGTTTCATCTTGTTTTTGAAACAAGATTGTGAACTAGACATGATGTCTAATTAGCAGATGAGGAAGACTGAAACTCACAGAGGTTGAATATCTTTTCAATAGAGCTAGCTAGCTCATTATAATAGTCGAGATTCAAAGCTACATCCTGACTGCAGGTCTCTATTCTCTTCTCACCTTCATAAGGTAGTCACGCCATGTGTGTGGACTCCTACCTGGTGCCTGGACCACACCTGAGTGACCTTCTATGTTAAATAATCACCTGTAATGAACTAGAGTCTATTGAAAAATCTTTGAAAGTTTCCATATTCCTTTTATAACTGACATGGACCCACTCTCAGTGATGGACACTGTTTTCTCCAATTTTGGCGGGCCCTCCAATCCTGGTTGGGAAGTTGTATCACCGTTCTGGCTTAACTTTTTCCTCTTACACGAGGATAGCCCAGGGAAGTGCTCATTTGTGAAGAACCTTAAATAGGTAGTGGAGAAGCTCAGCACTGTTTGTTTGTTTTCTTCTACAGTCAGTATGGCTGGGAAAGTCACTCTGTTAATCACAGTGTAGATTTGTAGTCTTTGACTGGGAAAAGGCTTGCTGGTGAAGTCTGATACTGAAAAGTAATCTTCTTCAGGAAATGAGTACCAAAGAGCTGTTATTCTGTGTAATAACAAAGAAACAGTAAGAATCCCAAGAGAGAAAGTCCTTTGGCAACTGATGGACAGTGGTCATTATTATCTGAGCACACAAATAAAAATACCTTCAAACCTGGAAGAGTGGGTTTCTGTGTTTTAAATATAGATTCTTGTTTTTCAAATGGGACTGTTTCCAAATGACCTCCTGATCTCCTGGGGTAGAGTTAACAATTGAAGGCAGTTGTGAGGTGGAGGGAAATGAAATGAGGCTAGCATTGGTGGAAACTGCAGAATGTATCTTCTGGAGTTTTGTATTTGAAACAAAGGATCTTCAGGTATACATCCATGAATATGTAGCAGCAAATGTATTGCATCCAACTAATATTTGGTGGCAAATTGTCATCAGTGTCATTCATTGGGTTAGTGTAGAAGGCTCATCAGGACTCATAATGAGGCTGGTCCCTTTGGAAGATGATATGGGGCAAAATATATAAGGCCTGCCTTATGATGCTGAAAACTCCATGTGATGATTCACTTTAAAAACACCTATGAATTTTTTCAAGAAAGAAATCACTTTGCCATACTGCCTCCCATCTGTGGAAGTCTATCATTTGGCCTATGGAACTAAACTCAAGAAACCAGCTGGTGCGAATGACCTGACCAGGATGGCAGATTCCTTGGCCCTTCTTCAGAATGCATTTGAAAAAAAGAGAGGATGATTTTTGCCATTAGCCCTGAAAGTGTGACCTTTTTATGTGGCTTCCAGGAAAAGAGATGATAGAGAGATAACCCCCATTATTTCCATATATGAATTTTGCCTTGATGTTCCTAAAAGATTTGAAAATTATGTATTGTTTCAAACTGATCTATTTAAATAGCACCAAAAACATAAAAAAAAATAAAGTTCTGCAGCACCTGGGTGGCTCAGTTGGTTGAGTGTCCGACTTCAGCTCAGGTCATGATCTCATGGTTTGTGAGTTCAAGCCCTGTGTCGGGCTGACAGCTTGGAGGCCGGAGCCTGCTTCGGGTTCTGTGTCTCCCTCTCTCTCTGCCCCTCCCCTGCTTGCTCTCTCTGTCTCTCTCTCTCTCTCTCTCTCAAAAATAAATAAACGTTAAAAAAAAGTTCTTTCTTTTACGTTGTCACACGTATCATGTTTTTACTGCAACACAACTATCTTAAAAAAGGACTCCCTTCAGCCTTCTTTCTTTCTTTTTTTCTCATTTCTATCTAGGATTTTTTCTTTCGGGAAAGTTTCAGGTTTAAAGAAAACCTTTTTTTATAACTAGTTATTTAAACTAAAGCTCCTTTTTCAGATAAAAAAGGGGCCTTTTGAGTGTTATTAAATGTTAAAAAAAATCCTTAAAATGTGTATTGATTCATTGGTTCAATGTGTGTCGAGTGGTAACTCTGCCTCAGGCACCATTCCAGGTCCTGGGTGCTAGCCTACGGGAAGAAAAGTGCTAGAAACACACTAGGAATTTGAAAAATTGTTAAACTGCCCTCTACATCAGCTTCTGGCCTTTGAATGACTGGAATTGCTACTGGAGGTGATAGGGAGGGAAATGAGTGCTGTTGATAAACTATAACATTTTGCTGTGTGTGTAGTTTAATTAGGATCTTGCTTCAGAGATGTATTCAAATGTGTAAACAGAAATCTCTGAACTAAAAACATATTGAGTAATCTGAAAGAATGCACTTTCTTAAACTCTTATGGAGTCTGCTTCCCTAAAAATAATTTCCCAGTCTAAGAATCTTGACTAATTAAAAATGGTATAGCTGCGTAAAAATTATTAGTTTTGATTGTAAGCAACAGAAACCGATGCCAGATAGCTGAGTTGGGAGGCAGAGGAGTCTTACTCTAGGAGTTTCCTCAGGACAGTACAGCTGAACCTTAGGAATAAAATAAATGAAGGACTCACTGCCGAAATCTTCTCCGTCTGTCATCTCTTCTCTTGTCTGTGTTGACTTCCTTCTCTCCCTTTGCAGACTGGCTTCCCCAGCTTTGCCATTTCAACTGGTTGGAAACCACGACTATGGAAAGCCTCCTGTTTTGTTTGATACAGACCCTCAAGCAAAACAGATAGAGACTATCACTCAAGGTAAGAACTCCCATTTCTCTGACCCGTATTGGGTCACAAGATCACCTTGGACCAGTCAGCTGAGCCTGGGTGGGTTGGTGGGGTCATATGCTAGAGCTGGTAACAGGAGCTCAGGTGTGGTTGGGGGTGGACAAGGCAGGGGGGGCTGGGAGGTCTTCAGGAGAAACTGTGCAGTCAATGGAGTACTTGTCCACAAAAATTAAAGCCATTTTATCTCCATTTATTCATTTTACATTTTAAAAAATTGTGTGAAAAAATCTGGCAGTAAACTGAGATCGACAAACTATGGCCTGCAGGCCAAACCCAGCCTGTGGACCATTTTTGTAACTGCCTGTGAACAACATTTAAAAAGTACTGTTAAAGGGGTGCCTGGGTGGCACAGTTGGTTAAGCATCTGACTCTTGATCTTGGCTCAGGTCATGATCTTGCAGTTTGTGGGTTTGAGCCCCACATTGAGCTCTGCACTGATATGTGTATTGCCTGCTTGGGATTCTCTCTCTCCCCTCTGTCTCTGCCCCTCCCCACCTATCCACCCCCCCCTTCTTTCTCTCAAATGAAATTAAAAAAATAAAAATAAGTAAAAGCAAAATTTGCTTTCTAAAACTATATGGGAATATTGATATTAATGTTTCAAAATTAAATTTAAAACAGATTTTTTTTAAACTACTTATTTATTTTTGAGAGAGAGACAGGGTGCAAGCACGGGAAGGGTAGAGAGAAAGGGAGACACAGAATCTGAAACAGGCTCCAGGCTCTGAGACATGAGATCATGACCTAAGCTGAATTTGGATGCTTAACTGACTGAGCCACCCAGGCTCCCCTGACCATAAATAGATGTTTTGATGTCACATAGATGCCGCTTTGAATGGTCATAGTCCTTATTCAACAGAATAGTACAATATGAGTATTGTAAGTATGGACTAAAATCTACATGAATATAGAGACCTACTCTACGCAATCACATTTTATCCAGAGACCATCCTGTTTCAATCTCTCCACTCTCGTGTTCTCTCTTTCCTCTCATATTTACGTAAGCTTGTATACACACCATTCGCAAAGCCTCCGAGAGCATGTAAAGAGAAAAATATATAGGCACGATCTATATTTATCTGTAACCATATTTTACATCACATACTGCCTACAAAAAAAATCACCCTTGTAATTTTTTTATCGGAAATAAAATCTAGGGGTGAAAAAGTATATCTTACTGACTTTTTGGTACTTCATTTAACACCTACAGTATAAAGCCCCATTTGGAAAAGATCTTTCTGAAAAAGGGGTTATCTCATCAATCAAGCACTTCCTGTGTATGTATTGTAAATAATAAATGTATGCCACATGTGTGGCTGCAGGAACAGGGAAAAAATTCTATTGGCATGCTGAGGAAACACAGCTAAAATAACTCCTACCAACCCACTTCATTCCACTCAGCAAAACTTGGCCAAGTCAAATTCATCAATATTGATTTCAGGTTTCATCAGCAGGGACTTTTTGAGCAAGATTCTTTTAGTTACATTTTCCATTTGACATTTCTCATTAGACTCAAAATGTTCACTGTGTGTAAGTCCTTTCATGTAACTCAAAACTGAGCTCATCAAGCAACCTTTCCAACAGAAAAAAACAGTGGACGCATTTGCTTCTTGAAAAAGGAAATTTCTTTATTTAGACAGTTGTCCTCTGTCAACCCAGAATCCTGGCTTCCTCATCATTTTTTCTTTTGGAGTTAAGATTTTATTTGTTTGTTTTTGTTTTTCCTTGGTCACAAAGAAAGATAATGCTGGCAGAGCAATATTGGAAATATCACGAGGCACTGATTCTGAGGAATCCCTCTGCTGGCTGTTTAAGAGAATATAATGCTCTTGTCAGGGCTTTAGGAGTAAACCTCGTTTTATTCTCTTGACTCTAGAATCCAGATCCATTTGTAATCTAAATGACTCTTGTTTTTCTGGAGCTCTCCATGTCTATAGGGTGAGGAATAAATGACCAGGTAGGGCTCACCTGTTGAGATGGATGTTAAGTCAGGTTGTATGTTATGCTTATCTTCCTGTTTTATACCCTCCTGACTCCTGCCTTTCTCCAAAGCAGTCCCTATAGTTGTTGTTTTGTACTCAGAATAAGTATTAGAAAAGAAGCAATAGTAAACTGAGAAATCTAACCCCTTAAAGAGGGGGAATATTTTAAAAACTTACTTTAATGCCAAAGATAGCTTCTCTGTTTACAGTCATTCACCTCTCTCTGTTAAGAAGCCTCTGTACACTGTCTCTGCTCCTTGGTGTCCTGGAGGTAGGTACTCGATCAAAACTAGGCCAACTAGCTTTTGGCTCCTATAAATCTGAACCATGGACTGAAATGGTCAGGAGGCCATGACTCCTTGGAGCCACTGTAGGAGTAAATTAACTCATGAGAATGGACTTCTGCATAGTTACCAAGACTCTAGAGATGTATTGGTGTCTATCTTTCTCAAGTCTTCACTGTTCAACTATTTCTTTGGTTTCAATAAATCACCGTTCTTTTGCTCAAATTTTTCAGAATTGATTTCTGTTGCTTGAAACCAAAACAGATATACTTATCTTTTAGTAACTGGTTCTACATACAAGATAATCAATTTATGATTTATTTATATATTTTAATATTAAATAAAAATGATTTAATATTTTTATATGTTGGGAATGGGAAGAATGGAGTGATGGTTTGGGTAAATATTCACGAACTGAAAATGACTGTATGGTTCAGGTTGTCATGCACTTTGCTGGGGCTGGGTCTGGGTCTATTTTAGCTGTAGAACTCTTCCAGTCAAAGTCAGAATATTTTTAAAGAACAATTTGCTGAGATTTATGATGACTTATATGCAAACCGGTGGAAGTTCAGCTTTGTAGCTCCTTAACATTCCCCGATCATTCTGAACCCGTAATCCCCGGCCCAGCAGTTGGGACTCAGAATCCTTTGTAAGCAAAAGCAAGCAGAAGAGTGTGAGAGAAGGATACTATTTGGGGTACACCTCATGCAGCCATCAATGAAACCTAGAGTTTTTTGGTTAAGGAGTTTACTTTCCACAAACATTGTTTATTTCCTTCCCTTTCAGTGTACTTACTTATGAGACGTGACTGTATGAAATATTCTTATGGTAAGGTCTGTGTCTTACTCAGCTGTGTCCCTGGTGCCACATGATTCTTGGTGCACAGGGAGCTTCCACAATGAATGTTTGTTGAGCAAATGAATATACATACCTGGTGTGTTTGTATATATTTGTGTTTATATAGTAGAAAGCACAAACCATCACACCTCAATTGATGTATTACTTGAGGTCCTAAAAGGTTTAGGAAAAGAGAATTCTGGTCGGTTGAATCAAATTTTGTGTATAAATGTCAAGTGTTCTTTCAAAGAGTTGCATTATGATTCCTTTTATGATGGAAATAATCATCCCCAGTGAATCCTCTTGGTGGTTTGAGTTGTCATGCCACAGCTTTGCTTATATCAAAGTACAGGGATAAATACTTCTCATTTAAACAACGTAACTTACCTGAATATGATCCTCACTGCCCAGAACTCAGTTTTACACTTAGCAAAAATTAAAAGCAGTGGGGGGGTGGGGAGGTAGAGGAGCAGTCCACCCAGCAAGGGAGGGGCCTGCAGGGGATTTGTTGATTGATTAGCAATCCATATCCTAAGCCAGATGGTAGGACCACCAGAGCTTGTTTAATTTTTCATCTTAATATATTTCTAGACCTGCAGAACATGTTTCGTAATGAGAAAGTCTCAAAACTTAAAGCAAAACGGAAAGAATTTCAACATTAGATTGTGGGTATTTCGACCTGTAAAAACTTAACCGCCACACTTAATTATATTTATCAGATTTGACTGTATGTTTTACATAAGTTGGATTCCTAGTTATTTTATTTTCTGTCACAATGAAAATGAACATCCTAATTGTGAAACCTGGAGCCCACTTTGAATCCCTCATCAAAATGAGGATACTCGTCAAATGTATTCTACTTCAAAAAATAGGTTTGAAGTCATTGCAGCCTCCTGTTAATAAGAAGAGGCTAATGGAACCCAGTGGCTTAAAAGTACTACTGCGTAGATATTTTGAAAGGAGATTTTTAATTATCACAATATCCAATGAGATTAAAAACAGGAAGTTCTTTTTAGGGAAATGGAAACGTAACCTATTTGCGAGAGAAACTTCAGAACATAAGAGTTTCTGGAACCTTTTTACATAGATATCATTTATTGCTTTTAAACGTTCCTTTTTCTTTCTTTTTTTTTTTTTAAAGCTTTTATGGTTTCATGCCCGAAACCAATTAATGACCTCTGTGAAAAGATGAGACACACTGAGTGATGGGGCCACAGGCACTGCTATGACCTAGAGATTGTTTTAGTGACACATTGACACTCAATTTAGAGACAGACCTTGTTGCTTTTGAAGGATGGTGTTCTCTCATGCCTGGGAAGAGTTCGGATAATCTTTGATATTCTTGCACTAAAGATTAAATTAAGATAAAAGAGCAACCTTTGCGAAGATCATTTTTATCACTTGTAAATTAATGATAGTATTCATTTCCTGGGGATGCCATAACAAACTACCACAACCTGGGTGGCTTAAAGTGACAGAAGTGTATTCTCCCACAGTGGTGGAGGTGGGAAGTCAGAAATCGAGGTGAGGGCAGGGTGAGTTCCCTCAGAGGGCCTCAAGGGAGAGTCTTCTCTGTGCCTCTCCTAGCTTCCGATTGTTGCTGGCAATCATTGGTGTCTTTTAGCAGGAAGCCTTATAACTTCAATCTCTGTCCTTATTTGACATTCTCCCTGGGTGTTCATACTATCTTCTTTTAAAGATACTGGCCATATTGTATTAAGGACTCACTCTATCCAGGATGACTTCATCTTAACTAATTACATCTGTGGTGACCCTCTTTTCACAGAAGATCACAATATGATGTACTGGGGTTTAGGATGTCATCATATCTTTTTTTTAAAGTTTATTTATTTCGAAAAAGAAAGAGAACCCATGTGTGCGCATGTGTGTGCAAGTGGGGGAGGGGCAGAGAGAGGGGGAGAGAATCCTCAGCAGGCTCCATGCAGTGTCAGTGCAGAGCCTGTCATGGCGCTCAATCCCATGAGCTGGGGGATCATGACCTGAGCCAAAATCAAGTCTGACACTTAACAAACTGAGCCACTCAGGTGCCCCCAGCATATCTTTTGAAGTGACAGAATTCAACCCACAACACTAATTATTTATAATTATTAAAAAAATTTTTTAATGTTTATTTTTGAGAGAGAGAGTATGCACATAAAAGTGGAGGAGGGGCACACACACACACACACACACACACACACACACACACACACAGAATCTGAAGCAGGCTCCAGGCTCTGAGCCATCAGCACACAGCCCCATGCAGGGCTCAAACCCATCAACTGTGAGATCGTGACTTGAGCTGAAGTCAGATGCTTAACCGACTGAGCCACCCCGGCACCCCTGTAATGATTTTTTTTTAAAGAAGTGAGAGATTTCTTTTTTATCCAAATGGGA
The DNA here is from genome assembly GCA_030068075.1 of Paguma larvata. NCBI lineage: Eukaryota > Metazoa > Chordata > Mammalia > Carnivora > Viverridae > Paguma > Paguma larvata. Next base: position 81,861,534 of record CM057832.1, read on the forward strand.
GTATAATTGCTTGATGCCCTGGAGTCCAGGGGTGGGGGCTGAGTTTCTCTTTGCTAGCCCACTTTGGAGGTTTTCTATAGAAGGAACCAAGGCTATTAATGTACTCCAGGTACCTCCTTCAAGTTAAGTCTGTCTCACCACAGAGTTCCTGGAATCCTAGACATGGACACTGCACAAAGCATAGAGGACATCTATTCCTGTGCTTTTCAAAGCAGTGAGTCCCTTATCAAGCTTTTGGGGGCACTTAATCATTACATAGAGGAAGGCTGAGCTGTTTTCCTAGATGCAGTGGTAAAGATGGCAGAGCCCATTATGCATCTATTCCTTCAACTTAAAACCCTCCAGACACCTCCACATGCCTTGCATTCAAATCAACTGATAATCTTTTTAGTAATTGAGATTCCTGGCTCCTCCTTCTTCCTAGACCTACTAAATCAATTTCAAAGGTGAAGGATTATGAGTTTGGAGTGTGAGCACACATCTCACCTGTTTATTCATGCTCACTAAGGTTTAACAGCCTTTTCCCTAAAAAACTTAAAACCACCTCTCCGATATCCTTAGAGATGAAGAGACTGAGAAACAGATGGACCAGCTGAAGACTGAAGGCTGCCAAGGCTGGAAACCAACAGTTTGCCCACCCCTACCCATGCCCTGGCCTCCAGCCTCTGTGTAAGGTGTATACAAGAGGCAGTTCTTTATTTTGTACTTGGAGTGGGGGAGGAACTCCACCTCTGAACTCTTCCAGAACATTTCCCACACATTACTTAACAACAAAAAGTATTTATTTCTTTATTTTGAGGGTGAAAAATAAATCTGTTACCCATGTTTTCACCTAATAGAACACTGTATTCTCCAGGGTCAGCATTTAGGCATCTTGTAAAAATCGATCTCCAAAAGCTAATGGTTTCATTGGGGAGGTGAGGATTTTGGTTCTCAGCCTTTTCTTCTAACTAATGGCTCAATAACAAGACTGAAATCATCCGGGACCAAAAGGAATTTCCAATGATGAAGGAGCATCTTAATAAGAAATGAGTGGGATAGTGCTGTAACCCTGAAATCTTGGCACTTTCAGCCTTGTAAACCTGATGAGGTTCATGAAAGCAGCCTTTGTACCTCACTTGGCACCGTGTGCGAGCGAGATCCCAGATTTCTCATGAACTGAAGCGACAGGGGTGATGGATCTGATCGTGTGAGGTGACACACACCAGGCCTTGGAAGTGCCTGTAAATGGAGGTCCCTTTTAGCATTCAGGATTGAAGCTTGGGCAGGCAAAGTCACAGGAACTCCTTTCCCCCTCTCTTTCTTTCCCCCTCTCTTTTTGGTTGGTTGTTCGAGGCATGCATTGCAAATCGGAAGTGGTTGAGAGAAGGGGGACTCTATTTCCACCAACTATAGTTGTAACTTGAGTTTGTAGCAGAAAGTGAAATAAGACAGGACCATCAAACCTCATGATTTTCAATGGCTGGAATCCTTTTTTGCGTCTCGCCCAGATGTGTGTGTACTGGTTAAGTGCTAGGCAATTAGTGTATGTTTCTATGCTGTAGTTCTTTATACATTTCTTGCTTGTTGAGAAGTGACTCTGTAGTCTCACGGTGTATGGGCCAATTCTTTTAAGATTCAACATTGTACTAGGTCGTGGTAACTGCCCATGTGTCTATTTCTAAAGAAGTGGTTGCTCTCATAGGGTCTGGGCATGAGCTAGAGGGAAAGGTTTTCTTTTTATCTTCCTGCCCGATACAAATAAAGGTGCCTTCTTCTGGTAACAGTGTCACATGGCACCCTCTCAGAGATGGATGTTCCACTTGATGGCCCAGTAGTGATACAGAGAACAGAACTGTTCTTTGTCTCAAGATGCTCATGTCTGCGTGGTGAATGTCTGCGTGGTGAACTGTTCTTTGTCTCAAGATGCTCATGTCTCTGTGGGCAGGTGTCTCATGGATAGCAGCGCTGTCAACATAATTTATGGGGGCCCTTGTTCAAAAAGTAGGAAACAGTTGTCATTAAAGGAACTAAAACATAGAGCTTTTCCTTTTCTTCCACAGGTTTTCTCCTGATAAGTCATGTTTTTTTTTTTTTATTTACTATTGAACATCATTTTAAGTAAAAACAAAATTTTAGCTTACTTGCATGTGTTTTACCAGTTCTATTGGGCCATGTCAGTCTTAAATGTAAATTTATGAACATTTAACTCAGATGTGGAATCATCAAAATCACACAATACATATTTGGGAACTCCCACATGCATCTGTCTTTCATTCTTACCAGAACAGTGGGACTGGTGCCTGATACTAACTCAGTTGTTTTCAATTCACCTGAATTGTACTAACAAATTCCACCTGTGCTTCCTGGGGAGCATGGAAGAATTGAAAGGAAGAGGAGCAATGGGCTGCTCTCACTTTGCCTTTTTCTGTGCCACCATTTTCAGCATAAGTGGTTGGCGATCCAGGAAAGTGACTTGGGTATGGAAATATTGATAGCATTCCTTGGGAGTTCTGTTCCCTCGAACACCCTTGCATTCTTTCTGTGCTTGAAGAAAATTCCGATGAAAAGAGAAAAACATGGCATCTCTGAGGTGTCCCTCTAGCTGCTTACTCAGTTGTGGACTGAACACACTTACATGAAACTCACTCGGAATGTCACTGGACTCCCATGCATTACAAGTCCACCAGAATCCTGTGCTCATAGGGCAGTGCAAACACTTTGTGTGACTGGGACAGCATGCATACTGACCAGACGTCTTCTCTGCTCACACGCATGCTCCATTGTCCTATGAGAACTCACTTACATAACAAGTTCAGAGAAAAAATTAGGAAGAATTTCAAGATGATGACAGTAGAGCTTAATGCCAAGTGTGGGGCCCTTGTGAGATCAGGGACTTCTGCGACTGCACGGATCACACATCCATGAAGATAGCCTTGATGGGAAATTAGAATCAGAGAATGTTTGGTAAGCATGAAATAAAGACCAAAGATTTTAGGAGACCTTACCTGACCACTGTGGAAAGTTAAGACTAAGACATGTCCTGGCACCAATGACATTGAGGTCTCAGCTCAGATGTCACCTTTTCAGGGTGATTTTCTATGACCACTCAATCTAAAGCAACTCTCCTCAGTCATTCTTTATTATGGCAGTGGTTCTCCAACTTTATTGTTTTTGCTGGATCCTATCTCTGAAGTGTCTGACTGGAAGGTTTTGAGGGAAGCCTGAGAGTCCGTTTTTCTAATGAGCTCCCAGGAGATGCTGATACTGCTGATTCGGAGACCAAACTTTGAGAACAACTACTCTCTTTCATTACTCTGCTTCATTTTTCCTACAGCATATATCTGGAAATTGTCTTTGTATTTATTTACTTGTTCATTGTCTATTTCTACCACATGGAATTAAGTTCAAAAAGAGCAGAAATTTAGTCTGTTATGTTCACTACTATACCTTAGAGCTTGGAGCATGCCTGGCTGGTGATAGGTACTCGGTAAATATTTATTGAATTAAGTCGTGAATGCATGACCAGGAAGCTCAGTGGGTGAGAGGTTATTAGATAGTGGTCATTGGGGTACAGCTGGGCCAAAGAAACACTTCTACCTATGCCAGGTAGGAGATATTGCTGGTCACATTTGCTTCTAGGCAAATAAAATGCAAAGTTGCAAATGTAGGGGCAGGGAGCAGTAATCCTGAAACATAATGTTAGGAAACCCAACTGGATAATTTAAATGGGGGGAATAGAAGGGGCATTATAATTTCCTTTCTTGCTTGTGTATTTGGCCGTGGCTATAACAGAATGGGATGCAAGGGTCCGTCTTGTCCATAGGTGGATTCCAGAGTCTCAGCTGCTCTGCTGTGACAGTCCTTGTATTTTGGATCCTTGGCTGTTGGTTTACCAGAAGCACATATTCAAGCTAGACCGTATATTATAAACTCCCTCGTCTACCACTGATGCGTTTATGAACTGAGATGAGCAAAGGTGATTTTCCATGATAATCGCATGAAGAATGACCATGACTTTCTCAGACATCCCACTTGGAATCTGGCATACTCTGACTCTGCAGCCCCAGGAAAATCTGGAGACTTTCAGGGCTAGTGAGCTGGTGACAGTGGTGACACCCCGTGCTTACACATATAATCCTTGAGCCCCTGAGATGCCTTAGCCTTCCATGTCTTAGCAGTCATCCAGCAGTTTGGTCAGTGTCACCTGATCCTCTGTACTCCCTACATTTTTCTTTAAAAAATAGATTTTTGTGTCACTTAAAATACCCTTTCAGCTTTCTTTCAAGTAGCTTTGGCAGAAGTAGGTTCTGAGGGGAAAAGTTTCTGTGAAACTCCTAAAACCAGGAGGCAGCAATTATGTATCAGGTTCAGCCGGAGGAGGGAGAATCACGACTCCACCATAGACACCTGTCACGTGTGTTTGTGTGACAAGAATAGGCCCAGCACTTGGCCACAGTCAGAGCAGGTCATGGTGCTGGACGATCTGTGGAAGTGCTTCAGCCTCTTGGCAAGAAGTTCACATTGGTGGTTCTCAAACCCTGGTGTATTAGAAAGATTTCTGCTCCTTGCTTCTAGAGATTCTGAGTCACTGTGTCTGGGGAAGAGTGTGTTACTCAGTGTGATCTTTGTTAAGGAGTGCCACAGACTGGATGACTTTTACGATAGACATTTGTTTACGTCACGGCTCTGGAGGCTGCAAGATGGAGATGAGGTGTCAGCAGGGTTCCCTGTGGTCTTCCCGCTGTGCGTGACTTTGTCCTAGCCTGCTCTGGAAAGCACGCAGGTCATGTTTGATTAGGTTCCATTCAATTGAATTTAACCTTAATTACCTTTTTAAAGATGCACTCATTAAATAGTCATATTGTGAGGCACTGGAGGTTAGGGCCTCAATGTAGGAATTTGGTGGGTATGCAATTCGGCCCATAATAGGTAGAGCTCAGGGAAGCTGTATTTCCAACCCTGTCTCCAGGTCATTTTGATATAGCCAGGCTTACAGCCAGTGTTTTGTGGCCACTGCAAACACCTGCTAGATCTGCAGCCCTGTCCACTGGCACAATGCTCATTTTTCTCCTTTGCAAATGAGACCTTCTCTGCCAAGCCAGCTGATTTTCAATGGGATTGTAACAAATATACTCCGGAAGGACTCAGTAACTCAATACTTTGCTGCCTGCAAATATAATCTGGGTTCACCTGTGGCTGGACTTTTGGGTGTCAACCCAGAGACATTTCATTTCCATCCCCCTATCTTCTCCGAAGCAAAGCAGGTTTGGTATTTGCAGGAAAATGTGAATCCGAAGACAGATTATGAGTAAAGCTTTGGGTGCTGGAAAATGGATCAGATGTAAACCTAATTGCCTATAATTTATTTTCTGTGGCTGCAATTTGGTCTGCTCTCCAAAAATCCTCATTAAATCTTAAACTCCAGGATATATCCCCCTGTCCCTAAGGAAATAGTACAGCACTAACAAGCATTTGCCTGAAAAGTCAATCTTCAGTATATGTTTCTCTCCAATAAGCCCTTCCTTTCTGCCAACTGTCAAAACTGTCTGTACGAATGCAGATAACTCATCTATGGTGGAGTCCATTTTCCCTACGTGTGTGTGTTTTGGGGTGGGGGGTGTGGAGGTGAGGTGGGTTTAACTTTAAGAACATACTTTACTTGCCATTTCTTGAGTTTATGAAGTGATAAATCTCCTCCCAAGTGGAGATAATATTTTCATTAGAATTTTGTGGGGCAAGAGCATTTTTTGAATCATGCCTTCTTGCGTCTTGGGGTAGTAAAAATGATACATTTTCTCGTCTGATCCTGCTCTATTGACAGCAGCGGCTTCAATATCACAACCTAAATACTATGCACAATTCACTATTTGTGTAGGAAATTAAGGTTCAACCATCCTCAGTTTTGATTTTTAGACCAGAAGGAGCCCTAGACACATGGGTTATACCATCATTCTGGAGGGCTTGGAACAGTGTGAGGGTGTTTTGTCGTGTTCACAACATCTGGGGGGCATTCCTGGAATTTAATGGTGGGAAGCAGAGAAGTGAGACATCCCTACAATACTCAGAACAGTTCCATACAACCAAAACTGATGCACCAAAAATGCTTTTAACAACCCTTTTGAGAGGCATTGATGGATATCAAAGAATGAGCTTTAGTAACAGCAAAGATGGAAGGAAAATTGATGTGGCACCTCCCTTTAATGCTTCCAGCACTGAAGACGGGCTAAATGGAAAAGCTGCCTTAGCTTCTTCCACCTAAATTGTTTGGGAGGTGATCCAGAGCACAGAAGGTGAGCAGAGTGTGGCTGCCCTTCCCAGAAGGGGGTCCTGCCTGGTCTGGATTTTCTGCAGAACCTACAAGCCAAGGCAATGACCCTGAACTTCAGTGTGCTGGACTAGGAGAGACGCGAGGCTGCCTGAGTGTACATGCGCCCCCACCCCCAAAGAGAAATGTGGTAAAGGCAAGTCAGAGGGACAGGAAGTATGGCATTGGGGGCAGCAAGGAGCAGAAGTTCGAGCACTTGCCTGAAAGAACAGAAGGATTGGCATGGACGGAATAAGGTGCTTGGATAGAATTGAAGAACTATTCTTCCTTCTCTTTCGAACTTCATATTGTATCAATTCACTTGAATTCATGATATCCTCAGTTCCTCAGCATTGTCCTCAAAGGGTAGGGGCTTGTCTTTGATTCAGTTAAAAAAAGAAAAGAATTTCTCCTGCAGTAGACTCTCTTTTTATCTTTAAAATAAAATCACAAACTTTTGGTTTAATTCCACACACTGTTATTTTTAATGAGAGTAAATTTTTTTTTTCTAAATTCACTTTGTTTCTGTCAGAGTGATTGTACATGATCATTTAAAGCAAGAATTATCTTTGTAAGCATCCTGTTTGTTAATCATAATAGGACACTCCAAATAATTTTGAAAAGAAACCTTCCCAAAGGTGACCAAATTGAAATTAAGATAATTTCCCCACTAATAAAAAGTATATATTATTGGGGCGCCTGGGTGGCTCAGTTGGTTAAGCCGCCAACTTCGGCTCAGGTCATGATCTCACGGTCTGTGAGTTCGAGCCCCGCATCGGGCTCTGTGCTGATGGCTCAGAGCCTGGAGCCTGCTTCAGATTCTGTACCTCCCTCTCTCTCTGCCCTTCCCCTGCTCATACTCTGTCTCTATGTCTCTCAAAAATAAATAAATGTTAAAAAAAAGTATATATTATTTCTATAACTTCAGGCTCAAGAATATCTTATTTTTGCAGTAGTGAATGGCTGACGGTATGAGAACAACATTACTTACTTCTTATGGAAGTGCTTATTTCAGTTTAAAATATCATAATTAAGGAATGTCAAAAACCTAAATATTATCAGAGATTTTAATTTTGTGTGTTTAGCTGACTGTGAATATTATTTTTTCCTTTGCTTAAAATTTTTTTTTTAATGTTTAATCATTTCTAAGGGAGAGGAAGAGACGGCGCATGAGGGGGGGACGGGTCAAGAGAGAGGGAGACACAGAATCCGAAGCAGGCTCCAGGCTCTGAGCTGTCAGTGCAGAACCCGATGTGGGACTCGAATCCATGGAACTGTGAGATCATGACTGCAGGCTTAACTGACTGAGCCACCTAGGAGCCCCTATTTTTTTTTCCTTTGTGAAAAAGTATTTTATTGGATCTAAATCTTTCTTTTGACCTCAAGAGGAGTAAGTACATTCAACTGTTTAATTTTACAAACATTTATCCTGAATCTAGTGTGTTTAAAATACACACTATGTGTATTTTCTGTGTGCATTGGAAACGTCAAAGTTAATAAGACATATACTTATCCCCTACCTGTTAGGGTATAGAGATAGGAACTGCTATGGCTGGAATGCAGGGTAGGCTGTGATCAGTGCTGCAATAGACATATGGGGAAGAAATGAGTGCTGTGAGGTGTCCACTTAGTCCATAGATATGTCTTCAGCATTGACTGAGCCAGGGTCTCTCCTAAGTAGTGAGAATACAGTGGCCAGGAAGGCAGATACTACTCTTGCTCTTTCAGAGCATCTAGGGTACAGAGGGCATATGTGTCTAGAAGGGACTAATTCTGGCTGGGATTATGAGGGGCAATAACACTGTAAAGACCATGTTAGAATTTCTCATGGGGCCCCTGGGTGGCTCAGTCAGTTGAGCGGCTGACTTCGGCTCAGGTCATGATCTCGCGGTCTATATGTTCAAGCCCCACATCAGGCTCTGTTTGGGCAGCTCAGATCCTGGAGCCTGCTTTGGATTCTGTGTCTCCCTCTCTCTCTGCTCCTCCCCCACTCACGTACTCTCCCTCTCTCAAAAATAAATCAAACTGAAAAAAAAAAATTTCTTGGGATTGGTTGGTTGGTTGATGTAGAAATATCAAGGGAAAAGGATTCCGGTCACAGAGAGCAGAAACTGAGAGAAGAGACTTTGGAGAGTGTATTCGGAAATGGAAAGTAAATCCTAGACACTGGATCCAAGATAGTTGAGCTTAGGATGAGTGTAGAAGATCCAGTGGAAACTGTTTCCATGTTGTGAGAGATTCCTGGTGAGCACATTTTACTTACCATTTCATGAATCACAAAGTGACAGACATCACTCAATGGTTGGAAGTATTTCCCATTAAATTTGGTAATACAAACTTTTTGTTTTTCTTTTCTTTTGTGCCCGGTCTTCAAAGGCTTGGAGAATTTTGACCAGGAGGATACTATGATCATATCCGAGACTGAAAAGGATAGTGTGGAAGTAGGGCTTTTTAAGAGATATCAGTAGTAACCTGTTCTCCCCCTCTCAGCCTCCGATAGACAGGCCATGGTAGACCTACCATTCACAGGTATTAAGCCATAGGTAATCAACTTTGTAGTGTAGCAGTAAAATATGAATGGGGCCCATCAAAGTCTTGCTTTTGTGAACTTAATCTCTAAGATGGAAATTTGCCAGTTAGCCCTGTAACTGATGGCCAAAGGTGTCCAAGAAGTTGAATCTGAAGTGCTAAAGTTAAAAATTCTCCATGAGCCTCCCCCTGTCCCCCCAAAAGGGAGAAGCTGGTGATGAAGAAGCTAGAAAGCTAGGAGGGAGATTTGGATAGTGCCAGCAATCAGAGGAGGGCAGCCACTGTCTGTGAGAAGATCCCGTGACACCGAGAGCAAGTTAGGTTCCTGGTCGTGAGAGTGAGAAGCGATAGCTGGGAAACCCAGCAGGCCAGGGTGTCTATGTCTCAGTCACCCGTAGATATGAGGATGCGAGGTTTATGAAGAGGGAAAAACTAATAGGACTCTGAGATTTCAATATTGTGATTAGAAGGGTGGTATTAGGTCTCAGGCATAAGGAAATTTTGTAGAAGCAGAAGGTGCTGACTTCTGGCTTGGACAAATTGGGTGGAAGTACTTACGGAATATCTATGTAGAGAAATGCAGAGATGAATGACTTTGTGAATGTGTAACTTAGAAATCAGTGAAAGTAAGGCAGTCAGCATTTGTGGTATTGCCTATTATGTGACAGGCACTGTTCTAACTACTCCACATATGGGTGTTCATGTAGTCACTGTTCTCCAGGCAGGGCGTGCCATTCGCCTCTTTGTTCTCACATCCATTCCCTGACCTTTCCTTACCCTGTTCCACATTGAAGGAAGCTCTTCTATGCAACAACATTTCCAAGACTTCTCCAAACATGGTTTCTGGCCAGGTTTGGCCAATGAGAGTCATGGTGAAGATAGGAGGGCAGGAGAAAGGTATTTCTCTGCTGTCTGTTTTCAGTTGTGTCTCTAGTGTTAGTCACTGCTCTGTCTCTTCTGTGATATCTTCTCCCACTGGATAGAAAAAAAAAAAAGGGAGGAAATCCCATATATATGCTACATTTGGGTGAATCTGCATATAAAGTAAAAAAATGTATAAAGTAGTGATTTTACCCTTTCTGTTACAAAAAATACAGGCTCTTCAGGGCTGTTACAGAAACTTTGCAGTCTCTTTAGGGACCTAGTCATGTTTCTTTCTGCTTGGCCATCTCTGGCACCTGGTTTCTACCGTCAGGGTTTCCTCGGGATCCAAAATGGCAGATGGAACTTGGTCGTCATGTCTGTGTTCTAGGTAGTAGGAACAAGAACAAGGAAAGCAGAAAAGAAGAATTATTCCTTGCATTCCTCAGCTTGGATCTCATTGGCTGCAACATAATCACATGGCCACATGAAGCTGAAAGGGAGGCTGAGAGTTGGTGTGGCAGTTTGCCATAATGTATTTAGCTAAAATTGAGGTAGTTACCAAAAAAAGGGGAGAATGGACATTAGCACCTGGATGTCTCAACCTCAGCTCTGAGGTAAATATTATCCTCATTTAAAAGATATACATTGGTTCTAGAGAGCTTCAGAAGGGCCCACAAGTCATATGTAGTAGGGCCAGCATTTCACCCCAGGCCTGTCTAACTCCAGCATTCCTAAGCTTTTGCCTGTAGTAAGGTTAGGGCTGGAGTGGTCATGGGACATCCACCACTTGGAACAGGTATTTCAAGCATGAGCGAGAGTGTGATTTCCCAGGGAGAACATAGAAATAAAAAAAGCAAAGGGGACAGGGGAGAAATAAAGAAACAAGGGGCTAGGGAAGGCCTGGAGTCAGAGGTAGAAGATGAATAGCTCTTTGGGGAAAATAGGATGGAAGAGAAGGGAAGGAAGCCAGAGAACCGAGGTACAGAGCAGCCAAGGAAGGGGCAGGCTGAGTCAGCAGTATCCTACCATGGAGACATACTGGCCTTGGAGTCAGGGAATTTGGGTCTGCATCTCAGCTCTGTCATTTTCCGATGACATGACCTTGGATAGTTCTTCCATGGCCTGAACTTGATGGCTCTTATTTCCTGGTACACAAAAACACGCTCAGGTCATTGCTGGAGAATGTCAAAGCAGTTTCTTTTTAAATATGGACCCAAGTAATATTGGTGGGGGTGTCGCATGGGTTATACACCCCAAGCGAAAGCACTGCTTGATAAATTCCTGCTCTTTTAATAGCTTCCACTAGCTTGGATGTGGCTTAGGAATATGAGTTGTAGTTTATGGAGCATGTCTTAATTCTGGATCACTATTTGTACCTTGTTTACAAAACAAGTGTGGAATAGCCAGAGGCATGGAGAGGTCAAGCCATTTCCTCCTGTGATATGCAGCTCTAATCCAGCAGAATGTGCCCTGCCCTAGAGGGGGTCCTTGATGCTGGCTAAACAGCCGTCCTTCTCTCTCCCTGTTCTCCTCTCTTTTTGGATGCCTCTGTCACTGGACTTGACTTGCAGGTCCTTTCCTATGCCTTGGGAGAAGGTGTTGTTATTGCCCTGGCCCTCTCTGTGATATTGTGCAGCACTCTACACATTTATAGCTTGCATAAATATTGAATAATAATAAATAACTACAAGGGAGGAAGAATATTATAGGCTGGGGAGAATGAAAGATGCTGAACTCATTATTGGAGGGCCAATCTCAGGCCTCTTGGCTATCTCCTTCAAAGAGATTTGTTTGCCAGCTGTGTTGAGAAATATACTTTCCATATGATGAGCCCAGAGAAGCAGCCAGTTTCCCTACAGAGCTCTTTCAGAGTGGCCCCAGAGGGCCGGCAGAATCATTAATGGTGTTTCGGAGAGGATAACCCCTTACGCCTCCTTGGCAACTGAGTTAGAGGAAAGCCCTGGGGAGAATGACTGTAGCAAGATGATGAAATTAGAGGAAGGGGGTAGATTCTTTTTACTTTGTTTTATTTTCTGACTCCATGTGCAAACAGGGCAGCCTTCCAATCATTTTATGGATGCATCATCGACTGAGAAAGTCACTTGCTTTTCACTTCGCCATGATCTTGGCTCGAGGAGGGCATTTCTTGTTTAATACGTAATCCAGGTTCAGTGTGTCAATCAGATGATATCTCCTCCATTTTAAGAAATGGTTATTCTGTTTGGTGTTTACAAACCGGTTAAGAGAGACAACTGAATTCTTAAATTTAAGTGTGGTGAGATATTGAGTAAATATTTACAGAGCTGGGAGATTGGAGGGACTATAATAATAATAGAAAAGCAATATGAAAACCAGTCGGACTCACATTTTTTATGGTTCTGACTGGCTGCAGCCAAGCCCAGTGAAGGGGGTGTTTAGGAAATAAAACTAATGCCTCCTTTATAGCATGATCAGTATCTGCATGTTGTACCAAAAACGTTTCTATCGTTTGTGAACAAATTGGTTTCATTCTCTTGGAATGTCTCATATGTCCACTTTGAGATGGGAATGAGTTTGTTCCAAAATCTGGAATAAATAAGAATGAGCATTTGCCTTGCCCATACATCCCCTAGTCTTATTTCTTGATGGACCCTCATGATAGCCCCCCTGTGGGCTGAAATATAGTGGGGCCGTGGAGGAAGAGGGAAGTGGCCTGGACAAGTCAAAAACAGGAGATAAATGTGGATGGAAAAGGCCATTGTATGAACAGCAACTCAGTGAGTATCTTCTTAGTTATCAGGGCTCTGGAAGCCTCCATGTGGGTTTGGCTCCCTAGTGGTGGCTGATACACCTGACACCATGAGGGTCTGAAGTGGGAGATTGTTTTCAGAGTTTGAGAACTGTTTGCAAACAAAACTTTGAGGATCAAAATTTGGGATTCCAGCTTTCCTAATGACAGCAAATGACCTAGTGTCAAAGTTTTTCTGACATTATCTACCAACTACCCAGCAAAAGACATTCTCAAAAGTAGAGTCTTCTGGATCTTATTCTTTATCATGAAAGAGACCTGTCTAGAAGTGGAGTAAGAAGATATAGAAGGCACCCTCTTTGACTATTTTTCTTAGGAGGATGGGCCAAACACACTGAACGTTTCACTCAGAAGAGAAAACAATTATTCTTGGGCCTTCAAATTTTTGAAGGCATACTACAGGGAAATTCGTCTGTCTGGAAGGCCCTTCTGACTCCCTTACTCTAAAATAGGCCTCCCCTGTATACATACCCTTGGCTGATTTCCTTCATAACGCTTCTTACAACTTGTAATTATTTTGCTTCTTCATTTATCTCTTTATTTTAGTCTGTCTCCTCCGCCCCCATTCCCTCAAAGGGGGCAAGGATCATATTTGTCTAATTCACCTTTGTCTGCCTAGTCCTGGATGAAGTGCCAGGGTCAGGAGACCCAATGTTCCTGAGTGTACAAACCGATCCCATTGTGAGCTGGTGGTTTGGCTGTTCTTTACCCCCAGGTCACTGGCTGCTCCTAATTCCCCTCCTGTCCTTTCAGTTAAAGTATAAATGCACACGGGTCACTCGGGGGACCAGGTAAGAAAATATCAGTGGGTTGGTGCAAATCTTCATTACAGAAAAAAAGGGCAACAAAACCTTAGAAGTGTATTCCTCATAATAGTTTTCCTTTTATAGCTGTAATAGTGACAACTAGGACATAGAGTCTGTTATTTTCTTCATAGTTTTTCTGGGGGCAAGTGGGGGACATTTTGAGTTGTTTATGCCACTAGAATTTCTTTTGACTGTGATGTTTTTCAGGGCTTCGTGGAGGCTCCATTTTCTTTAGGGTTTCAGGAAGGGTGCCATACTTTACTGACATGATATCAACAGAGGATAAATTTCTCAAAAGACTTTAGTAAATCTTGCCTCAAATGTCACGATGGGGGTTAAAAAAACAACAACTATATTAATTTGGAGCAAATTTGCAGTGCCAGGTTCTTAGCCTAGGTTGACAGTGTGGTATAATTTATTCCACCTTCTTCCTCAAGGTACATTCAACCTCTTGGGATCTGTTCTAAAATCAGTGCAAGCCCCTCTGGCCTTCCTATGGCTTCCCAATATCTCTTCTCTTTCCTTTCCATTCTTCTCCACCATTGATGAATCCTTTAATGTCAGTTCTTCATCAAAATGAGCATCAATTGCCATTTCATATCTTGTATGCTTCATTTAAGTGTTTAGGGTCTCTTCCTAGACTCAACATACCAGATCCGATAAGATCTTTATCACTTTCACTGGATATTTAGTAATTAAAAAATACTGAGGAAAAAACTCATACTAAATTTGCCAGACCAAGAAAAAGGAAGACCATCTCAAAATGGTGGGAAGTTCTTTCATTGATATCTTGGATCTCTGTTTTGTTGGTTACTATTCTTTATCACTTGTTTATAAAAGTAGGATTTGCCAAGCACTAAAGTTCAGGGAAGTTTTCTCATTCAGCTTCTCAGAGTCTAATACATCTGTGTTCCATAACCTAAATTAAATATCTTATCACTTCAACCAAGGAAGGGAACAGACATAGAAGAAAGACACAATCTATTGAGTATGCCAAGCAAAGTGAATTGATAGAGGGGAGACCTACCAGAAAGGTTTGTTATTTGGCAACCTACTACTCCACTTGCAGTGACCATATTCTCTGGGTTGTACAAGTTACTGGTGCCATGACACATCCACACATAACCAGATCTCAGTCTTATGTTGATTGTGATTTTTTAAAGTTTATTTATTTATTTTGAGAGAGAGAGAGAGAGAGAGTGAGTGAGCAATCAGGGAAGGGGCAGAGAGAGAGGGAGAGAGAATCCCAAGCAGTCTCCACACTGACAGTGCAGAGTTTGAAATGGGTCTCAAACTCACGAACTGTAAGATTATGACAAAGAGTCAGGCCGAGAGCTGGAATCAAGAGTCAGATGCTTAACCCACAGAGCCACTCAGGTGCTCTGATTTTGATTTTTAAAGCAAACAAGAAGAGGTTGGAGACATTGCTCTGTTAACACTCACTCTTAATCATAAGTGCAAGCTTTTGTCAGTTAGTCCAGGTTGGGCTACAAATCTAGAACAATTTCAGCAATTATATATTCAGATATGCCTTTTTATATTTTCTCCTGGAGGCCTATTAGAGTTAGGTTTAAGATACTTAGTATTTGCTTTATGTGTTACCTCCCATTTTCATTTCTTTATCTTTGTGCGCTATATCTTCTGACTTACTAATTATTTCTTTAATTATGTCGAGTCTACTATTTATCCCATCTAGAGAGGTTTTAAAAAGATAAATGGTAAGATTTCTCTTCATGAATTTGTTACCACATACTTTGGTTTTATAATCTCCTCTTTTCATTTTATGGATACACTTCTCCTTTTGAAGATCTCAGAAATCCATATGTAGAAGTCTTTTAAATTGCTTTATAATTACTTTGTTGGCTGTCAGGCTTTTTCGGTTATGGTTTGCTAACTATGTTTCCCAGTGCTAGAATTTTTTTGTGCACTTTGTAAATTTGGTTTGAAAGTTACCTTAAGTGGTTGTTTTCTTTTGAGTTATCCCTATATTCATGACCTCTGTCACAGGGTCTTAATGATGTCTCAGCTGGTGCTCAATGACACACAAAGCTCAGAAGCAGAAGCAGGTCTGACTTATTAGATTGGAGTTCTTACCCTGAAGGCATATCACCTTTCCAGGCTCTTAGCTAGAGCATGGCATTCCCAGTTCCTGGTTTTGAGGGTGTATCTTTTTCCTTCCTTCTCCATAGGGTGTAACCCCATGAAGGTCCCCATCCGGACCTTATAGGGTAGATGTCTACCATGGTTGGGCATGTTTGATCTCTGTTCTTCATAGATTTTGCTCATTTGTAGCTTTAGTTTATTGCCATTTCTTTGTCTCATTAATTTGGAATTTTAGTCCCCTGTTGTGATTTGTTGTTCTTCTGGTGTGTGCATATGTGTGTGTGTGTGTGTGTGTGCGTGTGTGCATGTATGTTTACAATGAAGCAGTGGGAAAAAAAGGGTCTTGTTCAGTTACATACATAATGATTTTTCTTCCTTTTCCAATTTTTAGCCATTAAAAGTAATAAGGTAATCATTTTCTGAGTAATTGATGACAAGTCTGAACCTCGGTTTAAGGACAAGATAAAAGACTTTGAGGAGATCATATGACTTGTTCAAAGTTGGATACTAAGTAGGTGCAAAAGTCAGGATTTTATATGCACCCGGTCTTCTGGCCTCTTGGAATACTGAGTACACTCATTAATAATCCCTCAAATTTTATTATAAGTTTTCCTATTTTGGGTAACAAATACTCGAATGAGTCACTGCTGGATCCATTATGTCTTGGACTGGATTCATTCTTTGCGAGATTGTGAGGATGCTTCCTATAATTCCTATTACATAATGATAAATATAACAGCAACAGTGTATTAAGTGAGTGTGACTAAATGGATGTGTGATGCCACATGTGCTGTTCTTTCCTTTTCTTTTGTCACCGGCCTGCTCGTGATCCCTGGCTTGTTATAACAAATCATTACTAGTAGCAAGACTCCATTTAAAAATTTGAATTAGGTAAAAGAAATTGATTCCATGCCCCATTTTAAACTTTGCACAATTACTCCCTCTATCCAGTTCAGTGCCCTGAAATGACTGAGTCAGATATGCAATACATATGAAGTGAGGTCCTTCACTTTGAGGGGACTCAGAGAGAGGGTGCATTGAATACTGATGTGTGAACTTTGTTGTTGGAACCCCCAGGCTATTTCCCACCTCCTAGTATGGAAGGCCTCATTTTCTTCCCTGAATGTACACCTCAATTCACATCCCTCATTCTATTCACAAGGTGATCCTGGTAGTATTATTTAAAACAAATGCTGGGGAGATGTGGAGCCCTTCCATCAGCAAAGGTCTAAATTCTGGAGCATAATCTGGCTCCTTTTTACCTGTTATTATCATCCAAACTGCCCGCATTCTCTGAACTTGATGCTCTAAGAACATACCTAAGCTGTCTCCTAACTCTGTGTCTCTGCTCATAGCCTAAGACTTCAATGGCACCCTTCATGTCTCTAGAGCAGTCCAGCAGGGACATGTCTACTCATGATGTGATGTGCCCTCACTTGGAATTTTCTCCATGAAGTTTCCTCTGATTCCACTGGGCAATGGAGCGTCTCTGCCCTGTGTAGCTAGTATACACCTCTGCCGTAGCAACCACTTGCAGAGTGTCTTTGCCTTTCTGTCTGGGCAAAGGACTGTGTTGCTTTGTCTGTATTTCCCCACGGCCAAAACACACATTAAAATTCTTGAATGATTGTGAATCAGAGCATCTGGAGAAATAGTTGATGTGTTGCCATCAAAGCCAGACACTCACACTGGGACAAGAGTTGAGCAGGGTACCCTTGGCTCAACCTTTACTTTTGTTCAGTTGCCCGAATCCCAGTACCTCTGATTTGGGGCATGACAGCATGGCACAGTGAACATGAGACAGAGATGAAACTGGATTGTAGGTAAAAAAGCAGCTGAACTTTGGCTAGACTTCCCTGAAATCTAATTTTCTGGAAAGTTTACCTCATTTGGTCAAATAGCCTAAGTGAGGTCATACTTCTTAAATGCTTACCAGATAGTGAAACATTCAAGTTAGTTAGCAGGCAACATCTAAAAATTAACAAGAGTTTGTTTTTTTAAGTTGTTGGAGTCTTTGGGTTAAAAAGGCTTCTCCTCCAACTATTTCCAGCTCCCCTCCTCTCTTTCCCTGCCAGTGTTGACAGTTAACTTGGTTGGGTTACATTTAAAAACACTGCGACAGGTGTATGCTGTTTAGTACATGGGTTTCTACCAGTCTGTCTGAAAAGGATTATGGGTAACTGAATTCTGTATTTGGAAGAGGAATAGTATGTCCCCAGATTCACCATTTAATGGTAATCCTCATAGGACAGGGGCCAGGGATGTGCTGTCCAACTGCTCAGTTGCCTGGATGTCTCATAGCCTGGTCTGGAAAATGACTCCCAAAGCACAGATGTGTGTACAGCTCTCCTGTCAGTTTGGTACTGCTGGTGACAGTGTTAAGGCAGCCTGACCTATGCCTCCCTGTGACATTTGCTGGAGGAGACACACGAATGTTGGTTTTTTTCCACAGTTGTGGATTTTTAGAGGAGCTCCCAGTATAGATAATTTCATCTCCCTTTCCCTCAGTTACTTCCTCATTTTGCTTTACCTATAATTGAGATATGATATTTATCAAGGAATATTCTGAGTTTTAAAAAACATGTTAAAATTGGTTCTTTATGTGGTAATATTTTTAAAAAGTGCTTCACACATTAAAACAGATAGGTTAAATCCTGAAGGGGCCCTGTAGAGCACTGAGGTTTTCAGCTTCATCATACATAGGGGACCAGGGATAGAGGTATGGCGACTTCTGAAATATCATCTGATACATCATTCTAAAAGTGGGGTGTGGACTCAGGTCTCCGTTTTCAGGCCCTGGGACTCTTTTTAGTGCACCAGGTAACTTGACATGTTTGTGGTCATGGAAAGTC
Source organism: Paguma larvata (assembly GCA_030068075.1). Taxonomy (NCBI): domain Eukaryota; kingdom Metazoa; phylum Chordata; class Mammalia; order Carnivora; family Viverridae; genus Paguma; species Paguma larvata. The sequence goes on from CM057832.1 coordinate 81,879,762, forward strand.
TTAGATCATACCTTCAGTGAAACAGAGGCTCTTGATAAAAATATTTAATTAAATTAGTTTGTCTATACCCTAAACAAATGGAAATCAGTCTGAACCTAGCTTCTGAGATTTCTAGAGTGTAACTTACTTTTAGCTTCTATTGACTGTCTTTGCAACAACAAATATACCTGTAAAATAGCTAGGTAGCCTCAAGGAAAATATTACTAGTGGAAATAAATTTTTAAAATGTTTTTCTTCCACAAAAGGAATAAGTAAAATCAAAATGATGACTGTAAGCCTGGGAATATTCCATAGAGGAATATGGCTGGGAAGGGATTTTGTGGGTGATAATTATGCTGTCTTATTTTCTGATAGAGGTCTAAAACTGAAAAAAGTCATCAGTCTGAAATCTTTATACAGTATTTGTCAAATTCATGTATTTTTTTTTTTAATTCAGAAAGGTCAATTCCTGATGGATAGAAATCTCTAGACCCCAGAAGGCGGGTATCACTTGGGTTAATTTTCTTTGTACTTTGTACAGGGTTCCTTGAGTGGTTCATTTAATATTTGGGTGTTTCCTGTGCATCTATCTTTCTTTTTTTAAAAACATTCTTATTTATTTTTGAGATAATGCCAGCTGGGAGGGGCAAAGAGAGAGGGGGACAGAGGATCGAAGCTGGCTCTGCACTGACAGATGACAGCTGGATGCAGAACTTCAACTCACGAACTGTGAGATTGTGGCTTGAGCTGGAGTCAGACACTGAACCGACTGTGCCACCCAGGCACCCCACTATTTTTCTTGAGTAAAGAGAGAAAGAGGATGAAACTGGACTGGGTAGGTTTTTAGCAGTTGTAATCTTTTGTTTAAACAGAGTAAGGAAGATTTCACCTCTGATACCCAACCGCAAGGCAAATGCAAAATATTCTACAAATCATAAGATTTGGGGCCTAATGGCTCTATCTTAGCTTAGTGGCTGAGATGTATGCCAATCCCCTCAAAAGCTGTCACTCTGAAATTCTCTTTGAAAGCCAGGTGACCTGCTGTATACCCAGCAGACAGGAACCTTGGACTCCAGGGTCATCCAGACATTTTGGCAGAAAAGCTTATGCTCTTTGTAATTCCGCAGCTCTTCTTCATATCTCCTTGTAATTCTACATTGATCAGCTGGGACGTGGAAGCTGAAAGAACCTCAGGCCGTGCCACAGTGCTGTATATCCTGAGAATTCTCTGGAGAAAATTCATACTCTTATTTATTTGCTACAGACACTGGCCAAGATAAAGTGATCCCAGAAACACATGGAACGCATTGACACGTGTAGACTTGCTCTTAAATATCTGTGATTATCTGTGCATCCAGGAACTGAGTCTATGGAACTTATATTACTAGTGCTGAAATCAATCAGAAAAAGAACATCTTTTTCTATTAAAATCAAAGATGCCTACCACTGAACTCAGAGAAAATAGTATTTATTATAAAAGTAAATGCCACATCCGAAGCCACAATTGATATCAAGTTCTTTCCCCACCCCAAGATCTTTCATAAAAGAATGGAGGGAATAAATGTCGTAGGCCCTGGCACTGCTCTTTTAAAGCAGGTATTTTTAAAAATTATTTTAGGGACAGTAAAAGAGAAGAGGAGCCAATCTCTGATCTCTCTGAATCTCAGTTGTCTCATCTGTGAAGAAGGACTAATAAAATTCTGTCACACTGTTTCTAAGCATCTACTGAGATACTGCACGAAGGATGCCTGGCTCATGATGAGAAGTTAATCACTGCTAATTTCTATACCTGTTAGTGACCTGGATACTTGGTTGTTGCTTTTGAATGACATGATGGGTTTGCACTGAAAGTGCCTTTTAGGTTCAGCAGCTCTTGTTGCCTCAGTTGGAAGTACCAAGGGAATGGCATTGGGCTGGGTCTAAGATCTGTCTCCAGGAAGTTTGAGGAATCAGCATTCAATTGAGGAATGCTGATTCCCCAAGCTTCTTGTGAGCTTCTCAATGAAGTATAAAATCATGGGTGTTCTGGTTCCAGTGCCCAAATCCACCAACACCAATGCACTGGTTTCCAACACCTGCCTGGTGTTGTGTTGTTCCTCATGTCCAATATTTTCTTCTTATAATAGCTGGAGATAAGCTCATTTTTGAGTTCTATGGAAGATCAACAAACTGGTACTCTTTTAGCATTGGACAGAGATGAGGTTAGGTGTAGGACTCAGATGAAGAAACAATTCAAGAGAGGACATTACCAACAGGGACTTATCCCCGCAGAGCACAGAGATGATGTAACAATTCCGGGGAGCCGTGTCTGAGTGGGGACTCCACACCAGATGCACACAGCTGTACTAGGGAAGCTAACCCTGCCAGAGCAAGAAAAGCCACACACTGGTTGTTTTTACTTCTGAATGAGTTCGGAAGGAGAAATAAATCTCTCAGTAGAGAAAAATAAGATTGTTCATGTTTGCTACTTAGCGACTTATTCTTTCTTTCTTTTTTAAGGTCTAAATGCAGCCATTTGTCTTTAGCATGCTTTTCCCAGTTTTAAAAGTATGAAAACAATTTTGCAAAAGATTCTTTCAACTCAAGTGGCCTGTTTAAAACAGGCTCCATTTATTCAACAGTATATACTTTTTAGAAGACTATACTTGAGAATTTCTTAATGCCATATCATGATCCTGTGTGTGGCAATATTGGTTTTATAACCACATTTTTTCCTCATGTGAGGAAAGTTCTTTTATTTAAACCACCCCCAACAAATACCATCCCTAATCATCGTGTGTACGGTGGGACTGACCTTTCTCTGGAGTAGTCAGTCCGTTGAAAATTATGTGCTGTGACTTACTCCTTGCTATAGGTAACACCGTGGTCTCTAACAAAAGCATTTAATATTTTCTCATGTGTTATTAAGCAATATTTACCCTTGTAGCACTGCCCTTAGGAAAACCAAATACTTTTGTAACTGAGTTATAAATTGAACACATTCGGCCAAAATTCAAATAGAAGCAACACACAGTATAAAAGCCTTGTTTTCAGAGTGTCCATCTGTCAAATGCTAAGTTGCCTGGAAAAATTGGCTAGAGCTAAAATACTGCTTAATTTCAACCTCCTTAAAACTGAGTTTTCCCTTGTGTCTGTACCTACACGGAATGCTGTTAAAATGCAAAACACATAAGACCGTGTATAATGTTTTCCAAAAGGTCTTAATATTTTTAATCGATTATACTTACAAGTCAAGTTGTAGATGTATTAATGGATTAGGGAATACAAAAAGAAGGTTAGGCTAGTAGTGGATAAAAGTAGCAGCCAAATCACTGTTTCTGTCCTGCTCTCTAATTTGAGGGGTGAGACTGGAAAACTTACTTGTTTGTTTGTTTGTTTTTACTTTTTTAAAATTTTTACTTATTCTTGAGAGAGAGTGACAGAGAGAGCAGAGGAAGAAGGCAGAGAGAAAGGGACAGAGAGAGAATCCCAAGCAGGCTTCTCACTGTCAGGGCAGAGCCTGATGTGGGGCTTGAACTCATAAACTGTGAAATCATGACCTGAGCCAAAACCAAGAGTAGATGCCTCCCTCACCAACTAAGCCACCCAGGTACCCCAAAACGTACTTGGTTTAAACCATGTGGGAAGAATACCTTTTCCACTGCAAATTGACATTTCTGTTTCAGCAACTTAAATGCATTGTATGACCCCTAGGGAGCCAAATTCCTTCCCTGCGTAAATACTGCAGTAGGCACCGACATTTCAGAGGTGGAGTGATAAAGTCAGATACACAGCCCTGGAACTCTACAGATATCCTCTCCAGACGTCCATGATTGCAAGGCTCAGAAGCAAGGTTGGCATCTAGAGTGTTTGCAACAGTGAAGGACCACTGCCACCTGTGGACGGCACAAAGCATCAGCGTCAACATGCCTTCAGCCCAAGTGGAAAAGTACCAGTGATGAATTACTTGTGCAAGAATTTGGCCACCTGCTGCATCTGACAATCTGAAATTTTTCTGACAGCGAGTGTTTTCATGGGTATACTTGTGGCCTGGGTTGAGGCTCTTTTCCACAAATCAGTAACTATCCCTCTGACCATACCAGGGATACAATTATCATGTGTTAGTATGGAGCTCAGAATATGCATCACAAACTCAGAGACCTTCAAGAGGGAGGTAGTTGTATAGATGTAAATGGATAGAAGTGATTGGGACAGTGAATTGGAGATCACGTGCCCCATCTAGAGGCGTTCAATTTTATTGAAAATTTTTTTTAGGAAGACCGAACTCCATCAAGCAACCTACGTTTGCTTCATATTCAGCCTGCAGCCATCTAAGCCCTGAAGTCAATGAATGGATGAATAAGATCCTGGGTGACATCTGTGCACCTGGAAACAAAAATCTAAGCGTATTTCATTCACTGTAAAAATACCTAATGTAAGTGTACTTTATTCTGGGCCTCAGTCCATACTGATAGACCACCTGGGGAGATAGATGTGAAACAAATAATTACTCCAATAGAACTACAGTTGTAATAAATGCAGTGAGTGAAAATCCCAGGCAACTACACAAACATACACCTTGTTTCATAAAATTGCTTGCTTATAAGTCACGTCACTCTTTTATAATCTGCTAGGGAAGATAAAAGTTTTTAATGAGATAATGGACTTATGCTGGCTTATTTATAAGAATTCATTTTGTTTCATACTTACTGATAGATCTCATTTTAGAATTACTTCAACATAGTGTTTTAAAAGTCATATATGACCCTTGAGGTGCCTGGGTGGCTCAATCGGGTAAGCATCTGACGTTAGCTCAGGTCATGATCTCACGGTTCGTGAGTTCGAGTCCTGTGCTGGGTTCTGTGCTGACAGCTCAAAGCCTGAAGCCTGCTTAAGATTCTGTGTCTCCTCTCTCTCTGTCCCTCCCCCACTCATGCTCTGTCTCTCTCAAAAATAAACATTAAAAAATTAATAATCATCTATGATTCTCATGCATACTTAAAAAGGAAAATGTAAATTAAATAAGGCATTCCTAAAACTTTTTCAAATTGAGAGTTGGACTCTTAACATCGCTTCTTGACTGAGCATCATCAGGGTTCATTCTCTGACCATCAGGTGAGTTAGGGAAAGGCGTTTCTCAAAAGAGTGCTGTGCTGTTGTCTGGAGTTTTCTTCCCAGCATCTGACCTGATTCTCAGTGTTAAGTGCCGATGCTTTCTTGATCTTAGCAAGAGGTGTTAATAGAAGATTTTCATATATCAACAAAGACTTGTATTCTTTGCTCAAACGGTCCTTACACCATTTGTTGGAAAAGGCAAGGGGCTTTGGTTGTGCCGTTGTGTGACCAGGGCGAAATGTGCCAGCATGACAGCTACATCAGGGCGCCTGCCGGAAGCTGACTAAGGAGGCTGGAAGGCCCCTCTGTTAGAAAGCCACATCTAATTTCAGAGATACGGAAATGTAAAAATACTGCAGAATCATTGAAATACAGTTGTCCAGTGATCTGAGCTGGTCTCTAGGGCCAGTGACACTTTTTTGGAGGAGGTGACATTTAGTCCTAGTCCTGAAAACTACTAACAAGTTATTCAGAAGGCAAGGTGGAAAATGTCTCCTGGTAAAGGCTGTGTCAGATTATGGGGTAGACCAGCTGGATAACCCTTCATGCCACCAAAGTACAGGAGGACGATAGCATTGCCAGCGTCTCCTCTCTGAGGTTTCTCCATGGGCTTCTTACCTTCCTGAAGCTGAGGGGATTGTTGGGTGTGCAAGAAAACCAAATCTTCACTGGTTTGTTTCTCTTGAGTGTCCTTAGTGTGCACTATTGTAAGTATAGCTGTATCTGAAATTGGTGGCAGCCGTGGTTATCTGAAGCCCCAAAACCACAGCAGCGGGTGCAGAAAAAAGTGACAGTCTTTGTGATATAAATGTAAAACACTTTTAAGGTACTGTCCCATCCCCTAGAAAATTGCATTGTTTCAGAATTGACAAAGAAGAAAGAGACAAAAGAGTAGAGAATTACTGAAAATCATCCATTTTTTCCCCAAAATATTGATTATGTTTCTGCACGAAGTAACATTTATATTAAATGCATTTGTGTGAACAGTTTTTACTACTAGAAAATTAGGTTCACTGCATTCTCACTAGATACATACTGAACAAATATTTCATAGATACGGAAATGTAAAAATAATGCAGAATCATTGAAATACAGTTGCTCAGTGATCTAAACAAATATTTAAAGGCCCTCTGTTTGAAGGCACCCCAGATGATTGCTCTTGCCGGGAATGTATGTATTCATAGCTGGTGCTGGCCAACAAGAAGCTTGGCAAGTTCAGGGAACCACGCGAGGGGCAGTGTAGGTAGGACATTGGGTTAGGATGAAGGGAAGGGTACAGGGAGCCAGGCAGAAGGCTGGTCCAGGGTCATGGCATGTAAATTCTCTATTAAGGATTTCAGTCTTCATCCCAAGAGAATTTGGGAGTTGTTAAAGATTTTTAAGCTATGAAATGACATGATCATATTTGCATTTTCACTCTGGCAAATGGATGGTTGGGAGTGAGTGGTTTTCTCTCTGGGCAAGGTGGAGTTCTTCATTCTTGCAGCAGTCTAGATTTCAGACATCGGCAAACATGCTTTCAGGCATTCCCTCAAAAGGAGTATGTGAATTATTAATCATCTGCCACAACATCTGGGAATTTTACAGAGCCGAAATTAACAATGAAACTACAGTAACAATAACCACTAAGCAGTCTCTTAAAGAGAAACTTCAGTGATTTTATTTTTTTATTTCTTATTTTTGTTTTGAAAAAGTGAATTAAATAATAAATGGATGAACAGAATCAGGATTTGGGATCCAAAGAATTTCCCGTGACACTTTCCTGTGTAATAGGGAGAGAAGAGATTCCGCTCACTAGATCCTAGGCATAATCCTCTTGGCAACACATGGTAAGCTGAGTCTCAGTCTGTGGAAAAAAAAATGCATGCAATGACACCAAAGCATTCAATCATTAATGGCAGTTTTGGTTTAGTTGTTGGTACCTGCTTCCTTTTTTGGTGAATGATCAAATTCATTTCAAGAATAGTCTTTGAGAGCTGTTGACAAAAGAGGGTTTTGGCTCCCCGGTCATTCCTCTTCAGAACATTTGAGCTAGACACTCTGCTCATTATATGTTTTAATTCATATAAAGACTTTCTGGGGTAAGCATATGAATCTCATTTTATATCCTTTGCTTGATTCTTCGAGTGAAATGAGAATAATTTTAATAACGATGATGAAAACCAATGCTAACACAGTCTGCTTACTATGAGCCAGGAACTCATTTCATATCATAACAGCCACAAGAGGAGGCACTATTAGGACCCTATTTTTACAGATTGGGAAACCAACGCACAGAGAGTTTAAGTAACTTGCCCACGGCCACACAGCCTTAGGGAGTGGAAAAGCTGGAACTTGGGCACAGGGAGCCTCGCTTCAGAGTCTGTGTGCTTAACCACTCTATCTGGCACCTCTTTAAAATTAATGCTGTTTGAATTCAGCTTCAGCTCAGGTCATGATTCACGGTTTGTGAGTTCGAATCCCACATCAGGCTGGCTGCTGTCGCACAGTTGGGATCCTGCTTCGGATGTCTGCCGCCTCTCTCTGTCCCTCCCCGCTCACCTCTCCCCCTCAAAAATAAATAAAACATTTTTTAAAGCTTTAAAATTAATGCTTTTTGAAAAGTTGGTTCATGATATATCATATATTTATACACATATAAAAAAACATTTTCATAAACCCCTTTAACCACAGCACCCCGACGTAAAGCTAGGGAAGAGTTTTGAAACTGAATCTCACTTCGTGGCGCAAGATGAGTAAAGTTTAAAAGCAAGCAGATGTTTGCAAAGCATATAAAACTTAAAATTGCTCTGCACTCGATGCTATTTGGAATGCAGGCATAATTCTTTTCAAATATGATTTTATCTAAATGGTGTCCCTTAAAACTTCATTTTAACACCCAAACGATCCCCAGCTGTTCGGGTAGATTGGCCCCTGCTGAGTGTGTTTCCCAACACTTCCCATATTCCACCATAAATATTCATGATGCAGTACTCCTGCTACCCAAAGGGGGGCCAGGGTTCATTTTTATGAACTCCTCTCAACTGGGATTAGCGTCTTTCACCTATTACCCGACTCCTGAATTATGGTTTTGTTCTGCCGGGGTCTCCATTTTCCCTCTTTTTTACGGACACCTGAGAAGTCTGAAGAGAACGGTCAAGTGTGAAAGAAAACTTCTAATCCCAGGAAGTTGGCCCAGGGAGTATACAAAATCAATTTTTAAAATACAATATCTTATTCAAACTTTACACCCAGGCCGGTGTGAAACCGCTGTTTTCTTATGCTGCCAGGTTTCCTAGGCAACAGCCGGGGCCCCTGGGAGAGGTTGGTGTGTGGAATTTGAGGGCCAGGGGGTGGGATGATAAAGGAGCTCAATAGAGGGGATGCTCTTTCCACAGATAACACATGCTTGGGCTACGAAAGTGATGATTTTTTCCATATGATTTATGTTTGACTGTGTTTAAATCCCAGAAAATGCTAGGAATAAATCTGCCTTTTTGTAGATTGAGAGGTGGCAATTTTCACACCTGTGCAGCACGCGCTCTCTCTCTCTCTCATTTTTTTGTGAGTTATTTAGATCTACCATTTGCATCTGTCATATTTATGACGTACCCTTATGTACACAGAGATGTTCTTGACCACACCCCGGCCAGAGTCAGGAAACCACGACAACTTGCCTGATCTGTAGGAAGAACGCCTCTCTTAGGTGTTAGACTCAAGACTTAACACTAACCAGGAAGATATACTTTGACACAATATTTAACTTCTCGAAATGTCTATTTTTCCATTTGTTCAATAGGGGAAACATCAGTCACAAAGGCTTTTTGTGAAGCCTAAATAAGGCATGTAGATGGAGTACTTGGCACGGACTTAAAAGAGGTGTGTGCGTTCCCTCACCTCCTCCTCCATGTGATACCCACCACTTTAGTGTCACAGGAAGAAATGAGTACTCGGAGGCCATTGGTGGCCCTGGGCACCCTGGGGTGCAGTGGCTACTTCACATATTTCATGGATTTGCCACATCACACAATGGTAAGAGGTCAGCCTCTGAACATTTTAGAAATGCCATCCATTTCTATGAAGGTTTCTGCCTTAATATGTATGAGAGACGGACAGAATTAACTGCATTGCCTGGGTTGATTACAGAAAAGAGTAGGCAGTATCATCACCTGATCTTTCTGTAAATGTAATTTTTATCCCTCTGAAACCCATTGGACGAGTTACTTTGAAACCCATTGGATGAGTTACTTTGAAACCCATTGGACGAGTTACTTGAAAGGCCACCCCTTTCAACCCTGCCAAGCCTCTGCTGCACAAGAGAAGATGCTGGAAGAACAATTATTCATCAACAAGGATAGAATGTTGAGTTTCTGCAAATGAAACACCTAAACAGGCCCTTGCTAACACCCTCACTGCTTGGGTCAGAAGAAGGGGCTAGAGCAAGTCAATGGCCCAAAAATTTGGAGGTAGTACATTAGACCCATTAAGGTGTGAGGTCTGCAGTCAGACTTGGGGGTTTGAATCCTCTCTATGTTGTGACTAGCACTGTGATGCTGGGCAAATCTCTCAACCCTTCTAAGCCTGAGTTTCTTAAAGCAATAGTGCCTGTTTCATATGGTTGTGGGGATTAAGTGAGATGGCCCATGTAAAACATTCGGCACACTAAACACTGTGTTAGCACAATGTGCTCCATTTATATTAGTTTAAAAATTAGTTTTGAAAGAACTGTCTGAGAGCAAACATTAGGTTCCATCCCATATGCTTAAACCTGGATACTTAAAATTGACCATGCTGGCAGGGCCTTGGGCAGAAATGCAACAAAGGTATTGAATGTCCCCGATTATAGAGTATGTTTTTTAACAAAACTGAAGGCTACTTTATATTTCTGCTCCTATTTTAAGGGACAGTACGTAGTGGGTTGCTCTGCATGGGGAGGTGAATAATGTGTGCATTTGGAAGGTACCGTGCTTTCCAAGGTGCGCATGTGGAAACATCATTTTTTGATATGAAATAGCAGTTCCTATATGCAGAGCCTGGTGTCACTTGCGATTCCATTTCTTAAATATAACTGTCACCCACCATGCAGAGATGTCTGCTGTTTCACTCTCAGGCATCTTCGGGCTTGCCCTATTACTTTTAAGCTGTGGTTCACTGTGCATTTGGAGCATTTCTTTAGCTTTTTCTACTTCTTGTTGCATCATGTTAGTCCGTCTTGGGCGGTCTCATGGCCTCCTTTCTCATTGAGGAATTCAGCTCAGCGGGGTTAGTGATGAATAATGTCCATTATTTAAATGCATTCCACTACCTTACTGTTGTTAATCTTTTTGCATCAGTTAAAATTAATTTAACTGAGTGGTAATGATAAAATTGTTCAATAAATTAGAGATAACACTGTAGAGCTTCTCACGTGACAAACCTGGCCAAGTAGGATCAGAGGCTGATAGATGGAAACGTCATCCTCACCTTCCTTCCAGGTACTCACTTTTTTCTGTTTATCCCATTACATACACATATTAAAGAGTATTATTTGGATAGGAAGCACAAATGTGGGGTGAAGAGCCTTATGCAACCATGGATATGGTGGTGTCTGTTACCCACTGACCCCTTGGACTGCGTTTGAGGTCCTTTTGATAGACAGTGAGGGACAAGTGCACTGCATTCATGGGAAACTCTTGAATGCAGGTTGGACTTTCAGGCTTCAGGTCAGAAGGTGGAGCACAGCATGGTGAGAGAGGCCAGTCCCCCAGACTCTCCTCAGAATCTAGCTAGCACTGACTGGTGGGAAAATTGGCAGCTCATTGACTACTTCAAGGCTTATTGCTCAACATGGCAACCATCAACATAAAATTGGGGTGGTTCCTTAAAGCAGCTTCACTTGACATTGATAGCTTCAGTGGAAATAGAGGAAACTTTGGAGGCCAATAGTGATTGTAGCTGACAAAATGATTTCCTTAAAATTTTTTTTATTTAATGTTTATTTTATTTTTGAGAGAGAGAGACAGAACACAAACTGGGGACGGGCTGAGAGAGAGGGAGAACCAGAATCCAAAGCAGGCTCCAGGCTCCGAGCTGTCAGCACAGAGCCTGATATGGGGCCTGAACTCACAAACCTAGAGATCATGACCTGAGCCGAAGTCAGTTGCTTAACTGACTGAGCCACCCAGGTACCCCCAAAACGGTTCATTTTGAGGACTCTAGAAAATACTGGGAGAAAATTCAGGGAGGTCTCAGTTCTTAACTGAAATATCTAAGTGGTTGGGAATAGAGGCTATTAAGATTACTGTATTTTGGGTTTTAAAATTCAATATGATTTTAATTTTTAGAAGAAAATATAGTTTGAATCAGGGGAATATATTGATATAACTGCTTTTGGAGTCTTCTCTTATGCTGAAAAGGAAGAAGATTCTGGGGTATATGTACAGAGTTAGTAGCCCACAAGGAATTTTTAACTGCATCATTCATAAGTAGTTATTACAACAAAATAGTTGGAGCAAAACAGGCACAGCTTTCTAGATTATGTTATTTATGTATGTAATTTTATTTTTAAATTATGTATTTAATTTAATTTTAAATTTATTTTAAATTTAATTTTATTTTATGTATTTAATTTTATTTTATTTCAAATAATGGTGAATCTCAACAATGATGGTAAAATATGGTGCATGATCTGAAATAATACTGTTCCATGCTGAAATGTGTTGACTTTTAAAACAGCCATCTGATTTAAAGAACTTTCCTGATATGTTTCCACTTAAAATGTGCACTTGTTGTGAAGATAAAATGAAAGACTGTATAAAAAATGTCTAGCACAGTAGTTTCAGAGTAATTGGTAAACCACTATCTTTATAAGCTATAAACAGTTTTACTTAATACATCTATAAAGGCACAGTTTCAGCTGTGGACATTCTGTTTTTAATTTGGAGCCTTTTATAAGATTTGGGTAACAGTGTCTGGGTGTCAAGGAAACTATGAATACATAAGTTAGAAATGAACCGTGTGAATTTGGCAGCCATGTTTTGGAGTGCCTGTGTGCCCTGAGACCCTTTCTCTGGAAACCACTCACACACACAACTTCTCTCTCAGAAGCCTGGGAAGCCATGCTATTTCATAACCCATTTCCTCAATTACAGAAGATTGGATGAGAAATGGTCATGTGACCTAAGATGATCCAATCATACTGTTCCCCAAGGGTTTGAAATCAGGGTAATGAGAAAGATTAAATGTTTTAGCTTGGTTTTCCCCAAAATTCCAGGTAAGGATTTAAGTGCATAAGTTTATTTGAGAGGACATCCAGGAGACATCTGTGGGGGAGTGGGAAGGTAAATATGCCAACCCAAAGTAATTCATCAAGTGAGTGGCCACTTGGAAACTGCAGTTTAACCCAGTTAAAGAATTTTGTGTAGAATGTGTATCTGAGTTATCCCATCCTGTGGGTTGAAGGAGCTAAGATACTCATCCCCAACTGGGGTTGCCTGGTTAAGGGCTGCTCCCAGCAGGTGCTAATTCACAAGCATTCCCTGTGTGCAGAGCACACCCAAGCAGCTAGAGAGACTTTGGGATCAAGAGTTGCAGGTATTGGCAGTGAATTGGACTAGCACATATATAAGTCTTCAGGGTTAGGGGGATATGAGAAGGTCACTGGCAGAGTCTGATTACTGAGTCATTTTGCTGTCAGTAGATGCGTCATTTTAACAGAGGGGCTGAGGGCAAAATTCTAGACCTTGTGGCAGCCAATGAATAAGAAAGCTGTTCTGGGCACCTGGGTGGCTCAGTTGGTTAAGCGTCCAGGTTCAGTTCTATTCATGATTTTGTGGTCCGTAAGTTCAAGCCCCACACTGGGCTCTGTGCTGACAGCTCAGAGCCTGGACCTTGCTTCAGATTCTGTGTCTCCCCAGTCTCTCTCTGCCCCTCCCCTGTTCATGCCCTGTCTCTCAAAAATAAATAAATGTTAAAAAAAATAAAAAAAGAAAGCTTTTCTTTATTTTTTATTAATAATTTATTTTTTAATTTATATCCAAGTTAGCATATGGTGCAACCATGATTTCAGGAGTAGATTCCTTAATGCCCCTTACCCATTTAGCCCATCCTTTCACCCACAACCCCTCCAGCAACCCTCTGTTTGTTCTCTGTATTTAAGAGTCTCTTATGTTCTGTCCCCCTCCCTGTTTTTATATTATTTTTGCTTCCCTTCCCTTACTATCATCTGTTTTGTATCTTAAGTTCCTCATATGAGTGAAGTCATAAATTTGTCTTTCTCTGACTAATTCGCTTAGCATAATACCCTTTAGTTTCATCCACATAGTTGCAAATGGCAAGATTTCATTCTTTTTGATGCCAAGTAATACTCCATTGTATATTTATACCACATCTTTTTAATCCATTCATCTATTGATGGGTTTTTGGGTTCTTTCCATACTTTGACTGTTGTTGATACCATTGCTATAAACACTGGGGGTGCATGTGCCCCTTCAAAACAGCTTACCTGTATCCCTCAGATAAATACTTAGTAGTACAATTGGGTAGTAATTGCTGGGTGGTAGGGTAGTTCTATTTTTGTTTTTTTGAGAAATCTCCATACTGTTTCCCAGAGTGGCTGCACCCGTTTGCATTCCCACCGGCAGTGCAAAAGGGATCCTCTTTCTCCACATCCTCACCTCCATCTGTTGTTGCCTCAGTTGTTAATGTTAGCCATTCTGACAGTTGCGAGGTGGTATCTCATTGTGGTTTTGTTTTGTATTTCCCTGATTATGAGGTTTTTGCCTGCTTTCTCCTGTAGGATTTTGATGATTTCCTGTCTTATGTTTAGGTATTTCAACCATTTTGACTATATTTTTGTGTATGGTGTAAGAAAGTGGTCCAGGTTCATTTTTCTGTCTGTCACTGTCCAATTTTCCCAGCATCATTTGCTTAAGAGACTGTCTTTATTCCACTGGATATTCTTTCCTGCTTAAAGATTAGTTGACCATACATTTGTGGGTCCATTTCTGGGTTCTCTATTCTGTTCTACTGATCTGATTGTCTGTTCTTGTGCCAGTACCATACTGTCTTGATGATTACAGCTTTGTGATACATCTTGAAGTCTGGGATTGCGATGCCTCCCGTTTTGGTTTTCTTTTTCAAGATTGCTTTGGCTCTTTGGGGTCTTTTCTGGTTCCATACAAATTTTAAGATTGTTTGTTCTAGCTCTGTAAGAATGATGGTGTTATTTTGATAGGGATTGCACTGAATATGTAGATTGCTTTGGGTATTACTGACATTTAACAATATTTGTTCTTCCTATCCAGGAGCATGGGATATTTTTCCTTTTTTGTGTGTGTCTTCTTCAATTTCTTTCATAAGCTTTCTATAGTTTTCAGTGTATAGATTTTTCATTTCTTTAGTTATGTTTATTCCTAGATATTTTATGGTTTTTGGTGCAGTCATAAATGAGATTGATTCCCCAATTTCTGTTTCTGTTGCTTCATTATCAGTGTATATCGGTGTGTAGGAAGGCAATCAGTTTCTGTGCATTCATTTTATATCTTGCGACTTTGCTGAATTCATGGATCAGTTCTAGCAGATTTTCGGTGGAGTCTTTTGGGTTTTCCATATAGAGTATCATGTTATCTGTGAAAAGTGATCAGCCTCCTGGCCGATTCGGATGACTTTTATTTCTTTGTGTTGCCCGATTGCTGAGGCTAAGGCTTCCAACACTGTGTTGAATAACAGTGGCAAGAGTCAACATCCCTGTCTTGTTCCTGACCTTAGGGAGAAAGCTCTCAGGTTTTCTCTATTGAGGATGATATTAGTGTTGGGTCTTTCATATCTGTCTTTTATGATGTTGAGGTATGATCCTTCTATCACTTCTTTCTTGAGGGTTTTTTATCAAGAAAGCATGCTGTATTTTGTCAAATGCCAAGAAAGCTCTTCTTTAAACATAGAGTGAAGAATGTAGTAGCAGGTACAGAGAAAAAAAGAAGGGGCATGTGGTCCCTAAAATATGGTGAAGGTGAACTTGTATGTAACATTCCAGCTCACATAAGATTTGGCTGTCTTTAATTTTTCTCTTTCTAGATTAAGTAAAAATAACTGGCCCCTAATCCCACTCCCTTTAATGTTGCTAGCCCAAGTAGCACCCATTCCTAAAATTTGGCGGATTGTATCTTCCAGTAACGGCCTCAGTAGTATTTCAATATCACACACCCTTCAGAATGTAAATGCTTCCATCAAAAAGCAAATTCTCTTTTCCTTCCCCTTGAGATTATGTGGGCTTTTGTAGCATCGTCGGTGAATATAATATGGATGCTGCATGACTTCTGATATTAAGTCATACGAGATGTGTCTTGCATCATTCTCAGTGTGCTTCTCCTGGAAACCCAGGTACCATGTTAGGAGGAAGCCCTGGTCATATGGGGAGGACCCTTGTAAACCTTCCAACTGATAGTTGCAACTTAAGTCTTACCTGGCAGCCAGCATCAATTTCCAGATGTGTGAATGACTGAGGCTGGAGATAATCCCAGTCCCCAGGGTTAGGTTGCCCATTCTGAAACCACATGGATCAGAGATGAGCCATCCTTACTGAGCTCCACCCAAACTGCAGATTTGAGGGCAATCTACATATGTTATCTTTGTTTCAAGTCAGTATGTTTTTGGGTAGTTTGTTACACAGCTCTGGATAACTGGAACATAAGGTAACCTTTATGTCTTTCTAATAGTTCAGGGTAGTATAAATGCATAGTTAGGCAGTCACCCATTTATTGACAATTAAAACTGATTTTTCTTCTCCCACCCTGTCAGCAGTACTGGAGTCCTTCCTGAGGAATTTGTTCTGAGTCTCACTCGTTGTTGGCACCAAACCCAGATGAGCCAGCTCTTCCCCACAACTCAGTCTGTCCCATTAATTAATTACCACAATGCTCTCAACCCTGTAGGACTCAAGAAGCCTTGGAGCTTTTTATTTTTTTAATTTTTTATTGTAGCTGCCAGTCAGTATGCCTAGATGTTGTCTGCAACTGTGATTTTCATGCATTGTCTCACTGAGTTTTTGTCAAAGTCCTGGGATGTATATATTGTAGATATCACTTATAAGCAACTGGTGATTGAAGAAGTTTAAATGACTTGCTCAGGATTATTCAGTGAATGTCAGATTTAGGACTTGAATGCAAGTCTGTGTGACCCCACACCTGCATTCTTTCCTCTCTGCTTACTCTCTCCTGACCTTGAGGTCAGTGAAGGACCTGAGCTTCACAGTTTTTTTTTTTTTTTAATCTCATTTTAGCCATATTGGTACTATGCAGGTTTTGTGAGTTGACATGGTAACATAACCAACCTTTGTGCCACTGGTTTGTGCAAAATTACTTTCTGAGGTTAAAAATTTTTTTTAACATCATCAATTGGGGTGCTCTGCTTATATATGGTTGTGTATGTATGTATATACCTATATATATATACACATATGTATGTATACACACATATACATATAATTATGTATATATAATATATATTATATACAAGTATATATTATACAACATATAATATATATTATGTATATAATATAACACATAAAATTAAATAGTAACATTAATATATATCACATGTATTTATATATTTAAAGAAAGACTTTGAGGTGGAAATTACTAATCTCTGCTACTCTACAAAAAACTAGACACTGCTTTGTTTATGTCTTATAAAAATTCATGCCATTCTTCTAATCTGTTCAAGAATTACTGATTGATCGTTTGATTGATTGTTTGTTTTGAAAATCTTTCTATTTTGAAAGGTGCCAGGGTGGCTCAGTCGGTTAAGTGTCTGACTTTGGCTCAGGTCATGATCTCATGGTTTACGAGTTTGAACCCTGTGTCGGTCTCTGTCTGACAGCTCAGAGCCTGGAGCCTGCTTTGGATTCTGTGTCTCCCTCTCTCTCTGCCCCTCCCCTACCTGCTCTGTGTGTGTCTCTCTCAAAAATAAATAAATATTAAAAAAAACTTTTAATCTTTTTATTTTGAAGTAATATTTGGATTTATAGAAGAGTTACAAAAATAGTACAGAGAGTTGTAATAGCCCTTTATTCATTTTCTTTTTAAGTTGGCATCTTATGCATGAAATTAACATTGGTCCAGTGTCATTCTCCAAACTACACTACTCAGCTTTCACCAATTTTCCACTAATATCTTTTTTTTTTCCATTCCAGTATCTAATCCATGATACCACGTTGCATTTAATCAGCATGCCTTCTTTGTCTTCTTCAACCTGGGACTGTTTCTTAGTCTTTCCTTGTATTTCCTGACTTTGAGACTTGGGAAGACCATTTGCCAGATAGTCTTTGGAATTCCTTTCAGTTGGGTTTGTTTGTCTGTCGTTTCTTCAGGATGGACTGAGGTTATAGGTTTAATGGAAGAAGGATACAGAGGCAAATACCTTGCTGCTACCTTGTCAGTGCATCATATTTAGGTTACTTAATATCAACTTGACCTACCACTGAGCATGATGACTTTGATCACTTGATTGAGGGGCCACCTGTCTTGTTTCTTCCCTCTAAAGATGCCCCCTTTCCCTTTCCATTCTCTGTTGTTAGAAGTGAGTCATCAAGTCTAGTCCCCACTCAGGGAGACAGGAATTACGTCCCATCTCCTACAGGGAGGGGTGTGATGGGTGGACTTTTTTATGTGGCTGAGGGCAAGCGTGTTTGCACTCCTGGTGTGTTCCACACGTCTGCAGGGCGAACAGGTGTCTGGTTAGTAGACACTCCTGGGCTCTCAGCCCTAGAGTTGTATGGATCTTTGATTCTTCGATTATAGGAAATACACCCCATAGAGAAATGCCTGCTTTTGTTTATTGCGTTTTTGAGATCTAGTTTGTAAGCGTTCCAACCATGCACTTTTCACCCCCAAAACAAAGGGCTCACTTTTGTCTTTTGAATCCTGAAGTCTGTGATGTTTGACATAAAGCATATAAAGTACTGTTTTTTTCTTAAGTGTATGGATTTTTTTCCCTTTGAAAGGAAGGAGATCCATCTTTTTAAATCTTTTTTTTTTATTTTTATTTTATTACAATTTTTAAATGTTTGTTTTTTTTTGTGAGACAGAGACAGAGTATGAGTGGGGGAGGGGCAGAGAGAGAGCGAGACACAGAATCCGAAGCAGGATCCAGGCTCTGAGCTGTCAGCACAGAGCCTGATATGGGGCTTGAATTCATGGACTGCGAGATCAAAATTGGATGCTTAACTGACTGAGCCACCCATGTACCCCATGTCTTTTTTAATCTTTAAAATTTCCCTGACACTTGGAAAATAATACTAATTATTATAAATCATAAAATTTATAATATATAAAAATATGAATCATGTTGTAGTTAATATATTCATGTATTTCATGTTTATATAATAAAATTTGTGAACATAAATTTATAAAACTTACAATTTATAAAGTAATAATAATCTCTATTGATTAAATACCTCCCATGCCTTGAATCTAATGGTTGGTATTTTACAGCCTTTATTTCGAATCCTTACAAAAATATCTATGAGGGAAGTATTGTAATTCTCATTTTCTAATAAAAAGAAGCAGATGTTTAGGAGAAGAAATATCTTCTCCAAGATGGCATGGAAATTAGCTGGGATTTGAACTTAGGCCTTTTGTTGGTTAACTGTAAACCTGATAAATGTTCATGGATTGGCTGATTAAAACTGGGTAGGGTAGGGAAAAAACAGTATTTGAAGATTGGACTAGAAATAAGTATTTTTAAAATCACATGCAATCACACATGATTGAAGAAGACAGGTGTTAGGCTGTGTTTGTGTGAGGAGGAGTGTCGCTTGATGTTAATTGGAAGAATCAGCCTGACATCCAGGCTGATGTAGAAAAAAAGCAACTATATCCTGCAGTCTGTGAGGTGGAGTTCAAGCTTCCTCACTTTACTGCAGTCACGGGGGTCTGTATTCTTCAATCTCATGCCCTTTATGTGCCCCATGTTAAGTGAGAATCCTGTCTCATGAGGAAAGAGGGAATAAGTGAGAGAGTTCTTAAAATATCCACAGATAACATAGAAGGGGGCAAACAAGAAGTCACTATAGGATTAAAGCTCCCATACAGTTAGCACAGGGTAATACTAGAGACAAGGCATGAATTAAGCAGGTAAAAAGTGTGTGTGTGTGTGTGTGTGTGTGTGTGTGTGTGTATAAGATGGGGATGGGGAAGGAGAGAAAAATGCAGGAATGTGAATCTCAGTCCACAAACTGCCACAGCTTCAGTGTGGCACTATTGCATCTCTCTATTTTCTAGAAATCAGCTTAACTTAAACAAAAAAATTTTTTAACATTTATTAAGTTTTGAGAGACACAAAGAGACAGAGTGTGAGTGGGGGAGGGGCAGAGAGAGAGGGAGACACAGAATCCGAAGTAGGCTCCAGGCTCTGAGCTGTCAGCGCAGAGCCTGACATGTGGCTTGAACTCACGGACAGCGAGATCATGACGTGAGCAGAAGTTTGACGCTTAATTGACTGAGCCACCCAGGTTCCCCAACTTAACATTTTTTTAAGTTTATTCATTTATTTTGAGAGAGACAGAGATAGCACAAGTCAGAGAGAGGCAGAGAGGGAGTGAGACGGAGAATCCCAAGCAGGCTCTAGACTGCCAGCCAGAGTCTGATGTGGGTCTCAAACCCATGGACCATGAGATCATGACCTGAGCTAAAATCAAGGGTTGGATGCCTAACCGATATGCCACCCAGGACCCCCAATAAACTTAACTTTTATTTTGTGCCCCTTCACTGCTGCACTATGGGATCCTTAACTTTGCTTACCATTTGGATTTTTCCCCTCATTGAGTCATGCCGAAAAGCCTGGGGATCTTGATAGTGACCTGGAAGGCTCTCAGCCTTGCCCTGGGATATCCTCCACAGTGTCCCTTTGGGTTAGGACATGTCTGCTCCATCTCTACCTCATGTGATACAAAGATACCATCACAAGGTCAGTTTCTTTCAAGTCATAGGAGCAGTGCCTTCCAAAAGTAAGGCTAGAACCCTACCAATCTTGTTCAACAGAAGCAGGAGCCCCACCTCTGGGGAGAATAGGTGGACAGTGATAGCTCAAGGTTGTGGACTGGCCTGTCACCTGTTGCATTCTGAAGAGGATAGAAATTCTGATGTACGAAAGCTGCAAACCTAGCAAGATGCTCACCCCATCAGGAAAATCTGAGGTTTCACCTGGAAACTGACTTGAGGATTCCTGAATCTTTTCCTTTCTCCCTCTTGGTTACTTGGTTTAACATTTCTGCCACCATCCAGTGAGAGGCATTGAGGTCATCCTGCTGTCCCAGGCCAGCCGATCTTGCCTGCAAGCTGCTCCCAAGGTTGCTGGAAGGAAGGCTGAATGTGGCATGCCTGCTGACAGCCACCTTTCAGAGCACGGCCAACCCTCATGATTTCTGCTGTACCACACAAACTCCCTGCCAGTCTGTCCACTGAGCACAGGCCTTTTGGGAGACATGGCGAGGCACAGACACACGAAAGTAGGTGCATCTGCTCCCTTCTAGACACCCAGGACCTGCCCCCTGCCTTCCCTTGGTGCCCCGTCTATATTCTGTAGTTTCAGAGTGAAATCACAACATCTACTCTGCTTGCTTCCTCCCAGGAATCCCCAGTCAAGGATCCCTGTCTGTCCCCCGTCCTTCTCCAACGTAAACAGCACCAGTGTTTTCATTCCAATCGTTGACTTGCAAGCCAAGCCAGTTCTCACCTCTTCTCTGAGGCTGGTCTGCAAAGTGTAAGACTTCAGGCTCCGCTCCACAAGCCTGTGCCCCGTGAGTCGAAAGGGTACGTGAGGCTGGCCCCTGTTTCTCAGCTTGGAGTTCATTGATTTGATACAGCTTCTTTTGTTACTGCTGAAATGGGGGCGGGGAAGACTTGGATTAATAGAAGCATGAAATAAAATACATGTGTAAAATGCACTGGATAACAAGGAAGCCTGTAGGGGTGAAGCGTGCAGGGCCCAAAAAGCTCGTTGAATAAAATCTGAGGTTTCTGTGGTCTATACTATGGCTTATTTAGGGAAATCATGACATTGGCACCTCAAGAAATTCACTAAGGATGGCCGACTGATGGATTTCCAAACGAAAAGCCATGCGTGAGAAATTAATTTCCAGTTGTGCATGACCACTTACTTTAGATTCCCCCCATCCCTGGGTAATACTGCTACAGGCACAATTTTTATAGTGTGATGAATGTATCATTTGTGTCACTCATGGTAGGCATCCTGTACTCTGTGGGTCGTGGAGTCAAACACTCATTCAGCATACGCAAAGTCTCTCTTCACGGATTCTGTGTTTACTGCAAGTGATATCTAACATATTTGGAGTATGTCAAAGAATTTGTGTTCCATGGAGTTAATGTATTATATGAAAAATAGTCATTAACTAAAAATATCAATGTAGCTGTTACTGTTTTCTCTAAAGGTTATGAGAAAGCAAAAGAATGAAATGCTTTCATGCTTCATAAAGAAATGCTACATTCTCATTGTTGTAGTTCGTGATTATCATTGTCATTATAAAGTAGTTATGACAGGGGGGCCTGGGTAGCTCAGTCGGTTAAGCCTCCAAATCTTGGTTTTGGCTTAGGTCTTGATCTCACAGTTTGTAAGATCGAGCCCCAAGTTGGGTTCCATGCTGACAGCTTGGGGGCCTTCTTGGGTTTCTCTCTCTTGTCTGTCCCTTTCCTGCTTGTCCTCTCTCTTTCAAAATAAATAAATAAAAACTTAAAAAATAAGTATTTATAATGTATCTGAGCTCCATCAGAAATTGTTTGAAGAGACTTGCTGATCTTATACAAGTCCCTTAACCCATCTTATTTGCTAGATGAGTATGTTGGTCTAGACAATTTTTATTTCTATGTAAGTTGCAAAAATTATGCAATCTTAAGTTATAAAGATTTAACGAATGCTGATCTGAAGCAAAATGTGCGAGTTATTTGCGCTGTATTGGACCAGGCCATCCATGCAACTTTGAGTGATAGATGAGAGGGCAGACTGAAGACTTGAGCCGTGACAGTGAAGGGCCAAGTATCAGGGATTTTTAGCCCTAGAAAAGTCAGCTGGAGAATGCTCACTTTAATTATATGCAATTTAATAATGTTAAGTGGCATTCTTAGCAGAGGAAAGGGGAACGGGAATTCCTTCAGTGTATGCTTGAGCACAAAGTTATGTGACAGGCCTTGCCCGAAGCCTGCTTATCAGATGAGTGGTCTCAGGCACTGTCCTCATATTTCTGACTCACAGAAAAGGTACACTCAGTTAGTCTTTTTCCATCATAAGACATCACAACTATTTGAGATTCAAAATAGATTTCACTCCTTACTTGTTTATAAGATCTTTTGATATCCTTGGTTTCTTTTATGCGATGTCTTCTTCTTTTATTTGCTTATTACTATAAAAATCACGCAAGATTACAAGGAACGAAAGAGCAGTGTCAAGCTCTTACAATGTTTTACTTGCCTATGACTTTAATTTGTGCATCGGTTTCTAGTCGCCATCTGAATGAACAGTATGTCTTTACGCATTTAAAATTGTTCTGTCCGGGTATAAATCTACTTAGTCGATGTCAGTAATTTTTCACTTAGTTGGATGTTCTTTAAGCTGAAGTGTTAGTATAGTTCTGTGTATGTGCCCCAAGCGAATGAATGCATGCAAACTCACTTCAGAAGCCGGAAAGTCAGATGGGGAAGGAAGCATGTATTACCTGATCATTCTTAGAAGAGGGAATAAGGAGACTAACTTCCTGCATGTAGAAATAAGAAGTTTTTTAGCTTTCTCTGCAGCCATCTTCTGCCCTACACCTAAATTGGTAGTTTTGACTTTCTTCCTTGATTAAATAGATTATTGAAATAAATCTCTTTCACTTTGGGTCCTCTTCATGAACCTGGCACCTATGTCTGTGTTTATGAAACAGATGAACTTCTGTTTGGCTAATCATTTATTTGATCAAATGCTTAGAATGACTGCATATTAACTGAACTGCCTTGCCATGGTTGGGATTCAGTTTCCAAGATTCTACAATCACAGGCATTAGGGATGATCACAAACACAGCCCCTCACTCCAAAAAGTATTCCCAATGCAAGCATTTCCAACTGAGTCATTCACCTGCTTCTGGTCTTCCAGGGGTGGGACCCTCATTACCTGTATGTCGGTTTGTTCTAGGAGTATGGACTCAAATGTCTAGAGGAGTTGGACAGGTAAAGATGAATAAAGAAATAAAATCAAGCACAGAAATAAATTCAAACTTTTTATTGTTACTAAATTATGGCATAAGGATATAACATAAATATGTAAATACATAAATATTTAAGATTCAAAATTGAAAAAATTACAAATTAAAAAATAGAAACAATGATACTTTTAACAGAACATCCTTTGTATGCATATTAAACCCATATGCCTTTTCTCATTTTTCTTGAAATGTGGCTTTTTCAATCTGTCTTTTATTTTCCTGCATTTGATATAGATGCAAGTTCAGAGAAGTAATTCTCTCCTAGAAGGAAAAAAAAATGGGTGAGCGTGATGCTAAGTGGCAACTTAGAAGTAAACCCCAGTGGCAGGAAGGCGATAGGCCTGTGGTGGAGTATGTGGTGACCTGGAGAGCCCATGCTCCCTCCAGAGTGGGCAGCCACTACTCAACTCCAGACAGTCGTTGACACTTGTTGACATGTAGGAATGTGGGCCCTGTGTTACTAATCTTCCACTTTCTCAAGAAAAGCTAGGAATCTGGATTTTTAATAAAATTCTCTAACTTTTAAATGTTTTCCATTTTAAAATATAGTTTGGGCCAAATAAAACACGTCTGGAGGGGGCTGAATGACATCTGTGAGCTGCCATTTTGCTTTCTCTGGCCCGTTTCAGGGGTCAGCAAACTATGGCCTTGCAGGCCAAATCCAGTCCACAGCCTGATTTTGTAAGTAATGTTCTATTGGAACACGGCCATACTTATTTGTTTGTGCGTTGTCTGTGGCTGCTTTTGTGCTATGGTGGCAATGTTCCGTAGTTACAACAGGAATTATAAGGCCTACAGAAACTAAAATGCATACTGTCTGGGCCTTTACAGAAAAAGTATGTTACCCTGTGGCTTATTCTGATCTGGTAAAACTCTTAAGTTTTAGAAAGTCCTTCCTTATTTCATATAAAAATCTACCTCTCTCTGACTTTGATTCCTGCTTTTGTGTCTCTTCCTGATT
Source organism: Paguma larvata (assembly GCA_030068075.1). NCBI lineage: Eukaryota > Metazoa > Chordata > Mammalia > Carnivora > Viverridae > Paguma > Paguma larvata. The sequence goes on from CM057832.1 coordinate 81,904,008, forward strand.
ACCCTTGGGCATTTGTAGAAGACATTTGAACCCTTTGGGAATATTTAGTCATAAGATCATCCAGGGATGGGTTGAACATCTTTTGGGTCCAAAAGCTTTCACCCAAATTAGACCTGACTTCTTGGATAAGTGGTATATTTTGGAATAATCTAAGATACTATGTGTCTATCCAGAAAGTGGATGGAACTTGTTAGCAGGTTACAGAACCATAAAAGGAACCCCAGAAGTGATTCATAGGAACACTAGATAAGTTGTCATAGTTTGTGTGAATCTATCCAATTAGAGGTTGGCCAATTGGCATGTCTCTATGTCCCTAAATTCTTTGTGGCTCTTAGGATGATATTTAAACTTTGTTTCATGACCACAAGGTTTAGCAGTATCCAAGCTGGCCTCCCCACCACAACTGTTACTTCTTTCCCCCACACTCCTATTGCTTTGATCTCCTGGCTCTTCTTTGACTTGCTTAGACATCTGAAGATCTTTCCCATCTTAGCCTTTTAGCCCTTGTTATTTTTTGTTTCTGCTGACACACTTATCCCTACATCTTTGCTAGGTGGATCATTCTTACCTTTTAGATTTTCATTGAACGTTAACGCATTTAAAGACATCTTTCCTAACTACCTTCTCTTAGATAGCCCTTCTGCTGCTAGAAAGTACCTCACAGCACACCTTTCCAGCTGCCAAATTTCTTGTAATTTGTTGTAATCATCTTGTCACTGATCTATATTCTGGTAGACTACTAGTGTCCTGTTAGAATGTAAGTGTTTTGAGACCAGGACCTTTCCAGTCTTGTTCATTGCTTTTCTCTAGGAATTAGAAAAATGCACATGGTCAAAAATACTTAAGGAATAAATGAATTACGCACATCCACAGTGGCTTCATAGATAAAAGCATTATATAATCACACTCCTTGTTATTCTGTTTTAACAAATGAACTTGTAAAACCCATCGATAGCATATTAAAAAAATTTAACTTCTCACTAGGAGAAAATGCTTTGAATTAAATTATTTCTGCTTAGTAATAACTCAGTGTCTATGCATTTGGTGAGGGCATGTTTTAGTTGTTTTTATTAGTGGAAACCAATCATATACTAACATATTAATTATTAACTGAATTAATAATGTAGTTGTATATGATGCTTTGCTGTACACAGAACCTGTATCCAAAATGTTCCTGCTCTGCCATTTTCCCATGAGAGGAAGATCAGAAGGGACATTAGTGATTTTTCCACTTTATTCTGCAGATGAGGAAACGAAAACCCAAGGTCATATAGCCAGTTAGTTGCAGAGTCTGGAGGACAAGGGAAGGTGGTCCTGTGCATTTAAAAGAGAAGGCTCTGTGCATTTAACTGTGTTTTCCTTTTGTTGTTGATTGGCTTACTGTATAGGTTCTAGTGGCAGTGAGAACACCTTATATATTAATAATGGATCAATAGCAGAGCTGTGATTTCAAGTCAGACCTCTTGGCCCCACAGTCTGCCCTCTTAACAACTGTGTTAAGTCACCTCCTTTCTGGCCTAAACAACCATAAACTCAAGTGGCAGGCCTATAGTGAAGTGGCCTGAGCCGAAGCCTCAGAGACTCACATTAAGAAACAGAATCCTAAGTGCCGGGGCTCCTGTCTCCTCTCTCTCACTGCTGTGCTGGCCTGTAGAGAGGGAACTTCTGCTACCTTCTCCCTTCTGGAGGAAGTGTTGAGGAGGGTCCTTTGCTCCTCACATAACCTGCTAATTGGTTCCTCTCTGTGGAGAAGGAGGGACATGTTTGGCCGATGAAATGGTGAAACCCTGTTGTTTTGGGCCACGCTAATCACAGGTGACCACGATATCACAGTTTGAGGCCCAGCATCTCATTCACAGTAATCAACTTCTCCTTTGCTAGAGTGTCCCCTTCATGACATGGTGGTGGTTGGTGTTTTGGGGGAGGATTTAGGTATTTGGAAGTGTTGCCAAATAGCTGTATTCCTCGTCAGTGCCAACAGTGGGCTGATGAAAAAGAAGGATGCGGTGATGCTGAAGGCAGGGAGGCCACGTTGGAGGTCTTGGTGCTCACAGATGAAGGAAGGAGACAACGGGTCCCTGAAATAAAGCATTTTGTGGATATGGCCAGGGAAGAGGATGCTGAGTAGAAGACTTCATTCACTGAAAAACAAAAGACCTTATTGAATCATACTATGTGCCCCACCTTTGGCGTTAGGCTCTAAACAAAAGAGATCTACTCATTGCTCTTGTAGAACTCACATGCCGGTGAATAAAGACAGACTAAAAACTAGCGAATAGATAAACAGGATGATTTCAGAGAGCGAGAAGTGTTCTGAAGGAAAAACAAACTGACAGTGCACCTGGTGATGGAGGGATAAGACAGGTGGTCATGGAGGCCATTCCTGAAGAGGTGACACTTGAGTGATGAGAAGCCAGCCTTGTGAGGGTCTCAGAAGGGTGTTCTTGAAGGGGGAGCTACTCCATGACCTGCTTCTCCCTTTTCTGCCCATTTCAGACACATGATCAATTTCCCAAATGCCTCTTCCATCCCGGAGGGTGTGACTTCTCTGGTCTTTCCTGGTTTGCCAGATTGCACCAGTGAAGAAAGCTCTAGTGTTAGCAGATGTCAGTAAAGACTATCAGGTGTCTTGCAGAAACGACAGCCCCTCTCTCCTGCAAATCTCTCAGTCCAACTAAAAAAAGAAGAAAAAAAAAAACAACCGAGGTTAGTTTGGCATGATGTGTTTCTAGGGAACCCACTACTTCCTTTGCTAAGAGCTCAGAAGCCATCTGTTTAATAATCTGTTCTTGAATTTATGCAAGGGTTGATGTCATATGCCTCAGGAGCACGTCTCTGAAATTCACCAGTCTCCCTATTTTGAAAATCTGGACAACATTTGTAAATTTGCAGTCTTCTGAAGCTGCGCCTGCTTTCCGCAGTTCCTCTAGGATTGCTGACACTGGTTCCACGACCGCATCTGCATGTTCCTTTAATACCCTGGGATCTGATACGTAGTGCAGGAAACCTCAACTCATTCATCGAGGCCACTTCCTCTGTCTCTCCTCATCTGACTTTGGCAATAGCCATCTCCTTTTAATCTATTTGTTATATGTGGTTTTCTTATTAGGAAAGTAATACATGTTGTAGAAAGTTGTAGAATATATTAGAACAGGGGAAAAAGTCACTTATACCTAGTGACGATTACTTTTAATGTCTTGGGATTTGTCTTTCTAGCCTTCCCTCAACCGTTGTCCCCATACACATCTCTGGGCACGTGCTCTCACATACACATTAATGTATGTGAGTGTGTACACACATACATGTGCATTTGTTTACATTGTAAACTTTGGGAAGGAATGCAAAATCTGCTTGGTAACGGGATTTTTTTCTGTTAAAACATACGTTCTCAGTGTTACTCATTTCAGCCTGAAAAGTGCTCTATGACAGGAATGATGGGAGCGAAATAGTACTGAAGAGTTTCTTTCCTCTTAGACCTAGAGCATTCTGTCTCTTTTCCCAAGCGGAAGTAATGTGACAGGCCTGCACTTTTTCACTTCCCGTGCTGAACATAACTAAGGCAGTCCCTTGGGTGGCCTCTTGCAGCAGTGGTAGCTTTTCTGGAGATTCTGAATGGAAAAAGAATGCATTTTCCTGTCTCTCTTGAGACTTTCAGAATTCTTTGCAGAAGGACTGTGCCTCTATCTTGCATTTGGAGTTGTGTAACATGTTTATCAGTAAATTTGTTCAAGTAACTTTCTCTGTAATTAGTATTATGCCAGTTCAGCAGAACCTTCTTTCATGGGTCTCCTGGGAATATAGGAGAAAAGAGCCCAGCATTCCTTCCACAAACCGATACTAAGATTTGCAATTTATAGAAAATGGTATGTAGGGGCGCCTGGTGGCTCAGTCGGTTGAACATCCGACTTCAGCTCAGGTCATGATCTCACCGTTCCCGAGTTCGAGCCCCTCATTGGTCTCTGTGCTGACATCTCAGAGCCTGGAGCCTGTTTCAGATTCTGTGTCTCACTCTCTGTCTGTGCCCCTCCCCCACTCATGCTCTGTCTCCCTCTCTCTAAAAAATAAATAAACATTTTAAAAAAATAAGAAAAGAAGATGATATATAATATACACAGCCAACAAAGTGGTGATGTTATGAGTTCTGGAGACTTGTGGTCAGCTTCAGTCTACAAAACTCATCAGCCCATCTGCAACTCTGATTCTGCTCCTGAGCTGAAGGATGGCATCATGGTCTGTGCTGGCTTTCAGGTTTAGCCTTCTAACTTCCAAGTGTTCTCACAAGCTCTGACCTCTGATCCCTCCCATTTCAACTTTGCATGGATCCTCACTGAACTCTGTGGTGCATTCCTGTTCTGAATACCCCTCTCCCAAAGTACGTCAAAACTTGGAAACAGTAAGAGAAAACCCTCAGTGCTTCATCTAAACTAAATTCTCTTTGGGATGCCTGGGTGGCTTGCCAGTTGAGCATCCAACATCAGGTCGGATCATGATCTCATGGTTCGTGAGTTCGAGCCCCACATCAGGCTCTCTGCTCTCAGTGCAGAGCCTGCTTCTGATCCTCTGTTTCTCTCTCTCATGGCCCCTCCCACTTTCTCTCTGAAAAATAAATAAACAGAAAAAAATAAACTAAATTATCTTTTTGATGAGAGTCCATGGGCTCCTCATTCTGTGCACAGCCTGCATTTTGCAAGACCCCTGTCAATATTAAAGAGTGGAGAACTTAATTTCTTTTGTAGTACAAAGGCAGAGACATCTCTGAAGAATTACTCTAGGTCTTATGAAAGGCTAAGAACCTTTGTAGTATGTTCCTACATTACTCCTCAGCCTAGTTGGTTATATATCCTTTTTCCTGTTTCCCTAGACACTATGTAGCAATATGAGTTCATTAGCATGATCCTTTTGTAGATGACAAGGAGATTATAAGCTCCAGCGGAGGAAGACTCATGTCTGGCCCTTCATTCAGGTTGTAGTGTTTGTATTGGCAGGATCTGATAGAATGCCTGACATAAAGCAGGTGTTCAGTAAATACTTGTTTACCGATGTAATAAATATAACTTGATATCTACAGTATGCCAGAAAGTGTTTTGAGAGACTTGGCATATCTCAGTCAGTGAAACAGACTAAGTTTTTACTTTATGGTGCTTACCTTCTCACTTCCACTGTCTCTGGAAGACAGACAATAAAAAATGATTATAGTACTAAAGCGAATTATATAGTAGGTAAATAGTAATGAAAGATTAGCACGAGGTAACTGGGTTGAGAGTTCTGGGAGTTGGAATTACAAAAAGGATAGTCATGGGAGGCCTCATTCGAGTAGGTGGTATTTGAGCAAAGACTGGAAGGGAGTAGGGAATTGTCCATGCAGTATCTGAGGGCTGTCTGCAGGCAGAGAGCAGCTAGGGCAAAGTCCCTGGGGAAATGGGGGCTCGTTGGCAAATTCAAGGAATAGCAAAGCCAGTAGGACATGCATGACTGAGAGACAAACTAGTAGTAAATGTAGACATCGTACAAATGATTGAAGGGTGGAATTGTCATCATCTGGGAGGGGGAAGAGTACCTGTGGAGGAGGGTTGTGGAGAGTAGATCACAAATTCATCTGGGACATGTTAAGCTCCAGATGACTATTCTACATCTGAGTGGAGAGTCTGAGTAGACAGGTTGGATATATAAGTCTGTGGTTAGTAGTTTTCAGTAGATATATAATTAAAAGCCAAGAGATATGATTTCATGTGACTGTGTATAGCAATAAATGGAAGGACCAGTGAGGGGGTCCTGGTACCCTCCAATGGTAGGAAATCTGTAAGAAGAGAAGAAACTAGCCAAAGAAACTGAGAAGGAGTGACTGGATTCTATCATTTTGTTCTCCCGTCATTGAGAATATTGTCCTCACTCACGTGCTTGAAACTTGAATGCAGGCACAGCTGGGATCCAACTTAGAGCACAGGGAGCAAAATTGTGGACAGACACATGCCCCATATTTTAATTAGATCTAGAAGTTGCAGAATCACTTGAACTCACTAGCCATTGGCAAAAACAGTCAGATAGTTTCATGTGATCCTAGCAAAGGAAGCTCAGAAATCTAGCCTCTCCACGAACCCAACCTCCACTTTGTAGCTATGGGAGAAGCAAGGGCTAGGTTTTGGTAGATAGATAGCCATCTCTACAGCCTTCTTTGTGGAATAATAAACACTAACATTTAAAAATGTTCTAGGAATTGTCTAGGGATCTATAGGCTTTATCTTACTCAACCCTTACAACAACCCTATAAATTAGATACTACTTAGCCCAGTTTCACAGATATAAGATTAAGCACGTGCCTGTGTTCTCAAACCCAACAAGTATAGAGCTGGAGTTTGTCCCCAGGCAGGCTGCTTTCAAAGCTCTTGATCCTTTGACACTTTTTATATGGCCTCCAGTGGTTTGAAACTGTCATGATAACAACAGAAAAAATAATTGGTTAATAATTTCCTGATGGCATTTTCAAATCTTTGGTCTTACTTGAAATTCACAGCCACAGCTACAGTTTGTCCTTTTATAAATGATGAAATGGATCAAGAGATATTAAGCGATTGATTAAACTCTCCTAAATTTGTTACTAGTGATTGGGAGCAGAACTCAGAACTCCAGATGTGCATTTTTAACCTCTCCCCCCCGCCCACCTGTAAACTATATTAACTCAGTAAATACTTGCAAAATGTATAGTGAAAGAATGAAGTAGGATTAACTCTTACTGAGCTGAGTTAGATTTTCCATTGAGGAGATGGAGTGCTCAGCTTAATGCATTGGAATCATTCCAATTGAGGTTAGAATTTTGTGGTCTTTTTCTGACTGACTTACTTTACTTAACATAATACCCTCCAGTTCCATCCATGTTGCCACACATGGCCAGATTTCATTCTTTCTCATTGTCATGTAGTAGTCCATTGTATATATGTACCACATCTTCTTTATCCATTCGTCAGTTGATGGGCACTTGGTCTCTTTCCATGATTTGGCTATTGTCGAAAATGCTGCTATGAACATTGGGGTACACGTGCCCCCATGCATCAGCATTCCTGTGTCTCTTGGGTACATTCCTAGCAGAGCTATTGCTGGGTCATAGGGTAGCTCTATTTTCATTTTTTTGAGGAACCTCCACACCATTTTCCAGAGCAGCTGCACTCAGTCAGAAAAAGACAGATACCATATGTTTCCACGCATAGGTGGATTTTGAGAGACTTAGCAAAAACCATGGGGGAGGGGAAGAGGGGAAAGGAAAAAAAGGCACAGAGAGAGAGAGAGATAAAACATAAGAGCCTCTCAAAGACTAAGAACAAACTGAGGGTACGAGGGATGAGGGAGGGGGGAGAGGGGATGACAGGCATTAGAGAGGGCATGTGTTGGGATGAACACTGTGTGTTATATGTAAACCAATTTGAAAATAAACTATTAAAAAATAAGAATATTGTGGTCTTCAGTGGAAACTGGTTACAGAAATTAGGGTGGCAACTTCTATAGATCAACTCTTTGTGAAAATGAGATAATATTCCACTTCTCAGATTATGTTTTCTTTTACTTCCAAACAAAAATGTATTGTATTCACATCATATGTCTTATCGCAACTAATTTGAGTGGTTCTTAATGCAGAGACACAGTTATGGCCACTTGGGGGTTGAGTCATGAGGGAAAATTACCCCACGTTGTGGCAAATGTCATCATTCATTCCCTCACTTGAGGTGATGAGTCATAAATTGGGTTGGAATTTAAAATTAAGTCAGAATATATATAGTAAAGTTAGGGCAGTGTGCAACCTCACACAACTTATATGTTTGGTGTCCAGAGAGACAAGAGAATGCAAACAATAAGGCAGGTCCTACTATAATTGAACTTAGTGGGTCCAACACATCGAGCATGACCAGTGACACACCACCCCCCTCCCTCTTCCTCGAAATTACATACAAGCGTACTTGATGTGGGGATAGGAAAAGAGAATGATTGTGTGAATGTTTTGGATGTATGCTTGATATGGAAGTTTAGAATGAAAAAATAAGCTACAACATACTAAATATTCTTGCTCTTAGAGAAGCCACACTGCTTTGGACCACTTTTGGGTCTAAACTTTGCTGAACATAGAGTACTGCGGCATAGTTACATAAGTATGTTGGGAAGTTCCTAGGATGACATTGCATGGCACAACACAGCTACATACCTGTTGGAGGGCCCAAGAGGATGAGCATGCTCAAGCCATAATTGGACTACCATGCAAATAGAGGGGCGTGATAAGCATTTCATGGGCTGTTTACAATGGGGCTTGTGGGGGAGGGAAAAGAAGAAATCAAACTTGATGATGGGCCTCGGACTTCTGGAAAAATCCTATTAATATGTATGAAGAGCTTATTGAATGAATTCAAACAAAAAATTATCCAAGCTTTTACACACATTGTGAAGACCTATATAACTTCCCTAAAGCTGTGGGTGATGGGGAGGAGGGATGCCTTAAGTCCCAGTACATCACCTGGAAACTCTCTTGGAGGGCTTGGATAGAAAACAAAAATCAAAAACAACCCAGCAAATCCTCTCCTGGGTCTGAAATTAGCACCATGAAAAGAAATTGTATACAGAGTTGTTGCTGAAGATGGTCTGCTCAAGGATCACCCAGCTACTACCGTCCAGGCCTTTCAAAACAGAGCAACACAATTTCATAAATTCAATGAGATAATGTGAAGTGCCATAGCACCTCAGGAGAGCCCAGAAAACGACGTATGGGTTTTGTTCTTGTTGCCAAATATAGATCTGAAGGTCTGTTTAATGGGTTAAACTGGAAGGATTTTTGCCCATCTCATTGCGCCATTGGGGCGCTGCCATTAACTCTTTTTTACAGACAGTTCCCTCTTTCCATTAACAAGTATTCCTGGGAAGCAACGTTGGTTGGAGATATGGGAACAATGTGGGAACACGGCCATTACATTTTTTAACCCACATTTAGAGAGAAAACTGTCATAATCTGGAGAAGGGTGGGAAGGAGGTTCTGACTGCTTGAATGTTATCCAATGACTCCTCGATGGTCCAGAGCTAATACCTCTGGGAAAACCTCCACACCCCACCAACAAAATGGCAGCTTTGCAAAAGACAGACCTACCCTCCATAGAAGGTTGTGTAGCAAGCACTCTCAGTCACTCTGGCATGTCTCTTGCAGTGACTTATTCTCCCTCACTCCTTTAAACACGTCACAAAAGTCTCTAAGCACATACAATACTTTTTCTGAGGGGGACTCTGGTAAATCTAAATGTTTTTATCTAGTGCATTGTCTGTCCCGGCAGTACTTTAGTGTTCCCTTAAGTAACAAGGCAACTTTCCTCTTGACTTGGCTCTTAAAAGGACTTTGCCTACCAATTCTCTTATATGTATATTCAAAATTTTCACTTTTCAGTTTTCAGGTGCACTTTCTCATTTGACTCACATTCTCACACATAGAGAATGAGGCTCAGAGCTGGGACTCCCAAGTGGGTGGGAAGATGAAGAGGTGTGAGGCAGGAGGAAGCCTGCTAGGTCATTGGGTACATCAGGCAAAATGTTTTGTTTCACTGCAAACATGGTTCAGAGACCAGAGAAGTCGACAAATGGGAGTTGAAGAAAATGAATGTTGGATGTTGGGAGAAGAAAATAACTGATAAAAGGCCAGGGTTTTTCAGGATGTTTTTCTCACCAGGGCATGCGCTTGAATAGCATGCCTCAGAGACGACCACAAAAGCATGTGCTTTGTGTTTCCATCTTTATGTAGGTACAAAGCATGGGGAAAACACTAAAGGGAGGGCACAGGGACCTCCTCGGAAATTTTAGAAATCAAGACTGAGGACAGCTGTGACTTCATAAGAACTCTTTGGAAAGACAAACCATCATAAGGATGTGCTTAAGTGAATTCCTGGTTACTCAAAGCCTCCCAGTAAGGAGCAAGAGATCCTGGTTGCTAGCTTCAGTATGGTAACCCTGGCCGAGTGGCCAAGCTGGTTACTTTATTTATAGCCAGGATACAGGCCCCTGAAGCACAGGGCTCACTGCTTGGAGAGAAAGGAAGATGAAGTTTCCTGCATGTCCAACCTGGCTGTCCTCTGCCAGAAGAGTGGGGCAAGCATCCAGGGTTCTCAGGTCATTTCACTATGCATTATTTAAAAATATCTCTTAGGTAAGGTGGTGATCTCTCTGAGGGAAAGGACAGTGTTGAGTTCTGACAGCCAAATAAATCATGTGGTACCCAGAGGTATTGTGTTAGAATACCATACACCTGGATTTTCTGAGATAGTCCTAATTTCATGTCTCTGTCTTATTGTCTTCATTCAATGTCAAGTGTTCTAAAAATGCCATTATGTGGTTGACAATCTTAAGTAATATTGATAGAGCACCCACCTACTATAAGCTGGCATCTCTGAGCTTAGAGTCTAGAGGGTTAGGCAAGCCTGGAGACAAAGAATTACAAAAGAATCTAGCGAATGTAAGATTGTGGGGTATTCCCAGTCTCTGGGAGGACAAAGGAGGGCAGCCTAATGCTGGCTGGAAGGTGGGAAGTCTTTATAGGGAAAGTAGCATCTAAGCAGGGCCGTTCAGGGTCAGTGAATGATGGCCAGGTGGAAGGAGGTAAGATAGAGCCTTAATTAGAGCAGGTAAGGTATGGAAAAAGTCTGAGATCAGAGATCAGGCTGTGCTTGGGGCTATCAAAGTTTTGTTTTATTTAAGAAAAAAAAAGGTTATATTTGGAAGGGGGTCTGCAAGGATGGAGGTGGTAAAAAATAGATATGGGCAGGTGGGTCATGAAGGTAAGAATGTTTATGCTGATTAATGCTCACTTTTATGTTTTACCAAATTTTTGTGACCAACTTTGGAGGATAGATTAAAGCAACTCAACAGTTGAGGCCCAAATACAACCAGGAGGCTGGTACTGGAGTACAGATGTTCTCCGGAAAGGGCACCTGCCCTAAAGTTTCATGGAGGGAATGGAAAGGGAAGCAGACACATGAAAGCTCTATAGGACTCAGTGCTCCCTTTCTTGTTTCTTCCATGTTTCTTTTGCTTTTCTTTCTCCCTCCACTTCTGACTCATGCTGAGATAAGGAATGGGAAGAAGAGAAGACTGGGGAGGGGAGGACGTGAGTTTGGTTTTGGGTATGCTCATTGTGAAGAGCATCTGTGATACCCAGGTGGAGGTGTCCCATCCATAGGTATGTGGGGTTCAGGAGAGAGTCAGCTTGTATGATATATATTTATTTAGGGGTCATTGGTCTGGAGGTAGTAGTTGGTATGGTTAGAGAGGATGTATGAACTCTTCAGGGAAACTTGGTGGAAGAGAAGAGGAGAGAGCGAATGACAGACACCATGGGATCACCATTGTCAAGGATTGGCCAGAAGAAGGGGATGAAGCAGACAGGAAGGTCACAGAGACTCAGGGAGGTCACTGATAGACCAAGAGGAGACAGGATTTCAAAACAGAAGGTGCTTAGAATTTCAAAGTGCTTCACAGAGGTTAAGGGTGAACAGCTTTAAGTAGTAGCCTTTCGATTTACAATGCAGAGCTCCTAGGGGATCAAGTGCCAATTTCCCTCTTGAATCCAGAGACGGATTGAAACTGTCAAATGTTGTGTGTCAGTTTCCTGCCACATAGGCTCCTGGCACACACGTTCTAAATAGTTGATCTGTCCCTCGTACATGTCAGATGCGTCCTTACCTCTGCTCTTTGCCGCTACTCACCCTCCTGCCTAGGATGTTCTTTCCCTCTTCCCTTTGATGATGTCACTTGTGCCCCTTTCTCAAGGCTTGGCTCAATTTCTGTTTTGAAAGCCTTTCCTAATCACTCTGTCTTCTCTCCCCACTCCTACTCTGCCCACTATCCCTACATGTACTGCCAACATACTTGTCTGTTAGCCTTTCTGTTCTCATTCCTCCATCCACGGTCCCTACAAGAATATCATCTATTTGGGGACAAATTACATTTGTTAAAAATATTTCAAAACATCAGGAAATCAGGGAAATGTGCTCATTAAAATCAGCACTCATGAGCACTTCTTAAGAAGCAACTCCACAATGACATCTTGTCCAAAAAGAAGATGAACCAAAATAAAGAACTCAGGAACTAGAAAATGACTGGTAAATCTAAATATAAAATTAATAAAACATAAATAGAAAACTAGAACTTGGTAACTTGACCAAATATAACTGGAGGACAGAGTGAAAAAGTTAAACCCTGGTATAGGAAGTGTTCTGTACAGAGAGAGCCTGGAGGGTTAAAGGATTACCACAAAAATGTGTTAATCGTGTTATAGTGGGAGAGACAGTAGTTTCTAAAATATTTCTCTGAAGTTCAAAAAGAAAGTATGAAAACCATTTAGCAGCATATTTTTAAGCCGTCTTTAGCCTCACAATTGGACAATATAGGTGGCCACCTTCTTTTAATGCTTTTGAATACATAAAACATGCATGATTACAAAGGAAACTAATTCTAGTTCAACATAGTTGTAAAATTAATAAGAATTTTGATACAGAAATGTGCGTATTTATTAATGCATTATCTCTCTAAGGGTGAGTTTAAAATTACTGAAATTTTAGAATAGTGACAAGTATTAATGATATTTTGAAATGCTTACCAACAAATGTAATATGATACAATGATGTGTGTCCCAGGCACTCTTAATACTACTGTGCTTTGTTGTCTGCATTCATAGTTGAAAGGAAGTGCTAGATTTTAGTTAGAGGTAAGGCACATGAAGATGCAATTTTTTCCTAAGTTGACAGGCCTTTTGAATTTTTTCTTTCCACAGATTTCCAGGATTCCTTAGACCTCCATGTTAAGAAATCCTCCTCCAATGCCAGTATGGCTCAGAATCTCATAATTTTTTCATTCCAGAGAAAAAACTCCAGTTAAATAACTGAATAGACGAAAATATTTTCTTTTCCTATATCCTTAAATGGTGGTGAAATATACCACTTTTTTTTTTTTTGCCACATTCATTTCTAATGATCGACTTGTGGAAAACAGTATTGGTTTTAAGTGTTCTTGCCTTGGTATATTTCAATTATGAAAAGAAAGGGAAAGGCGAGGGGAGGATTTTGTCTTCAGTTTGAATTGCATTAGATAAATGTGAGTATTAGAGGTAAAGATAGTGGGCCTTGCCTTGGACAAAATGCATTTTTTAAAGAAGGCTCTAGCCTACTGCGGGGGCTTGAACTCCCAACCTTGAAATCAAGACCTGTGCCGAGATCATAAGTCAGGCACTTAACCACCAGAGCCACCCAGATTCCCCTGGCCAGAGTGTTTCTCTTTGGTTCCTTGGTGCTTACTAGCACTAGGGTAGTTGAATGGGAAACTCCAAAGGAGTTGTTCTTATGGCTTCCCTAATCCCTGTGAACATTAAGTCATTTCAATACAACAAAATTTGAAAGCGATACATCAATTAATAAGTTGCCTAAGTGAATGAAACTGTTGAACTTGGTCGAATTAGAGGAAGTCCTGAAAGCTCAAACGAAAGCTTTACTCTTACTGAGGTTACAAATTCAGAGATAAATAGAAGGAAAGATAAGATTGGGGAAAATAAGGTAAATTTGGACAAAATGACACCTTCCCAGGATGAGAGCCATGGCAGACATTTATGTTCTTTTATAACTAGGATTCTCTGCAGGACGTGGGATAAAATGCGTTCAACTCCTTGTGCAGTTACCTAACCATTTTTCCATCTACACATTTATCTGGTTCCCTTGAACTCGATTGTGTCCTCATACTTCTAGGACCACTCCAACTTCCTGTGATTATTGGCCATTGAGTCCAAAAGGCATTGTTTCCTTTTTTTTTTTTTCCACCACAGATGGCCTACATGTGCTATTCACCATTACACTCCCATTTGAGCTTGCTTGACCAGTCAAAGTTAGACTCCCCTAAGACCACCTCTTTGGGTGGTCAGTTGCCTCCACATTTCTGTATAATGAAGGTGAGAAATGATTTAACACCTGTGGAATTATATGAAGAACATTAATGAGAAGATTTCTGGGATAAAAAGGGATGGTCTCTCTCTCTCTCTCTCTCTCTCTCTCTCTCTCTCTCTCTCTTTCTTTTTTCTTTTAGGTCCCTTGAAGGTGCCACTTAGAAGCAGGAGTCAGGCAAGTAATTCATTCTTAAATCAACAGATGTATTGCAACTCAGGCAGTAGGTACCATGCCCTTTGTAGACAAAAACGATCTGTCCAGAAATTTCTTTTAAAATTCAATTTGAAATTTTCAACATATTTCAAATTTCAACTATTTATATTTGATTCAGCTGTTCATATTCAACTATTTCATGTCTCGAATGTTCCAACAAGAATGAAAGATGCTACTAGATGCTAAGTACTGTGTGTTGTAATAGCCTTCTAGCAAAGCAATAATCAATTGCCTATAGTCAATAAGATGTAATACATAAAAGTAATATTTTTTAAGTTTATTTATTTCAAGAGAGACAGAGACAGCTCAAGCAAGGAAGGGGAAGAGATAAAGGGAGAGAGATTGAATCCCAAGCAGTCTTTGCACTTACCTGTGCAGCACCTAATGCAGGGCTTGAACTTATGAAACTGTGAGATCATGATGTGAGCTGAAACCAAGAGACAGACACTTAACTGATGGAGCCACCCAGGCACCCCATAAGGGTACTACTCTTAAGTTTAGAAGTAGCGAGCATCTTCTGCGTGAGTGAGAGATCACTACAAACTTTCTGCAAACAAAGGCAGGTGTGAGAGATGCAGAATTCATGAGTACTTCTCAAGACATTTATTTACAGATATGTAGATTATCTGTGTCTCCTGGTGAGTGAGCATATGCTGTGAAGAGAGAAACACACTTACTTTTCATGAAATAAACCTGGGGATTAAGTCATATAAGGAGGAAGTCGAACTTCCTTGAGAAAGAAAGAAGGGAAAGCAGAAGAAACGGCGTCTCCATAAAAATATGACACTAGCAAGCACTACAGAATATTCCATCACATCCTCATGCAAGGGACTGGCCAATTTTGCCTGGGGGCAAGGAATGTTATCTTCTGAGTTAGCAAACACAGTTTATTGGATACAGTACATATTTAAATTAAAATCCTCCATGAGTTATATCATTTTTCCATTCTCAGTCTTTAGTGTTGCTGTGACAGTATTTTTTTTTTTTTAGATGAAATTAGCATGGAAATCAGTAGACTCTGAGTAAAACAGATTACCCTCCATAATGAGTGTGGGCCTCCTCCAAACAGTTGAAGGTGTTAAGGAAAGGACTGACTTCTGAGGAAGAGGAAACTTACCAGCAGATTGGCTTTCAGACTTGATCTTCCCTCGGCGTTTAGCTGGCCAGCCTACCCTGCAGATTCTAAGGACTTTCCTATTCCTTGAATTAAACCTCTCTGTATACACCTGCTCTCCTGTTGGTTCTGTTTCCACTTTTTCTAGAGACCTCTGGCAACTCAAAGTTCTTATCAGAGTCCATCTCAAAAGGAGGGCAATAGAGGTCCCCAACTTCAGAAGGTACTCGGGATGGGTGACTTTGGTGGACTGGGCAAAAATTGGGAAGTTCTAACTGGCCTTTTGTATTTGAAGACTCTAACAGGAAGTGGCCTTGACCCATGATCAGCCAAGTTAGGCAGAGGCTGTTCATTGGTAGAGCTCTCGGCACAAGCTGATCCTTTGTTCCAGCACTAGCTTTTGCCCAGGAGGTAGCAGTGGACGCAAATGGATTTGGGGGCACATGGTGTGATGCCACCTGAATATACCACCTCTACCCCTCATTGTTGCTGCCACCTGTTTACCCCTGGGTCATACCACCCTACTTCCATCCCTAGTTCCTTGAACACTCTGGCTCCTGACCCTACTTCTATCACCATCTTTCATGACTTCAGCATGGAGAACAGATGACCCATCTCACACTCTGGCCTCTCATTCCCTTACTTCCTCATTTCCAACAATGCATTATTTTCCACCATTCTGCAGCCAAGTTTCATCTGAGACCTTGTCATCACCAGTAACTGCTCCAATTCTAAAGTCTCGGTTTCAGAATCCTCTCACTCCATTTACAATTTCCTGTACTTCCACCTTATGTGCTCTAATATCTCTCTGCCTCAGTTTTCTGACCAGGAAAACCTGCAAATTCCTTGATCCACTGCTTTTTTTTAACCATCCATCAACACCTTCCTGTTTTGTCTGACCCCCTCCTTGTTCAGCTTATCATCACATGACCCATCATTCTACTAGCACCATTAGCAAATGCCTTGAGCTAGGCGGAGGCAAACTGCATGGACCTCATTGGTCACTTGAACCTGTGCATTCTTAAAGGGACTAGGTCCTCAGTAGGTTATTAGGAACAATGATGAGGGGGTAGGGTCATTTAAAAAATCTTGAAGGAATTGGAAACAGATTTGTCAGCAGGTAAAATAAAGTCATTTCCTTTGAGTTTTTCAGGTTTGGGTTCCTTGTAGATAGCAAGGATTAACCCTGATGTTCTGAATTCACCAACTGAAGCAACTTCATGTAACCACCAGCTCTGAAAATCTTTTATTTGATGTAAATTGCACAAATGAAGATTTTCTTTCATAGCACTTAGGCATCTTGGGGGTATTTCCTGGTTTCTTGTATCATGTTGCATAAAGAGAGACCCGTTGTCACAGATTTTCTAGTTACTGGTGGTCTGGTTCTAAAATAGTCTGGTCATACTAATGCCAGGGGGTTGGCAGTTTGAATAATCTTTAAATTATCTACTCATGTAGGCAAACCAATACCCACATATGACTATTAAAATTAATAAAAATGAGATAAAATATAAAATTTTGTTTCTCTGACTGGCCATAGTTCCACATGCTCAATAGCCATATATGCTCGTGGCTACCATATTGAACAGTGCAGAAAATATTTCCATAATCACAGAAAGTTCTACTGGATGGTGCTATCTTAGGTCAGGAGTGGTAAATGACTCAGAGATACTATATTGAACGGTGCAGAAAATATTTCCATAATCACAAAAATTCTATTAGGTGGCTCTCCTAGGTCGGGGTGGTAAACTACAGCTTTGGGCCAAATCTGGCTCTTGATTGTTTTTGTACAACCTGAAAGCTAAGAATATTGTTTATATTTTTAAAGGATTGTAAACATAAAGAAAGAATATGTGACTAGGACTGCATGTAGTCTGCAAACCCTAAAATATTTATTATCTGGCTTCTTATAGAAAAAAAAAAGTTGTTAACCTTGCCTTGGGTAACAAATTATTTAAATGTGTATGTTTTTGTAATCTATTATAGGATGTAATGGTCAAGAATCATATTTTTTACGGTGCATTATTTGGAATCTAATACATGGTTTATGCCTAAATGAGTATTAACTAAACGCATATTATTTAAAGCCTTCTTAATGGTAGTTGTTGGAAAGTTTTAGATGAATAAGACATTCAAAAAAAATCAAGGAGTTCATATTTTAGTAGAGAAGGTAGACCTGTAAAGTCCTAGCTACAGTACTAATTACATGCTATTGATAACAGCACTAAAAACGATAGTTTTAGAGTGGAGAGGGTAGTGAATTCTGATTACAGCGCTGTGTGGCTGTGGAGTAAAGAATGTAGTGTGTAAGTGGGTCTTCGAAGGATGGGTAGGAATTAAATAGGCAGAGAGGCAGGGAAAGGTGTTCCAGGTTATACAAACAGTAAGTAGAGTCATGCAAAACACAAGGCACATTTGAAGAAACGTCAGGTAGCCAAATGTGATTTAATCATAAGATGGGGAGTAGGCCACATACCAGGAAACAAGCAGAGGGGGTTGGTATTCGGTGAGAGGTGCTGGTTTTCTAAATCAAAGCAGTGAATGGGCCGCCTGTCAGAGGTTCTCAGAAGAAAGCCCTACTCTTGTTGAGTGCCTTTCGGGAAAATGCTATATCCATTTTTATACCTATTGGGTTGGCTTCTATAATGATCAGATGTGATTAAGGGCTTTGAAGCTGCTAGAATGGTGGGTTCAGGGATATTATAGCAATGGGAAATTGATACAGCATTCCTAGTGATTTAGCTTGAACCACAACTTTTCCATTTCCATGCTGGTTGGTACCAGCAAGTCTTGTTTATTGTGGGAGTGGTTGGTGAAGGTGGTCACAACCAGCTTGTTGGGTACAACTATAAAAATGGACATTATGCTTGAGACTGCAGGGAAGAACACTGAAAGAAGAATTTTCTCCTTTGCACACATAGCTCTTCTAGAGCTCTTGTCGAATTCACAGGAAACTAAGCAGGGTGATAGAATCAATGTGAGAATCATACTATATAATACCATGGGATTCCATCTAATGAACTTAGGAGCTCCCAGCCCCATTTTCCGGAATTTATGATCATGAATATTTGACAAAGGACTTAGCTGAATCCTCTGAAATTCTGGTATTTGGTTTCTGGAAACAAAACAAGTGGCTTGTATGCTTCTTAAATAACACTCATGGTTCATACCCAACTTCTGAGAAGGAGTTTGGATCTTTTCCCTTTTCATGTGATGACATTCAGTGTTTTATCATTAGCTGCACTTGTTTAGAGATTAAAATTCATTTAATCAAGGGACTGTCTTTTCTAACTAATGGCTATAAGGGCCAGATCTAGAACAGATTGCCAAGTTTAGAACCTATTCAGAATTCATGGATGTGGATATTTCAACCTGAGTTCAAACCTCTTGGTGCCTGAGTCAGTTTTTATTTGGCTAAGAATAATTTCCAGGTTTCAAAAAGGGAAAACAAAACAAACTGTCTGTGGAAGCATATTTTAAGGTTTCTCGGATGCCATATACCACTTAGGAAAAAAAATACCCTGATGTTTTAAGAGGAAGCCAATCAGAAACATATGTATTAAATTGCCTTCAAAAGTAGGGGGGAAATGCTTTAAAGAGTGAAGGGGCTAGGACTTTGGAGAAGCCTGAAGATATTTTCAAGAAAAATCCACAAGTTTGGGGAAAATGAATAAATCTTTAATACACCTTTAAAATAGGTCTCTTTTTGTTTAACGAAAATGAATCATCAGTGGTTTCTCTCCTGCCTCTGCTTTGTGGAGGAGGAACTTGAGACAATAGGGCCCCGAATCATGCCTCAAGGAGATCAAGGGTTTATCCATGAGGTGGCGATGTCACTCACTCTTGCCCCAGAGTGTGGGAAGGAGACGCTGGGGTAACAGTTTGCAGATAAGACTTACACATAGTGATCTCACATCATGATGAAATCCAATCCTATGGAAAACTGTCGCACAGTGAGGGACAAAATAAACACACTGGTCTTCCATAAAACCAAAATGTTGAGCTGCACAGTAACCAGGGATTTTACAACATACAGTAAAACCTTGGATGGTGAGTTACTTGTTCTATGAGTGTTCCACAAGATGAGCAAACATTTCTAATAAATTTTAACTTGATAAACTAGAGATGTCTGCAATACGAATAGTAGGTGATGCTGAACATCACATGATCACATCTGAGCCTCTGGTTCTCTCTCTCTCTCTTCTCTCTTTCTCTCTGCGGGTGATCGTCTCCTGTGCTCTGATGCTTCGTCTCAGGCCATGGTGTTTGGCAGATTTCTCAGAACGTTGGAAGTGGCCCACAACTGTCACTAGCATATTTTTGGTCACTTCAAAGCACTTATAGGCAGTCCTTTGCTTTTCCATACAAAAGTAAGCTTAGGAATGCATTGCTTCTTTGTAGGTCAGGCTGCCTCCACATATAGACCCTTTCCTCTGCTTCCTTATTACAATTACACTAAATACAGTATACAGAATTACACTAAATACAGTATACAACAAGAGCTTATTAATACTGTACTGTAGTCAACATCTATGCGAGCGTATACAATGGACGCCATGCAGAAAAAGATTCCACTGAGCCAGTAGGTAGCACTGATTCCATTAGTGATAGTGAAAGTCACCCTACACAATAGTCCTCCTCTCTCTCGTCTCCCTCACACCAGCCATGAAGGTTTTCAAAAGTAAGTGCAGGTTAATTCGTTTATTTTTCTTTGTATTTTGTATTTTCTTTATTATTTTATATTATAGTACAGTACTGTAATCATTTTTATATGAATATTTTTGGGTTGTGGGACGAATCATCTCACTTTCCATTATTTCTTATGGGGAAACTCGCTTTGATACACAAGTTCTTTGGATTACAAGCATGTTTCTGGAAGAAATTACTCTCACAAACCAAGGTTTTACTGTACTCTTTACATGTCTATGTAGGGGAATTGCACTATAAATGCACTTAATGTGGACAAACTCAGCCATTATCGCCGTTTACAATTTAAAATGAAAAGAGGGAGGGAGACAGAGAAGAAACGATACCAGTAAATGCAAATGATTCCGGTTACCATTCTACTCAGTGCGCATAAGATGGAAGACAAATTCCATGAAACTTTCTTAGTGAGAGCATATTGCTTCACTCATTAAATAAAAAGATACGTGTTTATGTGTCAAATGGCCCCTTAATAGAAGGAACTACTGTATCTACAACTCAACTAAGAAAGTGGTGATTTCCTTTCCAAAGATAGCTGGGAGCATTTGTTGGAAAGTTGTACCTTTGGTTACAATGTTACCACTTTCTAAGAATTTTCCAAGGGACATTTTGATATTATGCAAATTATTTTCTCATGTCCTGTCTTTAGGACTTAGCCATTGCCTTAAATGGAATTCCACTCTTACCCACCTGCAGGAGCCTGGGAACTAAGGGAAGACAAAGTGTTTCAGAAAGGTAGGAAATTCTATCCCTGGGTAGTACCGGCAGTTAATGCTGGGGTTCAGTGGAAAACATTAAAGACAAAAGAAGGAAGAGCTGCCTTTAAAATAAACACGGGCAAGAGACATGCTTGGTAGAATCCTGGTTTTCTATACCTGGGGGAAGACTGGGATATAGGAGAGAGGATTGTAATTGCAGGAAGTAAATGAGGGAGAGAAGTCCAGCAGTGACAGATGGAGAGAGGTTGGGAACATGGGGAGGGCTCAATACAGAGGAATCATGGTTTTTGATATGCACATGATTTTTAAGTGTTTGACTTGTAGTCACAGAAACCAGTGGTTACTGGTTCTCAATCGAAATTATAGACCCTAAATCTACTGAGGATCAGTTATGAAAGTGAACAGTGACTGATGTTGGAAGAACAGTGTTTGGTATAAGATAAAAATCATGATAAGCCTAACTTTTCACCTGCAAAGTGACAAGAATAATAATGCTTAATCCATTGGATTGTTAAAAGGCTTAAATGTGATATGACAAAGTAGCCAACATAATGTTTGGAAAATGGAACGTAGAAAAACCTGCTCTTTACTTGGGGCCTTTCGGAAATTCTGTAAATGTAGATGTATCTGTCAGAACTTATAATAAAACTCCATCTCCCTGCATTTAGAAAGTAAGGGCTGAAACCTGTGGTGATGTCTATGAGGGTTAATGGCGGTAGGGGGTCGGGGGGAGGGGAAAATGGGTGACAGGCATTGAGGAGGGCGCTTGTTGGGATGAGCACTGGGTGTTGTACGTAAGTGATGATTCATGGAAATCTACTCCCAAAGCCAAAACTACACAGTATACGTTGTATGTTAGCTAACTTAACAATAAATTATAATTTTATGTTATATATTAATATATAATATAAAAATTAATATATTAATTATATGTTATATATTAATATAAATATATATTTTATATTATATTATATATTAATATATAATATAATTTTAAAATTATATAATTTTATATATTATATATTAATATAAATATATATTATATATACATACATATATGTATATGTATATTATAAATATATATATAGGGCTAGATGGAAAGGTTTGGAGTCACATTGACTTTGGACTTGAATCACTTCCATGTCTCTAGTTGCTTGATATCCCTGAGATGATAGCTCAGTCTGACTTTTAGAGTTCTTGGGAAGATTAAATGAGGTGGTAAATACACTGAAAGAATTTAACACATAGTTTTCACTGAGAATCTTAGTTCCTTTCTCCTTCATTCTGCTTTTGTAGTATCTCACACAGGTTTACCAGAATTAAACAAGTTGAATTAATTTTGCTTAGGAGATAAAGTTCGGAAATTTTTCAACTACATAATGACCTAAAATATTTCTAACTAGCAACTTTGGAAGATAGTTTTTGAATTTATAGCAGGGTCTAGACATCCACTAACTGGGTTTAAAATATCCTCTTTTTACCTCTGAGATTCAGTTTGTTTTACACACACACACACACACACACACACACACACACACACACACAAGATTCTGGGACTCATGGATAAAGACAATTATTTTTGTTAGCTTTCTTGAGGTATAATTTATCCATAATAAACTTCATCAATTTAAAGTATGAATTCAGGGGCACTGAATTCAGCCACTGGGTGGCTCAGTCAATCAAGCAACCAACTCTTGATTTTGGCTCAGGTCATGATCTCACAGTTGTGAGATCAAGCACTGTGTGGGACTCTGTGCTGAGTGTGGAGTTTTCTTGGGATTTTTCTTTGTCTCTCTTTCCCTCCTCAACTCATGCACACACTTTCTTTCTCCATTTCTCTCTCTCTCTCTCAAAATAAATAAAAACCTAAAAAATTAAAAAAAAATAAGTTATGAATTCAGTGAGTTTTGACAAATATAAAGTGTTATGTCACCACCACTGCTATGATATTACAGAATATTTCATCATTCCTTGGTACCTCCTTTGCAGTCAGTGCCCTACCAATTCTTGATCTCTGATAATCACTGTTTTTTCCCCATTCCTTTCACTATAGTTTTGCCTTTTCTAAAAATTTAAACTAACAGTATGATGTAGTTGATTCTCTTTTGTATATAGATTTTTTTCTACTTAGCATTATGTTTTTGAGATTCATCCTTTTTGCTGAAAGCATCATTAGATTGTACCTTTTTATTGATGATTAAATAATCCCATTTTATGGATGTATGCTTTGTTTACCTGTTCACAGGTTGATGGCCATTTGAGTTTATTCCAGTTTCTGGATACTGGAAATAAAACTGCTGTGCACATGCACATACACGTCTTTGTGTATGTTCAGGATATTTACATTCTCTTAAGTAAATACCTAGATGTGGAATTGCTAGGTCTTATGCCAATAGTGTATTTAAATTTATAAGGAACTGTCCAACTGTTTTCCAAACTATTTGTCTTGTTACTCATTCTCATCAACAACATAGAATACTTTCCGTTGCCCCACCTTATAGCATTTGATATTGTCAATATTTAAAATTTTAGCCATATTTAATGAATGGGTATGGTATCTCATTGTGGTTTTTGCATTTCCCTAAAGACTAGTGATGTTGAGTGTATTCTCATATGCTTTTTGCCACCTGCAAATAAGAATGTGGTTTTTGCATTTCCCTAAAGACTAGTGATGTTGAGTGTATTCTCATATGCTTTTTGCCACCTGCAAATAAGAATGTAGAATGTTCAAATCTGTTTTCCAATTTTTTATTAAATTGCTTATTTTATTATTATTGAGTTTTAAGAGTTGTTTATGGATTCTGAATACAAGTACTTTTGAAAGTGTATGCATTTTGCAAACACCTATCTATCTAATATGCCATTTTATTTATTTATTTATTTTTATTGTTTTATTTTATTTTAAAATTTTATTAATTTTTAAAAAATTTTACATACAAGTTATTAGCATACAGTGCAACAATGATTAGTCTGCCATTTTCTTAATTGAAGAGTAAAGTTTTTAATTTTGATGAAGTATAATTCATTAACTTTTCTTGTATATTTCATGCTCTTCATGTCCTATTTCATGCCCAAACCAAAGTGTCCCAGTCTTTTTTTTTTTCTGTTTTCTTATTGAAGTTTAAAGTTTTCAGCTCTTTTATTTAGGTATATGATCTATTCTGAGGTATTGTATGAGGTGACATTTAATTTATTTTAATATAAAGGTACAGTCATTCCAATGTAATTTGTTGAAAACAAAATCCTTTTCCAGTTGACTTACTTTGGCACATTGCTAAATACTGATTGTTAACATATGTGTGGATTTATTTCTGGGCTTTCTGTTTCATTGATCTGTATGCATTATGCCAATACTAAGCTGTCTTACTTTAGCTTTAGAGTTAAGTATTGAAATTAGATAGTGTGAGTCTTTCAACTTTCTTCATTCTAAAACTAGTTTGTCTATTCTGGATCCCTTGGGTTTCCATATGAATTTTAGCATTAGCTTTCAAATTGTTGCAAAAGTTAGTTGGGACTTTGGGAATGCACTGACTCTATAGATCTATTTGGAGGAAACAGATACCTTAAAAATAAAAAAATCTTCTCATAGTGAAAATGATATAGCTCTACCTTTGTTTTCTTTGTCTCAGAAATACTTAGCAATTTTCCGTGAGTATGGCTTACACATATTTTGTTAAATATATTCATTTTTGTTTCATGTTTAATGCTAATATAAATGGTATTTTTGAAAATTCAAATTGTGATTATTTGTGGCTAATATTTAGAAATTTGTTTTTAAATATTTATCTAGTATACTTTCCTCTCGATAAACTAACTTTTTATTTCTGGGATCCTTTTCGAAAATTTCTTAGGATTTTTTACATAGATAGATGTGTCCTTTGTGAATGAAGACATTTTGAATTCTTTCTTTCCAATATGTGTAACATTTATTTATTTATTCATTCATTCATTCTTTATTGCTCTGGCCATGATTTGCAGCGTAACGCTGAATGGAAATAATGAGAGCAGACATCCTTATCTTGTTCTTTATCTAAGAAGGAAAGCAAATAGTTTTTACCCATTGAGTATAATATTAGTTGTAGGTTATTTGTGAAGGCACTTTATCAAATTGAGAAAGTTTCTCTTTATTCCTAATTTGCTAGAAAGTTAAATTTTTTCAAATCTGATTTATGAATCACTTGGGCTGTTTATATGTATCTTATTTTTATATCTCTTAATGTGGAGAATTCTACTGATGGACTTCCAAATAGTAAACCTACCTTGAATTACTGGGATGGGTTCAATTTGCTAAATGTTCAATTTGCTAAATGACTTTTGCACGTATATTCATGAGGGATATCGTTCAGTTGTTTCCCTGTAATTTATTTGGTTTTAGGTGTCAAGGCAATGCTGGTCTCATCAATGAATTGGAAAGGGTTCCTTCTGTGGAATTTCTACAGTAGTTTCAGTGGGATTTGCATTATTACTTAAATGTTTTAAAGAATATGCTAGGGAAGCCATCTCTGCTCAGTTTTCTTTTTGGCCAATTTAAAAAAGATGGATTCATGAATCAGTTCTAGTAGGCTTTTGGTGGATTCCGTCGGGTTTTCCATGTAAAGTATCATGTCATCTGCAAAAAGTGAAAGTTTGACTTCCTCCATGATTTCAGCAAAGTTGCAGGATACAAAATCAATGTACAGAAATCGGTGGCATTTCTATACACCAACAATGAAGCAGCAGAAAGAGAAATAAAGAAGCTAATCCCTTTCACAATTGCACCAAAAACCATAAAATACCTAGGAATAAACCTAACCAAAGATGTGAAAGACCTCTACACTGAAAACTATAAAAAACTTATGAAGGAAATTGAGGAAGACACAAGGAAATGGAAAAACATCCCATGCTCATGGATTGGAAGAATAAATATCGTCAAAATGGCAATACTACCCAAAGCAATCTACACATTCAATGCAATCCCAATCAAAATTGCACCAGCATTCTTCTCAAAGCTAGAGCAAACAATCCTAAAATTTGTATGGAACCACAAAAGACCTCGAATAGCCAAAATAATACTGAAGAATAAAACCAAGGCGGGAGGCATCACAATCCCAGACTTTAACCTCTACTACAAAGCGGTAGTCATCAAGACTGTATGGTATTGGCACAAAAACAGACGCATAGACCAATGGAATAGAATAGAAAACTCAGAAATGGACCCGCAAGTATATGGCCAACTAATCTTTGACAAAGCGGGAAAATGTATCCAATGGGAAAAAGACAGCCTCTTTAACAAATGGTGCTGGGAGAATTGGACAGCAACATGCAAAAGAATGAAACTAGACCACTTTCTTACACCACTCACAAAAATAAATTCTAAATGGATAAAACATCTGAATGTGAGACAGGAAACCGTCAAAATCCTAGAGGAGAAAACAGGAAAAAGCCTCTTTGACCTAAGACGCACCAATTTCTTACTCGACACGTCTCCAAAGGCAAGAGAATTAAAAGCAAAGATGAACTATTGGGACCTCATCAAGATAAAAAGCTTCTGCACAGCAAAAGAAACAACCAACAAAACGAATAGGCAACCAACGGAATGGGAAAAGATCATCGCAAATGACATATCGGATAAAGGACTAATATCTAAAATTTATAAAGAACTTACCAAACTCCAAACCCGAAAAACAAACAACCCAGTGAAGAAATGGGCGGAAGATATGAATAGACACTTCTCCAAAGGGGACATTCAGATGGCCAACAGACACATGAAACGATGCTCAAAGTCAGTCATCATCAGGGAAATACAAATCAAAACCACACTGAGATACCACCTCACACCAGTCAGAGTGGCTAAAATGAACAAATCAGGAAACTATAGATGCTGGCGAGGATGTGGAGAAGTAGGCACCCTCCTACACTGTTGGTGGGAATGCAAACTGGTGCAGCCACTCTGGAAAACGGTGTGGAGGTTCCTCAAAAAAATGAAAATAGAGCTACCCTATGACCCAGCAATAGCTCTGCTAGGAATCTACCCAAGAGACACAGGAATGCTGATGCATAGGAGCACGTGTACCCCAATGTTCATAGCAGCACTTTCGACAATAGCCAAATCATGGAAAGAGACCAAGTGCCCATCAACTGACGAATGGATAAAGAAGTTATGGTACTTATATACAATGGACTACTACGTGGCAATGAGAAAAAATGAAATCTGGCCATGTGTAGCAACATGGATGGAACTGGAGGGTATTATGTTAAGTGAAATAAGTCAGTTAGAAAAAGACAGATACCATATGTTTCCACGAATAGGTGGACTTTGTGAAACTAAGCAAAAACCAGGGGGAGGGGAAGAGGGGAAAGGAAAAAAAGACACAGAGGGGGAGGGAGATAAAACATAAGAGACTCTCAAAGACTAAGAAAAAACTGAGGGTAAGGGGGATGAGGGAGGAGGGAGAGGGGGTGATGGGCATTAAAAAGGGCACATGTTGGGATGAACACTGGGTGTTATATGTAAACCAATTTGAAAATAAACTATTATAATAAAAAAAATAAAAAAATAAAAAAGATGGATTCAGTTTCATTATTAGGTACAAACTTTTCAGGTTACCGACTTGTTTTGTGTTGCGCTTTGGTAGCTGGTCTCTTTCAAGGAATATCATCAAGGTGTTGGACTTATTTTCAGATATTCTTTATAATATTACCTAATTAACATTTTAATGTATGCAGACTGTGTAGTAGTGTCCTTCCTCTTGTTTCTGATAATTTAAATTTGCATCTTCTTTATATTTTTCATTATCAGCTTGCTAGAAGTTTATCTAGTAAAATGATCTTTAGAACCAACTTTTTAATTCATTAGTATTATTTATTTTATTTAGTTTTCTGTTTAATTGATATCTGCTCTGCTTTTTTTAAATGTTTATCATGACCTGAGTCAAGGTTGAATGCTTAACTGCCTGAGCCACATAGGTGCCCCTCTGCTCTGCTTTTTAAAAAATTTCTTTCTTCCTCCTTACTTTGGATTTAACTTGCTGTGCTTTAACTATTACTGTACTATTGTTTATTTCTCTATTTAGCTCTTTTAGTTTTTGCTTTATTTAAGTGCTCCTAAGTTGGGTACATAAATTTTTAGTTATATTTACCTGGTGTATTTACCCATTTATCATTATATAATGACCTTCTTTGTCTCTTTTTATAATTTTTAGTTTTTAAGGCCTATTTTGCCTGATGTAAGTATAGCTACCCCTGCTATTTTGGTTACCATTTGCTTGAAATGTTCTTCTCATCCTTTCAGTCTCTGTCTGTGTCTCTTGTAGGTTAAAGTGAGTCTCTTATAGGCAGCATATTGTTGGAAATTTTTAATTTTAAATCAAGTCAGCCATTTTATGTCTTTAAATTGGAGAATTTGATCCATATATATTTAAAGTATTTATTGACGAGTAAGGACTTACTATTGCCAAGTTTTAATGTTTATTCTAATTGTTTTGTAGATCCATCGTTTCTTGTTTCTTATCCTCCTGTCGTGTGTGTGTGTGTGTGTGTGTGTGTGTGAGCGTGCGCGAGTGTGTTTTGATGTCTTTTGTTAGCAGTAGGTTTTGGCTTCTTTATCATGTTCTTTTGGGTAATTATAGGTTTCTCTCTTGCAGCTTACAAAAAGTATCTTAAACTTATTATACCAATTTTATTTTTTATAATACCCTATTTAAAACTGATAATAACTTCACTAGAATTTGTAAACTTTATACTTTTACTTCCCTTTCTCCTCACATTTTATTGTTTTTATAATTCACATACTTTTTTATTGTGTCCCTAGTGATAAGTTATTATAGTTATAGTTATTTTTACTATGTTCTTTGTTAAACTTTTAAACTAGAGTCGGAAGTGAATTATGCACCACTATTATTATATTGCAGAATCAACGATAGCTGTATATTTACCATTACCAATGAGATTTATGCTAACTTTTGTATGTTCTCATGATGTTAGTTAGCATTGTATCACTTCTTCTCCAAGAACTCCTTTTAGTATTTATTGTAATGCAGGTCTGGTGGTAATGAACTCCCTCATCTTTTGTTTGTTCAGGAAAGCCTTTATCCTTCCTCTGTTTCTGACAACTTTTTCAGGTGTAGATTTCTTGGTTGATAGTTATGTCTTTTAATATTTTGAATATGTCACTCCATTCTCTCCTGGCCTGAAAAATTTCTTTTGAGAAATCCACTTGTTGTCTTATGGGTGTTACCTTACGTATGAACTTCTCTTTTTTCTCTTTCTGCTTTTTAAATCCTTTCTTTGTCTTTAACTTTTGACATTTTAATGATAATGTGTCTTGGTGTAGGCCTGTTCAGGTTCAACCTTTTGGGGATGGTTTGGGACTCATAGATTTTGATGTTTATTTCTTTCCCCGGGTTTGGGACATTTTCCACCATTATTGTTTGAAATAGCCTTTCTATCCCTTTCTCTTCTCCTAGAATTCCCATAATGGGAATATTTTTTTATTTTGTTCCATGGTTCATGTGGGCTATCTTTACTCTTTTTCATTCTTCTTTTCTTTTTGCTTCTTTGACTGGGTAATTTGCAATGTCCTATCCTCTAGGTCTCTGATTCCTTTTTCCACCTGGTTGAATCTATTTTTGAAAGTCTTTATTGATTTCTTCAGTTCAGCTATTATAGTTTTTCAACTCTAAGGTTTCTGTTTGTATGTTTGTTTTTAATGATTGTTGTATCCTTGTCAAACTTGACATTTTTTCATGCATTGTTTTCCTAATTTCAATTAGTTATCTGTGTTTTCTTGTGGTTCACTGAATGTTCTTAAGAGGATTATTATGAATTCTTTGTCTGACAGTTTTACTATCAGTTATTGGAGCTTTATTAGTTATCTGATTTTTTTTTTCTTGCCACTGATTCCTTACACTGGTGTATGTGCATTTGAGTAATCAAGCTCCTTTTTCAGATTTTACACATTTGCTTTGGCAGAGACTCTTCTTCACCATTCAACTCAGTTTGAGTTTCTGGATACGTCTGCTTGTAATGCCCTTGGACGGGAATGGCCTGCTTTTATGTCTTTTGGTTTTTTTTTTTTTTTGGGCAAAGCAACTATTTGAGTTTTGAAGATGGGGATGGGGTAAGGGTGTGCCTCTGAATAAGAAAAGTTGAATAGAAATGCTATCTTAGTTCCCTACCCAATTGAGGATATAGATTCAGCTATGTGATTACTAGCTGTTTTTGTGAGGGGCAGTGAAGTCAGGAATGATTTACTTCAACGTCTTTGTGATATTACTCTCTATCTAGTTTCTTAATGTGGAAGCATAAGTAATTGACGTGAGGTATTTATTCTTTTCTAATATAGGCATTTGATACTATAAAATTTCTTATAAATACTACTTTATCTGCATTCCACAACTTTTGATTTTCATGGAGTTCAGATATTTCTAATTCTCTTTTCATTTATTCATTGATCCATGGGTTATGTAGAAATGTGTCATTTAATTTTCAAGTATTTGAGGATTTTATATGTACATTTATGTTATTGACTTCTAATTGAATTATATTGTGGTCAGACAATATACTTTGTATTATTGAGTACCTTTAAATTTGTTAATGTTTGTTTTGTGATTCAGATTTTGGTCTTTGTAAAATGTTTTGTGTGCACTTGAAAATAATATCTATTACATTTAGTGTTTAATAAATGTCAGGTTGATCGATTGTGTTCAACTCTTCTATATCCATAGAATACGGATTTTCTCTCTGCTTTTTCTTTCAATTATTGAGTCAGAAGCATTGATTTCCACAACTATCAATTTTTGAATTTGTCTCTTTTTTCTTTTACTTCTATCAATTATTAGCTTACTGTATTTTAAAATTGTGTTGTTAAGTACATATGCTTTTAAGATAAAGTGACATCTTTATTATGATGAAATGTTCTCTATTCCCTCTAAAATCCACTTTGATATTCATACAGCTACTCCATCTTTCCTTTAATATGGTATATTTCTTTCATTTCTGAATTTGTCTGTATTTATATTTTAAAATGTTTTAATGTAGATAGCATAATATTCTTTCTTTTTTATCAATCTGGGAATTTGTGTTTTTGGTTGAAATACTTAGAACACTTACACTTAATATAATTATCAATATGATTGTTTTTAAATCTGCCATGTTGCTGCATGTTTCCTAAATGTACCATCTCTTTTTTTTGTAGCTTTTGTCTTTTTCTTTTACATAAATTGAATATTTTTGTAATTCTATTTTATTTCCTTTGGTGGTTTATTATATGTATATTTTTGTATTTTTTTTAGTAGTTGGTCTGGTGTATATAATATTCATGTCCTGCCTAACATACTATATCACTTCACATCAGGGTAATAACCATACAAAAGTACACTTCTACGTAAATTCTTTTTGGGGTATTACAAATACTGTTTTTATCATTGATTGCAGAAATATATATGTATATAAAATTATGTATCTATGTATATTATAAATCTAAGTATTCTTATTGTTGCTTTGAATAATCTTTGAATAATCATTTATCTTCTCAGAATTCAAATGAGAAAAATATCTTTTATATTTATCTGTATATTTACTATTTTCTGAACCCTTCTTTCTTTTGCCTAGATCCACATTTCTTTCTAGTATCATTTACTTATGCCTGAAGGACTTCCTTAAGTATTTTTAGTAGTTCTGGTCTTCTAGTGATGATTGATCTCAGCCTGTTAATGTCAGAAAATGTCTTTATTTTGTCTTTGATTTTTGAAGGATTTTTGCTGGGTACAGAATTACTGATTGACAATTATTTTTAAAGATGTCCTTGTATTCTTTTCTGATTTTTATTGCTCCTATTGTGAAACCTTCTTCCAGTCTTACTCTTGTTTCTGTAGCTGGATTAAAGATTTTCTTCTTGTCATTTGTTTAAAAAAAATTGATTGTGATAATGCCTTGTTAAGAATTTCTGCTTGGGGTTTATTGACTGTTTTGGGTCTGTGCATTTATGATTTTCTTCAAATGTGGAAAGTTTATGTCATTATTTATTCAAATATTTTTTTCTTTCCTAACTTCCTTTAGCCTCCATTACACATGTGTTAGAATGTGTGGTATTGTCCCACACAGTTGTTGAAGTTCTATTCAGTCTATTTAAGCTCTATTTCATTGTGGATTTTTTCTATAGCTATGTCTTACCAACTTTTTCTTCTACATGTATAATCTAATGTGGATTATATTTTATTTTTTTCTTTTTGTATCTTGGTTTTTATTTATCATACATTATTTAAAATGTTTATATATAATGCATTTTTTATTTATGACAATTTTGGGTGGCTTTCTTATACTTCTCTATTTAATCCCTTGGTCTGCTAGCTCTATCATTGGTGTTATTTCTGGGTCTATTTCTGCTGATTGTTTCTTTCTTCTGATGTGAGTCATATTTTTCTGTTTCTTCACATACTTGGTAATTTTTTATTGGATGAAAAATTTCTGAATTTCATATGTTGGGTACTGTGTTTTGTGTTTTTTGGTATTCTTTTAAATATTGTTGGTATCTGTTTTGAAATGCAGTTGTTTAGAATAAGTTTGATCTCTTAAAACATACTTCTGAACTTCATCAGGACAGGTCTCGAAGTGCCTTTCATTTGGATAGGTTTGGCTCTACCTCAAAAGTAACATATCTGTCCTTTATGTTAGAAAGTGTTTTCATTTAGAGTTGTAGATTTAGTTTTCTATGGGCTCTAGGGTCTTTTGCTTCCTCTTTTCCAGCAGTACTTCTGTGCTGTTTTGGCAAAAACATAATATATATTTTTTCATACCCTAATTGTAAACAGAAAACAGACAGACTCGATGGCAATCTATAAAATAATTGGGCTGTGCTTTTAAAAGTGCTAAGATCATGAAATACAGAGGAAAACTGAAAGACTTTTTCAGATGAAAAGAAAATAAATAGGACAATGAAATGCGGTAAATGAATAGATTGGGTTTTGGGCTTAGGGAAAAATGTAAAGTATATTACTGGGACAATTATAAAACTTGAATATGGTCCATGGATTAGATAATAGTAATATAACACTATTAAACTACACTGGTTTTGATAATTCTACTCTGGTTGTGTAAATGAATGTTCTTATTCTTAGGAAATACGTGCCAAAGTATTTAGGGTTATGAACATGATATACATAAGTTTCTTTTAAGTGGTTTAAGAAACCACATGTGCGCGCGCGCACACACACACACACACAGGCACACATACATAGAAGAAGCAACCAAATGATAATGTGAATTGAAGAAAATGTGACTATTGTTGAATCTGGGAAAAGTGATAAATTCTTTGTATTTTCCTTACAGCTTTTCTGAAAACTTGAAATTAAATGAAAAAGAGTTACCAAAGTAAATTGGCTCAAACACAGAGGATTGAATTTCTTTTTATTGCTAGGTATCCGTTGCTTAACCTTTTGAGAGAGTTAAACACACACAAAATTGAATGATTTTTAATTTTCTCCTAATCACACCCCATTTTTTGATTCAAATTGAGCAAAAACCCAGCAGTTCTCTGATGCCGGAACCAATGTGATAGTAGCTTATCTTTTTCAGTCAAGGGGACAATTTGCTGCATGCCTCCCTGTCACACCCCGCTACCAGTGGCATGAAACTGACACCGAAAGAGAAGAGGGCATAAGAAATAGCAAGTCTTTCTTCCTGGAGTCATTCATCATAAGCTTTAGTAGCAAAATGTTCCCAAAGTCTTAGTGTAACCTCATGAAACTAGAGCTGACTTCTTGCTAAATTCCAATATTAGTCACAGCTCTGTGGTCATGGTGCTTTTTTTGTTTTGTTTTGGTTTTTGTTCATTTAATAAAAAAAAAAATTCTCATGATGGAAACATTTTATTTAGGATGGAGATAGTAGAGCTTGGGATCATGGGAAAAGATGAGGAAAGGATAGTTTGTCATCCTCCATTACAGGTGACCACAGAAGGCATTAACAGAGAAAAAAATCTCTCAGAAAGCAGTGGGAGTTGTCATACTTGGTCAAGCAGGAACAATGTGGGCAGTGTTACAAGTGAATGAAAACTTTTCAGCGAGGGTATGTGTATGTGTGCGGTGAGGGGCATAATATGAAAGTTTAAACAACCCACCATGAGTTGCATACAGCTTCACTCACCTCATTCTATCTAGATAGCCCCATGTACCTCCTTGTCTTTGCTTGTTAACAGAGAAAAATGCAGCTGATCTCCATGTCTTGTCCAAATGATTAATGGGGTTATGGCTACAGGGATAAATGCCGCTTCCTTTCATGCATCCTTGGCATCAAGTAGCACTTGCTCAGTTACCAAGGAGTGTCATCTTACAATCAGTAGTTGAAGGTGGGGTGAATCAGAGCAGGTGTCCTAGACTAATGGCAGTGTTTAACAAGGCAGGAAACTGAGATGCAAGAGGGACACTTGAAGGGTCATATGTTTGGTTTCTTTGATCAGTTTGAATATGGCCTGGGTTAGAATCACAGATTGTTCATACCTGCACATGGGTCTGTAAAACTTGTCCTCCCTCACATATCAACTGTTTCCGTAGGAGCCACTTAACACTTTCAGATAAACTGATTGTGCAGTTATTCACTCGACTCGTTCCCAGCGAAATTATTCTCTCATGTTGTGCCCCTGCATTCTCATGATCCTTTTGGGGATTCTTGTCTCACCCATTCTCTTCCCCTAAAGTCAGTCTGTTAGAAGCCATAGCCAGAGATTTAAGATTGAGGTACAAACGGGTGAAGATTTAAAGAGAAGTGGTCAGGCCCTGACCTAGATGATCTTAAATGATTTAGATAGTCTCTCGTCAATCTACAAACCTTCTGTAAGTGTTGTTACCCTTATTTTAGAAATGAAGAATAGGAGAGAGGTATACAAAATATAAACAGGTTAATTATGGAAGAAGTAGGATTCAAGCCTAGTTCTGCATGATTCCAGGAGTCATCTTTGGTACCAGGTTGCAGAGATGCAAATCTCCCATCCTACTTTTATTATTTCCACAAAAAAAATCCCTTCATTCAATAAATATATCTTGAATACTCTGTATGCTGGGCATTGGGCCAGGTGTTGGGGAAACAGTGCTAATGAGACTAATATAGTTGCTGCTTTCACAAAACTCACAAGCTGGTGAGGGACATCAAATGAACAACTGAACACATAAAAAATATGATTATAGAGTTTGATAAATTTTATGAAGGGAAAGATGCATGGTGATATAGAAGAAAAAATACATGTGCAAGGAGGTGACCTTTTTGCAGTCTGGTTATACACAGACTCTGAACTGGTGACCCTGAGACCAGAGATCTTAAGAATGGGAAGTAGAAAGCCATAGGAAGAAGTGAGCTGTGTCATTCCAGGCCAAAGGAACAGCAAGGGCAAATGCCCCGAAGCAAGGATGATATGGTCTGTTGATGGAAATAAAATGAGACCAGTTGGATAAGCACAGAGAAAGGTATGAGTTGGGATTGGAGAAAATAAGACTGAGCAAGATCGTGGAGGTCCTTATAGGATTTTATTGCACTCCAAGTACAAGAGGCAGGAGGGAACCATCATGTCACCAAAACTCCAGGAGATGCAAGGTTCAGCTCTTTACTGCCAGTGAATCTTCAGCGTTGCTTTGAGTTGGTTTTGACTTTTAATTTCAGTGTCCCTTGCTGATTTTCACCATAGAATACTGTTAGTTAAATAGAGAGAGCCTAGGTAACGACACTTGTTACTTCCCAGGAAGTATCTATCACCAGTAATAATGGCATTCTCAATGTTTTTCACAAGTTCTGATTTGGTTTCACTTCCCATAGAATCTGAAACAAGGTGAGAAGGAGGAGACAGAGGGCACTCCGGCAGGTTGGTGCCTCCAATTCCATCTTGCACTTTATGCTGCACCAAGTTTAATTAATTAATTTTGCTAAAAAAAAAACATTGTCATTTGGACTATGCAGCTTCAGACCTCTGCGCATTTTGCAGATACAGTAAAACCTTGGAGTAACTTGTTCTGTGAGTGTTCTTGCAAGACAAGCAAACATTTCTAATAAATTTTAACTTAATGAGTGGTGTCTTGCAATATGAGTAGTAAGTGAGGCAAAATGTCACGTGATCGCGACTGAGCCAATGGTTCTCTCCCTCTCTTTCTTTCTCACTTTGGAATTGTGGATGATTGTCAATACAGTGTCACAATCCCATGAAATCCTCAAAAGGAGGCAGAAGCAAGTGTCATTTGGATAGGTTCTTTGTTAAAGTTGCACCAAAAGAAAAAGTTTCCGTTGCACCAATAGATGGCAGTGATAACGTTAGTGCCGGTGAAAGTCGTCCTACACAGTAACCCTCCTCTGTCTTGTCTCCCTCACACCAGCCATGAAGGTTTTCAAAGGAAAGTACAGGTTAATTTGTTAATTTTTCTTTATATTGTGTATTTTCTTTACTATTTTGTATTATATAATGGTATTGTAATCATTTTCATATGAATATTTTGGGGTGTGGAACAAATCATCTGGGTTTCCATTATTTCTTATGGGGAAACCTGCTTTGAGATACAAGTGCTTTGGATTACAAGCATGTTTCTAGAATAAATTATACTCACAGACCAAGGTTTTACTGTATTTGCATGCTCCTTTTTCTTCCTAGAATGCCATTTTTTACACTTTGCCTGTTTGCAGTCCTTCAGAACTAAGTCTCCTACCAACTTTATTGTAAGACTCCCTTTATCTGAGAAAGAATTACTCCAGCTAATTCTGTTCTTTTAATATACTTATGTTGCTTTCTTTACCCCATTTTACTTATTTGCCATATGGTTCCTGTCCTGTCAATAATGTCTGAGCTCACTGAGGCTATTGACCTTGACTCCTTCATCTTCATACCCCCAACACTTAGCTTGGTGCCTATCATGAAGGAGAGTTGTGGAACGGCAAGTCGGATACTCTGCTCTTAACTCAGAATTGTAATGCATGGTCTTAAGCAAGTCATTTACTTTCTAAGGGCCCTTAGTGAATCACATAATTTATAATACTTCATCTGATTGGATTAGATACTTTATAATAATAATTATTGAGTACTTTAATTGAGGACTTACTTTGTAGAGGCTCTGTCCTAGGTCCTTTGCATGTATTCTCAGTTGATCGTATATCAACCTGCTGACACAGCTATAGATATCATTCTCACTTGACAGATCGGAAGTTGAGGTCCAGGAAAGGAAGGTGACTCATGCAAATTCACAAACTAGTAGAAATTAGAACAGATTCGAGCTGAGTTTGTTGGACCTTAAGACCTGTGGTTTCAAGTATTCTGAGTTGTTTTCATCTCTGGATTTGTGGATAACAGTGAGGTGCTTCTCCACCTTTTTTTTTTTTTTCCATTTAGGCCATGGTCAAGCCACTGTAGGTGGTGATTTATTTGTTTGCTTACTTGTTTGTTTCTTTTTATATGAATCTTTGTAGAAATGAGCTTTGGGGGAGTACTGAATTCCAATGCCAGAATGACTCCATCTACTAAGAGAATCACAAAAGACTGGCTGGGCATAGGGAAGAGAAGCTGGCTGGAGGCCTCAGAGGATCTGGTGCTAGAAGTGGGGGTAGTGATAGGAGGTTAGTTAGGATTGAAAAGTGAGACTAGAAGGCTCACAGCAAATGTAACCAGTGGTAAATCCCAACACTTGGAAACAAAGATAAATCAACACAGGAACATGATGATATTTAACTGGTGAAGATTTAACATCATGCCTCTGCAGTTTAATCCTTGGAAACAAACAGAGCTCAGGTTACAGTTCTCACAGAAATGACTGTGGCAGCCTGGGACACGAGACACCCTTGTGGAAGGGTTTCTATCACCAGAATATGGCCAAGCCAGTCAGTACTGGGTCTGCATCATGGTGGATGGTCTCTCTTGGTGATTTCTGCAAATATCAGCCATCTTAGGGTGGACACATGTTCTGGAGCAGGGAAGAGGAATACAGTGTCACACAGGTGCATTTTAGTGACAGAGTGGTGGCATAGGGTTCTGTAGTTCATAGACTAGAGATGACGGGCAGCTCAGCTGTGTAGCATGGAGAGGTGGATAGGAATAACCGAAAAATTATGCGTAAATGAATGTGGAAGGCTGCTGTGTCTTCTGCCTCTTGGCTTAGCACAAAATGACCATCACTGCCATAAAGGTCAGACACCAAACTAGTTAGAAGGGTTGACCAAATCCTAGACATACCCTTTGCCCATTCCCTCCATTTATTGTCTATCCGCCCCAGGCAGCCAGAAGCTCTTTGAAGAGCTCTTCCTTACTTGATTCTTGAAGGGCTGCTCCAGTTTCTGCTAATTGCTTTCAGAGTCAAAGATGGCCTGTCCGTCCCCAGTTTGCCAAGAATGTTCACACATACTTTTTCCTGGAACTCCTGACACAATAGCTATTGGTACTATCCTCATTTTGTACAGGGAAAAACGGAAGGTTAGAGAAACTCAGTGATTTGCCTGAGACCACAGGCTAAAACCCATCTCTGTTAGGAAAGAATTCAAATCCTTTAACTCCAAATGTTGGCCTTTCTTTTCCTTTCCTTTTTTTTTTTTTTTTTTTTTAGTGACCAATATCAACATTGACAGTCACTTCCCAAGCAAAGCCTGTGTCATTCTCCTTTGCAGAACTGTATCAGAGTATTTTCAAGCCCCAACAAATTTTCCGTGAAACCGGGTGTATGAGAGCTCGAAGCTCCTGAACTGCTGTCAATTTCCCCAAAAAGAACACTTTTATGAGGGTGACCATAAAATTTATTGTTCAAATTGGAATCATTTCAGATTAAAATAATTAAAAATAATAAAAATTATATTATTTTGAAATATTTAGGAGCACCTGGGTAGCTCAGTCAGTTAAGCATCTGACTTTGGCTCAAGTCATCATCTTAAGGTTTGTGAGTTCTACCCCCGTGTCGGGCTCTCTGCTACCAGCCTGGAGGCCACTTCAGATCCTCTGTCTCCCTCTCTTTCTTCCCCTCCTCCACTCAGTCTCTCTGCCAAAAATAAATATTTAAAAAATATTTATATTACTTGACAAATTAGATGGTAAATAGTTCTATTAAAAACAGTTTTCAAATGCAGAATTTTTTCTAAAAGTCAAAATAACACATAACAGTTAATACAAACCTCAATTATAAAAAAATGTGTATTGATTTTAGGAATACTACAAATAACATATCAAAAATAATCACTCTTTGTATCTTGTATAACATACAAGATATTACTGTATAATCAGTTTCATACTCACATGTTCCTAATGTCACATCAATATTTCCCCTAAAGAGTATGTCTTTTGGGGTGTCTAGGTGGCTCAGTTGGCTAAATATCTGACTCTTTATTTCGGCTCAGATCATGATCTCACGGTTCATGGGATCGAGCCCCACATCGGACTCTGTGCTTACAGTGTGGAGCCTGCTTGGGATTCTCTCTCTCCCTCTTGCTGCCCCTCCCTGTCTCGTGCTGTCTCTTTTTATTACAAAAATAAGTAAGCTTCAATAAAAACAAAAAACAATATGTCTTTCAATCTGAGCATATGATTATTTTTAAGTAGCGTGAAGTCTTCTTCAAAGTAGCTTTTGAAATATCTGATACTTGCATTGCCTCTATTCTGTAGGCCATATTTTAATTGAAAAGAATACTTTTTTCTACAAGAAAGTGAAAAGTTTACTAAATACAAACATTTCCAGTTGTAATTGTTGTGTGCTGAAATGTACAAGTATTTCAACCCAAAACATTTTCACAGGTACTTTCCTTTGGCCTCTATTCTATGCATCTTTATTTAATAATACTTTTATTTAAAATTTAACTGAGTAAATTGCCTGTATTTATGATTCTTCCAATTATTTTGCCAGAACTAAATGTTCAGAAATGTAGGCTTTCTCTATCTCTTTCTATTCTAACACAGGATATAAACTTACACAGTTAATTTTTTTTAATATTTATTTACTTTTGAGAGACAGAGAGAGACAGAGCATGAGTGGAGGAGGGGCAGAGAGAAAAAGGGAGACACAGAATCTGAAGCAGGCTCCAGTCTCCAAGCTGTCAGCACGGAACCTGATGTGGGGCTCAAACTCACAAACCGAGAGATCATGACCTGGGCCGAAGTCAGACACTTAACCGACTGAGCCACCCAGGCGTCCCTAAACTTACACAGTTAACATAAGAGCTCTATCAGAGGTTTGCCACAAGTCAATATATTCCAAAATATATTACAAAATTTCAAAATTAAATCTTATACAACAGTAGGATTCTCACTGCTTAATTTGTTTAGCTTCTTCCTAAATTACACAAAGATAAATTTCAACTTTTGTCAGTTTGAAATGTTTTCATTAATTGAAATTTAATAAAAGCAAAAATAAGCGATTTTTTTTTTTTGGTGGTGTGTTGTTGTTGTTGTTTATGGTGCTCCACTATTTATTTCTTTGATTGAAGCTTTCCAGTTGATTTTGAACAAAATACAGGTAAATCACCTATAAAAAGTGTAATATGATGATAAGGTCTTTTGGTTGATTTACTCACTTAGCTTTCCCAAGTTCCAAACATTTCTAAAGATTTTGTTCTTAGAAAAAGAGAAAGAAACTGAATAAGATAGCAGGTTGGTATGAAAAAGTGGGCAGCAAAGAAAATATATGCCTCCCTGATATAATTTTTTTATTCATTATGAATTTCATCACAAAATTTTTTATTATTCATGCTAAGTGTACATAAATAGAATCTTTGTAAATTTTGACATTATAGCTTTAAAAAACCTTTTTATTTTTAAAATAATCATAGACTTATAGGAAGTTGCACAAATAGTATGTGTATCCTTCATTCACCTTCCCCCCCACGGCAACCTCTTATACAAATGTAGTATAATGTTAAAACCAGAAAATTGATATTAATCCATTATTATTAACTAGACTATAGACTTTATTATGTTTTCCTTATTTTAAAACTTTTCATTCATTTGTGTGTGTATATGTAGTTCCTTGCAATTTTATCCCATGTGTACGTTTCTGTAACCACCACCACAGTCAAGACAAAGGACTCTTCCCTCCCTATGAAGGAAAATCCTTGTTTTACCTCTTTGTTATATCAGCCACCCTCCCATTCCTCGGTCCTTGCAAGCACTCATCTACTATTCATCTCTATAGTTTTGTCATTTTGTAGTGTTATTCAACAGAATCCTACAACATACAACCTTTGGAGAGTAGCTTTTTTTTTCACTAAGCATTGTGTGCTTGAAGTTCATTTATCAATACTTGAAATAGAAGCTTAAATCAGTAGTATGCATCAGTAGTTGATTCACGCATCAGCAGTTGATTCATGCATCAGTAGTTGTTTCCTTTTTATTATTAATGTTTTATTATTAAGCACTCTTGGATGGATACACTACCAGAGTTTGTTCTGCCATTCATTCATTAACTACATTTGAGTTGTTCCCAGGACTTTGCTGTTATGAATAAAACTGCTAAGGAAATCTGTATACAGGATTTTATGTGGACTTAAGTTTTCATTTCTCTGCCATAAATGCTCAAGAGTATGGTTGCTGAGTCATATGGTCAGCAAATGTTTAGTTTTGTGAGAAACTACTGAAATATTTTTAAAATTATGTATACCATTTTAGATTCCCGCCAGTAGTGTGTCAGAGATTTAGCTTCTCTGCATCCTCACATTTGGTATTAGAACTATTTTTTGATAATAATATTAACTATTCTAATGGGTATATTGTGGTATCTAGTTGTGTTTTCATTAGTATTTTCTTAATAGCTAATAATACTAAACATCTTTTCATATGAGTATTTGCCATCCATATCTCCTCTTTGGGAAAGAACCTGTTCATGTCTTTTGCTCATTTATTTAAATTGAATTATCTTTTTATTGTTGAGTTTCTAGAGTTCTCTATGTATTCTAGATATAAGCCTTTTTTTTGATATGTGATTTGAAAATATTTTCTAATCACATGTACCTTGCATTTTCATCCTCTTAACATAGTCTTTCATAGCACCATAGTTTTTAGTGTTGATAAATTCTAGTTTTAATTTTTTTTTCCTTTTGTGATTTGTCCTTTTGGCGTCATGTCTAATAACACTTTATCTAATCCTAGGTCCTTGATGTTCTCCTGTGCATTCTAAAAGTTTTAGAATTTTACGGATTACTTTGAAGTGATTTTTGGATAGAGTATGAAAATTTACTTTTTCTCTTTTTTTTTCTTTTTTTTCTTTTTTCTGTTTTTCTTTTTACTTTTTTTTTTTTTTTTTTTTGCCTATGGAAGTTCAGTTTTTCCAGGATCACTTGTTGAAAAGACTATTCTTATTCCATTGAATTACTTTTGTATCTTTGTGAAAAAAAAAATCATTCGGATGTATTTGTGTTTGTTTCTGGGTTCTCTATTGTGTTCCATTGATCTAAATGTCTGCTCCTCTTCCAGTACTGTACTGGACTGTATTGATGACTATAGGTAGAAATTAAATTTTAACATCAAGTAGATTGATTTCTACCATTTTAAGCTTCTGTTTCACTTTTTCTTACCTATTTTAACTCTTGCTGTTCTATGTAAGTTTTAGAATGTTTGTTGTATGTTTATATAAAAATTTTGCTAACTACCTACTATTTCTATGTAAATACTTTGGGTTAAAGTGCACATACCATACAATTTGCCCATTCAAAGTGTATATAGTTCAGTGGCTTTTAGTATATTCATAGAGTTGGGCATCTATCACCATAATTATAGAACATTTTTTTATTAATCCATAAAAAGACCCTGTTCCCATTAACCATCACTTCCCAAATTCCTTATGTATACCCCTAGCCCCAGGCAACAAATGATCTATTGTTTCTATAGATTTTCCTATTCTGGACATTTCATATAAATGAAAATCATACAATATGTGGTCCTTTGTGATTGGCTTTTTCATTTAGCGTGTTTTCAATTTTCAGACAGGTTGTAAGATGCATTGGTATTTAATTTTTTCCTTGCCTAATATTTCACTGTGTGAATTTGTTTCCTTTTTAATTATCTGGTCATCAGTTGATGGGCATTTGGGTTTTCTCTACTTTTTTTTTTTTTTTTGGCTTTTGTGAATAATGCTGCTCTGAACATTCATGACAAGTTCTTGTGAGGGCATGCATTTTCTTTCTCTTGGGTGTATACCTAGGAGTGGAACTGTTGGATCATATGGTCACTCACTCAATGTTTTACCATTTGAAGAACTGCCAGGCCATTTCCCACAGCAGATCCACCATTTTGCAGTCTCACCAGCAGTGTATGAGTATTCCATTTTCCTCACATCCTTGCTAACACTTTATATTATCTTTCACTTTTACTATAGCAATCTTACTGTGTTCGAAGCCATGTACCTTGTGTTTTATTTTTTAATTATTTTTCTAATGTTTATTTTTGAGAGAGAACATGAGTGGGGAAGGGGCACAGAGAGAGGGAGACAAAGAATCCGAAGCAGGCTCCAGACTTGGAGCTGTCAGCACAGAGCCCAACGCGGTGCTTGAACTCATGCCCTTGAGATCATGACCCAAGCCAAAGTTGGACACTTAACCAACTGAGCCACTCAGGTTCTCCTAACTTGTGGTTTTAATATGCATTTCCTTGGTGGTTCATCTTTTTTCTGGTGCTTACTGGCCATTTTTATAACTTCTTTGGAAAAATGTCTATTTAGATACATAGCCAATTTTAAAATTGGGTTGTATGTCTTTTTATTACTGAGTTATAATATTTCTGTATATATTCTAGATACAATAACAAGAAAAATGGCTTGCAAAACTTTTTTCCCCCATTTTGTGTTCTGTCTTTTCACTTTCTTGATAGTGTACTTTGAGGCACAAAGTTTTGCTATTGTCCAGTGTATCAAAATTTGGTTGAATTGTTGCTAGTTTTGCTTTTTGTTTCATATCTGAGAAACTATTGCCTAATCCAAGGTCATGCAGAAGAAAGTTGTACTCACACTTGCTTATTTCATCCCCTACCACAAGCTACCATAACTACATTATGG
Organism: Paguma larvata; assembly: GCA_030068075.1. Classification (NCBI taxonomy): domain Eukaryota; kingdom Metazoa; phylum Chordata; class Mammalia; order Carnivora; family Viverridae; genus Paguma; species Paguma larvata. Next base: position 81,947,662 of record CM057832.1, read on the forward strand.
TACTAGCATAGGAAGAGACATATAGATCAGTGGAATAGAGTTCAGCGTTAAGAAATAAATCCATAGACTTATGATCAAGTGATTTTTGACAAGGATTTCATGATCATTCAACGGAGGAAAGGATAATCTTTTCAAAAAATGGTACTGGGACAATTGGATGTGTACACACAAAATAAATAAGTCAGATCATTACCTCACGCCATGTAAAAAAAATTAAAACAATTTTTAAAAAAAAATCTAAATGTAAGGGCTAAAACTATAAATATATTAGAAGAAAGCATAGGAGTAAATCTTTAAGTCTTTGGATTTGGCATTGGATTCTCAGATATGACAACAAAAGTACAAGCAAAAACAACAAAATATAGATCTACTGAACTTAATTATAAGTAAGAATTTTTTGCGTCAAAAGACAGTGTCAAGAAAGTACAATGAATTAAAGAATGGGAGAACATATCTGAAAATTATATGTATGATAAGCATCTAGTGTTCTCACGCATTGCTAGTGGTAACGTAAAATAGTAAGCCGCTGTGGAAAACAGCACCTCAAAAAGTTTCTCCAAAAACTAAGCACAGAATTACCCCATGGCCTACCAGTTCCACTCCTACTTATGTATCCCCAAAACCAAAACCAACCAACCAAGCAGATACCTGTACACGAATGATTATGGCAGTGACATTCACAGTTGCCAAAAGATAGGAACAACCTAAATGTTCCTCATGTGAAGCCTGAAATAAGAATGCAATAGAGTATTGTTCAGGTATTAGGAACAAGGTTTTGATTCATGCTACAATCTGGATGAACATTGAAAACATTATGCTAAGTGGAGATGCCAGACACCAGAGGTTACATATTGTGTCATTCCTTTTACACGACATATCCAGAATAGGTAGGTCCATAGATTCTGAAAGCAGATTAGTGGTTGTAGGGACCTGTGGAGGAGAGATGGAATAACACCTTGATGGGAATGGGATCTCCCTCTGGAGTGATGAAAATGTCTTGGAATTAAATGGAGGTAGTGGTTTTGCAACGTTATACATGCAGTAAATGTCACTGAACTGCACACTTTAAAATAACTAATTTTCTGGAGAAAAATAAATATTAAATATCCTGGAAAAGGCTAAACCAAATGAGATACTAAGAAAGTAGGCACAAAGCGTGCCTGGGTGGCTCATTCGATTAAGCATCTGACTTCAGGTCAGGTCATGATCTCACAATTTGTGGATTCAAGCCCCATGTTGATCTCTGTGCTGACAGCTCAGAGCCTGGAGCCTGCTTGAGATTCTGTGTCTCCCTCTCTCTCTGCCTCTCCCCTGCTTGCATTCTGTCTCTGTCTCTGTCTTTCTCTCTCTCTCTCAAAAATAAATAAACACAAAAAAATTTAAAAAAAAACAGGCACATGGCAGGCAAACTGTTCATGTGGTAACTCTAACTTCTGCATGTTAGGGCATAAGTTAATGAGGTTTTCAAGTGAAGTTGGGATATATCAGCGACATACTTTCTATGTTTCTCAGTGTACTCTGTTAATTTGAACTTAAATCCAGCCTACAAGGGCAGTGTTTTCCTTCTAGTCTCTCTCCCACTCAGCAATTTGCCATGGGTTACCTGTAATTTCCTTATCTAGCAGAAATTCCTGAGGATGCATCTGAATGTACCAGTCTCATTTTCAATAATTTCAGACGCCAGCTGACATACTGGGATTTCCAAGAGACAACTGCCTCTTTTACCAAAGTTAGTATATGGCTCACTCTTAGATTTTTGATCTTTCTGTTCCCAGTCAGCTCACTGTAAATCAAGATTATACATTCTGGTGCTGTTACTGGGAAAGAGGGGAGTAAAGAGTGGACAGGTTTCACAGGAAGATTGGGATTTGTAGCAAAATACAATGTACTGCCTAAAGGAAATTCAAATTCAAGCTGTAAAACCCTGTATCAGCTAAACAAAATCTATCTACACGTCAGAAATCAGCCCATAGTCTGCGAATTTACAACTTTGTAAGTAAAGGAAGTGTCCTCTGGAAAACTCTATTCTGTGTTCTTACTCAAAGCGTCTGATGAAGATTAAGCAGAGTAGAAAGATTATTCTTTGTTAAATTAAAAAAAAACTGCGGCAAAAGTTTTAAGAAGTGAAAATTGTTTTAATTCACTTATTCTCTTTATTTTATGTCATCACAGAACCTTAGAAAGGGATGGAAACTTTGAGTTTCATTTTTCACTTGAGTGCAAGCATCTCCCTCTTGCAGAGGGCCCCCTTGTCTCCATGTAACACTTTGTTAATTAGGACTTCATAATATATAAAAGCAGTCCTTTCTTTGCTGGCCTGCATGAATTCTTTAAAAGTGAGTTTCTGGGGGGTAGGAAGACAGCTCTCCATCCTGTCTTGGTTCAATTTTTTTTTTCAGGCCAACCTGTTCCAGCATATCTAGTCTTTTTCATTTTGGATACAGTTTACAACTCCATACCTGATAGCCCTTCAAAGGCACTCACCTTTATCATTAACCATTCGTCTTTTGGTGCATTTAGAACCAATCTTTGCGGTCCAAAGAACTTAAGAGCAAAGCACAGTGAGACTGTTGCTTCCTGTGTTCTCAAGTGTTACACAGCCCCATCAGGTTTTTGTTTTACATTTATTTATTTATTTGGAGAGGAGCGAGAAAGCGTGTGCCTGTGTACAAGCAGGGAGGGAGAGGCAAAGAGCAGAAAGACAGGGAGAGAGAGGGAATCCCAAGCAGGCTCTGCACTGTCGGCACAGAGCCTGATGGGGATCTTGAACTCATGAAGTGTGAGATCATGACCTGAGCTGAAATCAAGAGTTGGACATTTAACAGGTGCCCCGTCCCCCATCAGATTTTAAGCTACATTCAGGCAAGGACTGTGTCTGTCTTAGTCATACTTTCCTCAGCACCTTGCACAGCACCTGGAATTATAGATTTCCAATACATAACTGTCTGATTATTAAATAGATAACTTATGTCATTGTACCTTCATTGGCAGGTACTTATGAGGGCTGGGAACCAAATATTATTAGTAACATCTGATACTGTTGAGATTTCCAGCATTGTTTTCTTATTTTCCTTTCTCTACCCCTTCTCTTTTTCTCCTTCTCTTTCTCCTCTTCCTTTCTTTGAATTCCTCCTACTCTTTAGAAATCATGAAAGATGGAAAAATTAAAAATTAATGAATTCAGGAAACGTGAATTTTAAATGCCATCCATTCAGTTATCAGGAAAATATTGTCCAATGGCATTCACTGTATTTTTCACCCACAGTAAATTCCAACATGTGGGAAAACTACAATGAGAATAGGTAAATTTTACCTCTTAATTCCTAGATCATTACAGAGCTCTTCTTTTTAGTGAGCGTGTGCATGCTTGTGCACATGTTGAGGGGTGTGTGGTGTGTCTACACATTGAATGTGTGAATTGATGGGAAGCTGAGTGAGGCTCGTGCCTGGAAGCCAGGCTAGTCAGGCTAGTGGCTGGCTTCCGAACACTGGTTTGTGGGCCCAGCACTAACAGAGATCCGTACACCTGGAGATTTGGGGGCCCTATCTTACAGCTCCAGAACCTAAAACTTCATAAGTTCAGGAATTTGTACTAACTCTGGTAATGTGTCTCTATGGGCTAGAAAGAAGATTTGGTTTTGTGTTCTTTTGTCCAGGACTTTAACTAGGGAAAATCCACCCTGGGGCCCATATTTTGATACGGGAAGAGGTGCTAAAAGTGAAGTAATTTTGCAAGTGAAAGAATTGGGAGAAAGTATGTTTGCCAGTGAATGATGCCTGTCAACAAAGGACACAGAGGAACAAGGCAGGAGTACTCCAAGGTCTAAGGCCATTTAACTGGGGGCAGATGGCCTTGCTTATCTAAATGACTGGCACCTGGGAGCATCACAGGACCCTCTCACAGTAAAACAATCTCATTACTATGGATGACACATAGACGGTAAAAATCTGAGCAGTTAAAAAAATACATTCAGGTGCCTCTTTTAAAAATAGGGTCATTAAATGGAGTGATGAATTTATTAGCTTGGAAAGATGTCCAGAACATACTAAGTGGGAAGAGCCTGAACACATTCTGCAGCTTTAAAGGGAAGAAGTTGTTGCTATGATACCCGTATTAGCTATTGTCCTTTCACGGAGAGAAAGGGGCTTTGGAAGGCAGCAGGAGTGATTTTCTGGGATGTCTGCAGTGTTTCCCTTATTGACCCCATTGGTGGGTACATCCATGTTTGCTTTATGATAATCCATCAAGATGTACATTAGCACCGTGTGTGCACTTTCCTGATTTTGTGTTATCTTTCTTAAAAAATATTTGCTTTAAAAGCATTTCTATGAGAAAATGGCCAAATTTTAAAGTTTTCATACCAACTGCCTAATGTTTTAGTTGTCTGGAAAGTTTATTTAGGACGAATACCTCAACCTGGATTCTTATTAATTCCTAGGATAGAAACTTTGAGTGTTTACTTTTTCTCCTGATTCATAGAATTTGCTTTGAGGTTAAACACTTGCTGTTAACCTCTTGAGAATAATTTGTTTGTTTAATGAATCAGGCTGTTCTCTAGACCTGAAGCAGGATTCCTCAGCTTAAAACAAGTACATGGGTTTTTGGTCTATTTTGTTTTTAATTAAAAATTCTTTTTTTCCCACTGAATTATTTTATGTTTCTTTCTAATTCTAAAAGCTGATATTTTGTAGGTCCACAGCACTGTGTGGTTTACAAGCAGATTATCTGCACTGTTTTATTTGGTTTGGTATTTAGAGTATTTCTCTAAGACCATGGGGAGGTCATCAGTAATCTCCGTAAATCCAGGATTTATCTGTGAAGTGAGCAGAATTAACTTAGCTTTTGTCATGTAGATAGTGATTGTTGGAATGAGGAATCAAACCTGGGTCTTGTCAATATTAAATATAATGCTCTATCTGTTACATGAATGTTTCTTTTAAAAAAATTAATTTGCTCTCCACTTATGAAACTCATAATCTTATTCTTTGGATTAGCAGTCCTTGATGGAATGAAAATTTCCCCCGGTCTGGACTAGAGGGCATAGTTGTCATTATTTAGTTCCGTTTTGTAGAGAAATTAATAGTTGCTTAAATGAAAAAAAAATCTAAATTTTTCATTCAATTATAATATACATACAGATAAATGTATATTGGCATGTTGCTCAGTGGGTTTTCACAAGCTGAACACCATCTTGTGGCAATGAGTACCCAGATCAAGAAACACAATATTTATCAGCACCCTAGAAGTTTCCTTTATGTTCATTTCCAATCAATATCTTTACTCCAAGACCAACCACTATCATGACTTTTAGCACCATAGTTAAATTTACCTGTTTTTATACTTTATACAAATGGAACTATACAGGCTATACTCTTTTGTGTCTGGCCTCAGTAGCTCAGTGTTACATATATGAGATTCATCCTCATTGCCATTCGTACTTGTTAAACACTCATTCTCTTTTCTGTCTAGTATTCCCTTGTATGAATATATCACAATTTGTCAATCAGTTGTTGATGAGCAATTGGTTAGTTTTTCATTTTGCATTTCGTACTACTAGAATACTACGATCATTCTATCCAAGTCTTCCGGTGAACAGGTGTAAACATTCCTTTTGGCTGTATATCTAGAACTACGGGTGGAACTACTCAGTCCTATTGTATGAATGTGTTCAGATTTAAAAGATATGGTGAAAATTTTTTCAGAATGGTTTGCACAGCCACCTGCCTCTCTCATCCAGGTTGGGAGAAGGAAGGAAGGATGACAGTAGTCTGTGTTGAGACGATTAAATTCTGTCATTGGGGACTTGAACCTAGACACTTTGAGAGTTTGCTAGTGGGTTGCAGGGATTCTAGAAGCACATACAGAGAGATAGCTGACCAGATTAATGACAGAATGCCAGCTTCCAAAGTCAAGGTGCCAGGGCTACCCAGACTTCAGGAGTTTTCTCAAAGTCCCTCTCCTGACAATTACAGCAATGCTTCATCTCCTGTCTTGGCATTTTGGAAGTCTGTATCTCCACAACAAAACCCAGCAATTCAATTTTTCAGGATACCCTGGATTTTTATGCTTTCAACTACTATATCCTTAGCGTCAAAACAGTTAAAAATGACCTATTGGGTTTTGGGCTTCCAGAAATTGACAACATATCCACAGATCACATTTTAGTACTGGGAAAATTTTAAAGTAATTAGTTAATGTTACTTAAATTTGATAAGTGCTGTATAACCGAAGTAAGTATAGAGAACACTACAAACCAAGGAAGAGAGTGGTCAAGCCTATCAGGGATGGGTTTCCTGGGAAGTTAATGATACTTAAGAGTCAGGGTCTTCCTTACACAGAAGACTTCCTAAGCTCTAGAGGGACCCTAGTCGTCATGTTTCTGCAAATTCTGCAAAAGTGAGATATTTTAACTGTAATTAGTGAATGTCTATTTTGTATTGTTTTATTAAGGAATCTTCTTCCCATGATGATTCATCCTTTGGGTTCAGCGTTACCTGGATCTGCCCCATTCTGGGTGAGTTTAGTAAAGGCTTTAGAGAGGAGGAGACCTTGAATTGAGTCTGAAGCACAAAGAGGATTTTCTCAGGTGGACAAGGACAGATGGCTCAAGCCAGGCACCAAGAACAGTGTGTGTCATGGCGTGGCTCTGTGAAACAAAAGTGTTTGAAAACAGAACGTAGTTTCAGGCTAAACCTGAGCAGGCAGTGGCAGGTTGTGAGTAACACTGTAATTGATGAATTTGGAATCTGAAGAGGTAGGTAAGGGCCAGTCATGGAGACGCACATGGGCCATGATGAAGATATTATATTTATCATGTGGATGATGGGAGTTGGGGCAGAGAGAGGGCATGAAGGGGTCCTAGAAGGCTTTAGAACAGAGCCTCCCCCAAGGAAAAACACTGCTGGTTCTAGAAATGCTAACCAAAATCAAGAGTTTTTGCAGAAGCTGTGTCTTTAACTTTGAGAAAGAGAAGACATGGCAAAAGAGAGAAGAAAGCAACTCTCTATTTGGGGAGAAATATAAAACAATGAGTGAGGATAAAACATAAATGGAATAGTGTACAAATGCACAGTTGAAATCAGTGAAAGCAATTTCCAGGATATCAAGGTGGAACACTAGAAGGACGGTAGGGAATAAGGCAGCAAATATTTGTACCAGCTGCTGTTTAAGGCATCCATTCCCACATGTGTCTCAATTGAGGAGAAGACAAGACACAGTACAGTAGAAACAGCAAGTAATTGGAATTTCCCCCAGAATCTTCCACACGTGCTTCTGCAAATGTACACATATTAAGTGCTGCTTAGAGTAGGTCAGGGGCATGAGGCCCAACATGGCAGGAAAGGCCCCTTTCCAAATGCCCATATCTTATGAGCTATGACTCCCCAGCCACTGATATCACACTCTTCCAAGAAGTGCAACATAACCCTTAGCCAGTCAGCTCTGGTATTTCAGACTTGGCCATGCACTTTTATAACCCAAGTGTCTTGGCGGCTGTTGCCCCATCACCTCTGCTCCATAATTCTTCTCTGGGCATGGAAAACTTTAAAATTGCATTTGGGGCTAAGACTTCAGCAGCAGTAAGTTAAATCCTGGAAATAAGCGTGCAATATTGTACGTGTATTTCCATAAAGCTGTTGTGTCAAACAGACATCAGTTAAGTGGCTGCCCCACATGTGGCCACTAGTACATTTCACACATCCAGAGGAGCTGCTTCTTCCTGTGTTTGTCAAAGCCATGTTCATCACATGTCTGTGAACAGACATGGAGCCATGACAGAGGCTCATGACTTAAATCCCCCACATCAAGAAGCGTTCTCACTCTCAGTGCTCTTTGTTCAGCATGTGGAAGCACACATTCAACACACTGCTAGTGAAACTTCTTCCAAATGGGCAACAGTCACTTTCTGTTTCCTGTATCTGATATCCTTCAACACCAGCAAGTCTGGGCAAAGGGAACCCAACAAATAGGGAGGAGTTAGGGAATTACTGTCTTTGCTTCCACTCCCACTTTTATAGGTCTTACAACATCAACCTTATGTATTTACTCCGTGTATGTTAGCAACAATGAAAGAGATTGAATTCGTAATAAGATGTGATTCAGCTCAAGTTTATATTGGCTTTCTTTATGAATCAAACATTGCACAGGCTTCTTGTAAGGCTGTTGTAAAGCCACTCATTAAACCTCAGATATCCTGTTACACTTTTCAGGGCAGGCAGGCCAGCTAACTGGCCTGTAAGAATGTAGACTAATTTTTCTCACCTGTCTTGGATCCTTCAGTTCAATGCCCGTAATGGCTTCCCAAGCCCTTGTTCTGACAAGCTTCCACTGGGACAAGACAACCAGGGATGAAGCCAAGCTATTAAATATGATAAAACTTTTATGCATTGTCGCTCAAGACAAAACCAGGAGGTCAGATAAGGGGAGAGTGGAGTGAAAGGGACATAAGTTAACATCTCATCATCCCAATTATTTAATGGATAAGAAAACTGAAGACCAGAGAAGTCAGGCAGTGTGCCTGGAGTTGTACAATTATTTGTAAAAAACTCAAGATTTCTCAAGATATCTCATTCCTTAATATATCCACTGTTACTCAATTACACAGGTGAATTTCAGCCTTGAAATTTGTTGTCCTCAGTTTCATCGAAGTCCTTCTATCCTCTTCACAACTGTCCTTCCTTCCTTCAGGTGCTAAATGCTCTCCTATCTACTCTCTGTCCTTTGTTCTTTTAAAACCTACTTCTCAAGAAAGATTGCTTTGGGAGGAGTTCAGGTCCCATCCTTCCCAGGCATATTTACATGGAGAGACTTATTCTAATGCAAGATTTTGAACAGGGCACTCCTTGCAAAGCCTCAACATCACACTCTTGGAGAGTCACTTCCTAGACCTGTGTGTAAAACCAACCACATTATTATACCATGTAGAGCTTTACAGCCACGAAGACAGAATATTTGTGCAGGCAAAATTTTTAAAAAGGTTTACTTATTTGAGAGAGAGAGAGAGAGAGAGAGAGAGAGAGAGAAAGCATGAGCAGGGGAGGGGCAGAGAGAGAGAGAGATACAGAATCTGAAGCAGGCTCCAGGCTCTGAGCTGCCAGCACAGAGCCTGACGTGGGGCTCGAACTCACAAACTGTGAGATCATGACCTGAGCCAAAGTCAGACACTCAACTGACTGAGCTACCCAGGCACCCCAGATTTTTTTTCAAAGGAGGACAATATGGAACAAATGTATTTCTGGGAGACACTCTAAAACTCTCCAGCAAGAAGGAGGCTCCTCTGTTCCAAAATGTTGCCTAGTATTCTGTAAGTGAATTCTGAGATCATCAAACTCTGAAAAGTATGTACTTCACAATGTTTCTTGGGATGTTTTGCATTGTAGACACCACCTCACTAATTTGGAGGAAAAAACAAGCAGCCACTCGCACTTTATGGAGCATATTGTTGCTGAGCAAACCGTTCATTTGGTTTATTCCACAACTACTTTAGTTTTAACTCTGAATTAGGGTTCAGTACTAAATGGAAAACTTCAAGTGCCGGGTTGAATCAGTCAGAAATGGAATCCCTGCTCAGGCACATGAAACCACAGGTTCTGAGTATTGGCAGAGGCAATATGTACAAGTTACCCAATTCTTAGGGACTGTGTATTCAGGGAATTTTAAAGCTACTGTCTGGGATTAGCTGTGTCTAAATAGTAAGAAACCCTAGGCCTGGATGAAATCATTTGGAAAAACATACATTTTATGATTTGAACTAAATGTGAAGACAAGGGATCATCCAAGATATCATTCCTGAAACTAGTTTTAGGAATGCTGAATTTATATAGAAATAAGTTAAAGACATGTAGCTTATAATTAGTCTATTATATTCCAACAAAGAGACTGAGAAGGCTTATGGAGTGTTTTATGCTAAGAAAAGTACACCTTTAATGTTAAAAAATAATAAAGGTTAAAGTAGTTTCTAATTTATTTTTATTTATTTATTTATTTATTTGAGGGAGAACATGAGCAGAGGAGGGGCAGAGGGAGAGGGAGAGAAAGAATCTTAAGCACTCTCCACACCCAGCTGAAATCAAGAGTCAGATGCTCAACCAGCTGAGCCACCCAGGAACCCATTTTTTCTATTTTATTGGAGTGCCACACTTCATCCTACCTCTAATACCCTTGAGTGGATTTTCTGATTTACTTAACTATAGTCAGAGTCAGATGGTAGGTAGCAGGAAGAACACAACTTAAGGAACAAAATAGTAGAGGAATAAGAGTAGAAATGGTGACTAGTGTTTTCTGAATTTTCAGAATTAGAATTCAAGGCTACTTCAGGTTCAGTGATCCTTCTACCAAACTCCCTGCAACCACAAGGCCCAACCTTTCAGTCAGAATGTAAGGTGCTATCAGTCTTGAGTATGGAGTCAGCAGGTCTCCATGAGAAGAGAACAGACACTCTGCACAATTAGAAATACTTAGGGTTAAATTATGACCCTGTTTGCATACCAATGAGTAAATGATTTTCCTAGGGCAAAAAAAAAAAAAATCCATAACGTAACTCCTTGTCCTCAGATACTAACATTATGACATGACTCTAATGTATCAGTACAATATACACAGCCAACAGCAATAATTAAACAAAAATTTTTAAGTTTATTTATTTTGAGAGAGAGAGATAGCATAAGTGAGCATGGGAGAAGGGCAGAGAGAGAGAGAAGGAGAAAGAATCCCAAGCAGGATCTGCTCTGTCAGTGCAGAACCTGATATGGGGCTCAAATTCACAAAGCATGAGATCATGATTGAGCCAAAACTCTGTTGGATGCTTAATTGACTGAGTCACTCAGGTGCCCCACTAACACCAATTATTAAGGAATTTTACATGCAACAAGTTAAAATTCAATGTGCCTCTTTTAAGATACCCCGTTTTAACAGAACATTCACCATTACTCACCACTTCCCTCCCTTCTCCCAAATGTTAAATAGAGCACAGTGTTGAGCACATGGACCCTGGAACAAGAGCAGCAGCATGAGTTCTGACTGCTCCACGTACTATGTGACCCAAGGCAGCAGAGTTACTTGACCTCCTTGTTCCTTCACCTACAAAAAGGAATTAGAAATAGTGCAGTAGGGCCCATCCTATTATCTTCCTCATTTCTGTCTTAGAGATGAAGAAACAGGTTAGGGTGGGTGGTTATTAGAATTGAGTTAATTCATGTAAGTAAATCACTTAATACCTGGCACAGGGGAGGTTCTCAGATTGTTAGTTGTTACTATAACCATTGTCTTTTCCAAAAAACTGAATTTCCCTTCCCATTTATTTTGTGGCATTAGTTGAAAAAGGGGGACACTAAAGTCAGAGATTTCGTTTGCCACTTACTTGACCTTGGTTAAGTTACTCCCACCATTTGATTTGGTTTCCTTGTCGATGAGATGTTAACACTAACGACAATATGTGTCATACTGTACATGTTCAATAAATGTCAGTTTTCTTCTTCCCTCTGTTTATGTGCAGACCTCATAAGACAAAGAGACAATCTACATGGACTTGTTATTGGGAAGAAAATCCTTTTTCCAAATTATATAAAAAATAATGGATAATAGTGAAGGCTTTTAGCTAAGAAAAAGTATTTAATGAATATAAAAACCTCAAATCTCTGCTTTGCTCCTGATAGCTAGAGAGAGATAGGGAGGGGCTATGAGCAGTTTACCGAGGGAGGGCAACATAATCAGCCGTGGATTTTTTACATTTGGAGCCAGAATTTAAGTCTGCCACTGCTTGGTTATCTTCTTTGTAAAACCCTCTAAGTTACCAGGAGGAAATGGGAATAAACAAGAACCAGGGATACAGTCCCTTTTTGTAAAGAGTTGATAGCCCATTTAGAGGTATACAGTCCCACATAAACCCAACCAGATGAGGATACCTCTAGTGACCAAGAGATAAGAGGAGAAAGGGAAGGGAGGCATGTGACTTTGTAGAGAAGACCCATGAAGTCTCATGAGACCAAATGAGCCACTATCTTTGATCCAGGGTATAAAAAGTATAAAAAGTACTATGACTTTTTAACTCCAGGGAAAGGAAGAGCAAAGACTTAATTAGAAGACATATTATTTCCCATTGCAAACTATAGTTAGACAGGTATAATAATCATTTATATATTGATGTAAATTGCATATGAAGCTGAGTACCATAACATTTCATAAAATTCAAATTGTATCGTTAATAAGGTGAATACCCACCAGAATAAATAACCACCCAATTTATGCGGTCTTATTTGGAGGATGACTCAAAACCCACGAACCTAATTCTTGGTAGAAATGTTGCATTGGAGACAGACATGAGCAAGCTTCTGATACATTGATAAAGTATCCCCAGGACATAACTGTAGGCTGAAGAAGTCTTTAAGTTGAGAGCTTGCTCCTCTGAATGTCATTTTGAAGTGTCCGCATGGAGGGTATGTCTATGATGAAATAAAATAATTAGTAAATTTCAGGAGGACAGGGAGATAATTTTGCTCCTAATTCTTCGAGACATCTCTGGGTAAAGCTTTATTATTTTTGATACTCATTTGGTTTGGCTTTACTAAGCTGCATACCAAAAGTGCAGAAACCAAATCTTTCCTTATTCTATTCCCTTATTATGAAATGCTTAGAAGTGTACAGTATCCTTTGGGTACTTTATAAATGTTTATTCATCCCTGAGGGGATGAATTACACATAAAGTATTCTGCTTATCTTGTAAGAAATTATTCTAATCTAGTAGTAATAGCTCTTAACCCAAGGTGTAACTTTGCTTTGCTAGCATGGTGTGGACTACAGAAACTGGCCGCTGAGAGGATTATGTGTAAATGAGACCAAGGTAACATCTGGGATTGGTGGCCATCTGGTTCAAAGAAAGTGAGACCTGTTACTGGTCTGTGCAAAGTTGATTGCTTCCAGACCTTCTGTTCTCACCAAGCTTTTCCTAGCTATTGGAAGCCCAATGAAACTTCCTCACAGTAAGGCTGAACACAGCTGCGTGGAGTCCCTGGAATAAGCTTGACAGCTTTGGACCATTTAGGCAAAGAGCAGTGTATTTAACCCAGTATCCCAGGTGTTCAATGGCCCATTTGCCATTGGTTTCCAAGACTCAAGTTCTGTAATGGAATGATAGAGAAGTGCACCAGGGATCCTGCAGGAAAGGATTCATTCATCAAGGTCAGGCCAGGAGTGGGGGATGGTTGAAAGAACTGGGAACATAGAAAGTAAGTATCTACTCTGCCAAATATGTCTTTCTGACCTCCTTTCTAAGAATCATCTTGTTTTCCTCTTACTCTGAATAGGAAGTTCTAAACTATATTAGACTGAACACCTCTTTTTCCCCATTATGGATATTTATAATACCCCATGTTGTATCCTGAAGTGCAAGTGTGTTAAATAATCTGTCTGTACCTACATTGACAAAAGTCAATGAAATGCTTTAACTAAATTGAAAAAAATAAAAATATAAGAGAAGTTCTTAATTGTAAAACAGCATGTGTTTGAACATATCTATTTTGATGTACCAATGAAGTATAAATCACAGTGTTACCTGTATAAATAATCAGCACCAAGCTGCAAATGCAGATTGATACTAAATTATCTTAAGTAGTATTGTTATTGGTGATGCAGTTTCTCTGAAATGGTGAGTGCCTCTTGGTAAATACTCAACAACATAAAGCGATCTTCCCTTGATTTGCAAGGTAGCTGCATACCTAGAAAATTCAGCATATGTTAGAGTGAAGCAAAAAATACATTTGTCTATATTTAAAATGGAGTTAGGATCTAGGCTTGGCTAATTCTAAACAGATGTTTCATCTATATGGATATCTGGCAAGATGTGTAGAAATTGTGAGAGCTGTGAAAAAATTCTTCACTGGAAGAGACTGTTTCATACAGTGTATAGCAGTTTGCATCTTCGGCCACATCCACGAATACCAGTAGTGGTCTCTACCCTGCAATCCCACAGTCATAGTGACAAGCAAAAGCTCTCTCTCCAATTTCATAAACAGCCTGGAAGATAGTTGTGTTTGTCCAACTGCTCAGAAAGCAAATGCCATGATGAGATTAGACATGGAGAGATTTACTGTGAGGAAAAGTTGGGGGGGTCCAGAAGGAGCTGCGAGTGCCATCAGATCCCCATTGCAGGTTTGAGCCCTATGGGGAGAGATTGCAGGAAGGAAAGAAAGAAAGCCTTTAGACTATAATGCACTTCTACAAAAGTTTTGGCAGGGTCTGCAAGGATCCAAAGTTGCCCCTCAGAGAAGTTTTACTTCTTCCAGGACCTGATTTAGCTTCCTTGCTGGACTCAGTCATTGGCTGCGAGCCACCCATGGGAATCATGGTCTTGGCACAAGCAAGGATGAAATTTGGGGCACAGACCTCCATCCCTCAGCACTCCAGGAGGGGACTCGAGAGATACATTTTCCTGTAACCACATCAGCATTCCTCCTCTCTACTTACTTAACTTTACCTGTATGTCAGCTCAAATTCCATCTCTCATCTAAAAATTTTCTCCAACACTTCTTCCATACACTTGGGACAAGTACTTTTGACCTATTCTTCCCATTGGCAGTAAGTGTAGATAGTTGATGCTTGGCATTCATAGGTGAGCAACTCCAGAGGCCCATGATGGTAATAATTTGAATTTGACTGATATTTTATTTTAAATTCTAAGAACTGTGAGGCTGGTTACGGAAGTGAGGCATGTAGCTAATAATGGAACCTAGTTTATCAGTTATGACTGGTACCGTGTTCTTTGCAAATACAGCAATTTTAGTACTTATTAAAACTTTCTTTTGAGGTTATTTTTTTCCACTGAAAAACATGTGGACGCCGGTAATGGAATTGAGAAGCAGCTGAGAAGTTTATAAGGAAGTGATTATTCCTCCCCAGAAATAGGCTACATTATATATAATTTTAGACCTATCTAGGGAAAATCATTTATGTGTGAAGGTGCCATTTAAATATTTTTGACCATATTTTATGAGGGAAGTTGTGTGATATATGAATTTTGAGATGCAAAGATGTCTTAGGACATAATTATTAGGAAGAGCAAGAGTCTTTTATTCTGTCCAAGTAGTATTTTGTGCATCTTGTTTCACTTCCCTAGGTGGATGTGACTTCCTGAAAATTAGGACAATCTTATTTCTCCATGGCTCCTAGCATAGATCCTTTTCCAAACATATATTGCTCAATAATATCCAATTTTTCAGGAACAAATAAAGATGACACAATTCATGAGAAATAATTGGTTATACTCCCAAATGAACTGCAGCAGCTGGAGTGAATATTGGTTTCGGCTGTGTGTGCAGCCCAAATACCAATATGGAGGTCACTCATTCCACCAAAAGTAGGTTACAGTCCTTCAGTCATCACTATAGCATGAGCTCCACTAGGAGGCAGCTGGTCAGAAAGCACTCAAATAGAGAATGTTTTAAGCCATGTGAGTGGAATGAGAAGCCATTTCCTGGGAAGAAAACTTAGTGGTCACAACACATTTAGTAGATAGCACTGGAGAGAGTGATTGCCTTTAAGTAACATAGATAGTCCTCTATTTAAAGGGTTCTGGAACTTCTGAACTGCACACTGGTAATCTGGGATCTTGATTTGGGTAAGTGACTGTCATTGTACAGAATACCGTGGAGAAGGGCATCATAAAGGTGACACAAAAGAGGAGAAACAAAACCAGGATCCTGGAGAAATCCAGGAGGGTCATTAACTGAACTTTACCCATCGCTGAGCTCAGCTGGAGTCGTGAGGATAAAGGACTAGAAATCCACAGTCAAGTTGCATATACACAGTCTAGGTAGGGAGGCATGGTTATGTACCTCATTTTCATTTCATACAGAAAGTTGAATAATTTTGAGATGCCTGAGTGGCTCAGTCAGTTGGGCATCTGACTTCAGTTCTAGTCATGATCCCATGGTTCATGGGTTCCAGCCCTACATCGGGCTCTATGCTGACAGCTTGGAGTTTGAAGCCTGTTTCAAATTCTGTGTGTGTGTTTCCCTCTCTGCCCCTCCCTCTCTCGTGCTCTGTCTCTCAAAAATAAACAGTTAAAAATTATTTAAAAAAAAGGAAAGTTGAATAATTTCTGAGTTAAAACATCCTACCATGTTTTGCCATAGAAAAGGAACAAACCTCGTATCCTGGTCTGACTGTTATATACCAGATGCTGCTGCTTGGATTGGGTTAACTCAAGCAAGGTCTCTCCCTTTAGTGAATGCTGTTTCAGTAAAGTTCATTTCTGTCTTGGTAGATTGTTGATTACACCAATTTTAAAAGAAGCAGAAAAATCATATGTATTTTCCAAAAGGATTCAGTAGTAGGTCAGTCCTATGTGGTAAAATGTTCACTGAACTGTCAACTTCACAGCAGAAGAGGCTGTTGAAAGTAGGTTGTACAATTCTCATAGCACTGAATCTGTCCAGTATATTATTTACTGTAACATTTGATGATTATAATAAAACAATAAGGAAGATAAATAATTAAATTATGCTTTTGGACACAGTGTTCCAAAAGTTTCAGGCACTCTAGATTTCAAGTAATTTGTCTCCAGGGTCCTCATAAGCATGTGTTTTGGCCGTGAGTTCTCAATTTTCAGTTAATATAATAAGGACATCCTCTCAAAACCCAAAGAGGAAAGCCAAACACTGTTTTGAAATTTGAAATTATAAGCCACATAATCAGATTAACTCGAGAGAAAAAACCATTTTATTACTGAGGAAATTACTGTCCTAAAAAATCTCTTTAGATGCCCTCAGTTCCATGATTTTCTGTATTGTTTCCATGGTGTTGCATAGTTATTATGATTACAGATTTATTCTTTTCCTTGGGGAAAAGAGGTGTTAGAGTCCCACATGGTTCTATATTTTTCTCTACCCTTGTTGTTGTAAGTTTTGGCAAAAGGATTTTAAAGTCTGTGGTGGGAAAGTACAAAACACTGTGTATTTTTAATAGATTTCATTGTTCTACAGGTACTGTTTAACAATCTGTTCTCCCCACCCAAAGATGAGAGCAACCACAAATCTGAGACAATGTGCTCTTCTCAGCTTCTCTGAGAAGAGATACTTATTTAAAAACTACAGGAGGTCTGGTTTCTGGTTATTTTTGTTTGCATTTTGCCAGCCGTTTTCAGAGTCCCCTTCCTGTGACAAATGTGAATGTCCTTAGGGCAGCAGCCATGTCATCCCCCTCTTTAGACCCCCTACAGCACATGGCAGAGTGCCTGGCACAGTAAACCTGTGTTGAATTCAACTGAATTGAAAGAGGGTAAAAAGTCCTTGCCTTTTCAAAATAGCTACAGCTCTGGGAGTAAGACTTCAATGTCTTTAGGGAGTCTATCCAAGATGGGTGATATTTCAGAAACCTAGGGTATCCTCCGGAATTTGAATAGAGAGTCACTGGCTTGTTTATAATTTTATTCATTTATTTCTTTTCTTTGCTTCAGTGACTTTATTGTTTTTTATTTACTTTTATTTTTTTATATTTTAATTAGTTACCATACAGTGAAGATATTTGCCAATGACATATTGGATAAAGGGTTAGTATGCAAAATCTGTAAAGAACTTATCAAACTCAACACCCAAACTACAGACTTTATTATTTTTCAAAAATTCTTTAGCTAAGTCTTAAAATTTGAGTGTAGTTGACACACAAAGTTAAAATTATTTCAGGTATACAGCATAGTGATTCAACTTCTCTATTATGCTGTCTCTCTACAAGTGTGGCTATCATCTCTCGTCCCACAATGCTACTATGGTATTGTTGACTGTACTTCCTATGCTGTGCCTTTTACTCCTGTGACTTATTCGTTCCTTTTCCACTTATTTTTATTATTATTATTTTTTTTAATTTGAGAGAGAAAGTGAGCAAGCAGGGGAAAGGGACAGAGGGAGAAGGAGAGAGGGAAAAAGACAATCTTAAGAAGGGTCCATGCTCAGCGTGGAGACTGACGCGGGGCTCAGTGTCATGACCCTGGGATCACTACCTGAGCTGAAATCAAGAGTCAGATGTTTCACTGGCTGAGTAACCCAGGCACCCCATCCTTTTCCATTTTTAAGGAGAAGACTGTGTCTTCCACTCCCCTTCATTCTCTTTCCCTATCCCCCCACCTCCTCCCTCTGACACCCATCAGTTCTCTGTGTTTACAGGTCTGATTCTGCTTTTTGCCTAGTTGTTTATTATTATTATATAAATTTTTTTAGTGTTTATTTTTGAGAGAGAGAGACAGAGCATGAGTGGGGGAGGGGTAAAGAAAGAGGGAGACACAGAACTGGAAGCAGACTCCATCTCTGAGCTCTCAGCACAGAGCCCAGGCAGGGCTGAACTCACGGACCACAAGATCATGACCTGAGCTGAATTATATGCTTATTATTATTATGTTTAGATCCTACATATGAGTAAAATCATATGGCATTGGTCTTTCTGACTATTCACTTAGCATAATGCCCTCGAAGTCCATCCATGTTATCATAAATGTCAATATCTCTTTTTTATGACTGCATAATATTTCATTGTATGTATTTATCACATCTTTCTTATCTGTTATAATTAAAAGCAAAAATGCCACATGATTATGTAATTCCACTACTGGATATGTACCCAAAGAAAATGAAAATTTGGAAAATATATATGTACTCTACGTTTATTGCAGTATTACTTACAACAGGCAAGATATGGAAGTAACCTAAGTGTTCATTGAGAGACATGTTTATCACTTTATTTTTTTTAATGTCTTTTTATTTATTTTGAGAGAGTCAGAGAGAGTGTGAGTAGGGGAGGGGCAGAGGGAAAGAAAGAGAGAGAGGATCCCAAGCAGGCTCTGCACTGTCAGAGCAGACATCCAGGTACCCCAAATGACTTATCAGTTTAAATCAGCCTACAAATATACTGGATTTGGGGGATATTGTGTGAAATGTATGGATTTTTGGAAGGATAGGTAACTTACTACATTCTTATATTAAAGACAAGTGAAGTTGAGGGCATAGTTGTAGTTGACTTGTTGCCTTATAACTGCAAATAGTAAGCTTGGTATAGTGGAAAATGCCAGAACATTAGCATCTGTCTGAGATGAACACAAATTCTAGTGCCTAGCTACAAGTCTCTGAAAAACAAAGATACGATATTATATCAGTTAGGAACTTTAATGTTGTACTTGAAAGAACTTCAAGACAAACTGGCTTAAAGCCAAAGGAAATATATTGGCTCAAGTGTAAGTCCAAGGGTAGTTTAGAGACTCAAATCACATACTCTGGGGCAGTTTCCCTGAGTCTCTGTTCTGCATTCCTCCATATGATAGTTTTATCTTGAATTGACTTTCTGTATGTTAGAAAGCCTGATAATACTACCAACTCTAGTTGAAGAGTGGGAACTCCTCTTTCTCAGAAGTCTGGACATGCATTTCCTTGAGTCTCACAGCCTCTGACTGGAATACTTTCCCATTCTTGAACCTTTGGCTTTGTCCAAAGGAGCTATGATGGCCTGAATTGTGTCTCTTCCCCCAGCTTTGTGTTTTGACCTCTAATCCCTGGTACCTTAAGAATGTGACTGTATTTGAAGATAGAGCTCCTAAAGAGGTCATTAAGGTAAAATGAGGCCAGGTGGTTGGGACCCATTATACTACTGGTGTAAGAGGAGATTAGGACAGGTATATGGGCGCACAGAGAAAGACCATGTAAAGACACAACAAGAAGTCTTACTAGTAATCCAAGGAGAGAGGCCTCAGAAGAAAGAAAATGTGTTGACACCTTGATTCTGGAGTTTGAGCCTCCAGAACAGTGAGAAAAATACATATCTGTTATTTAAGCTACCGCAGCCTGTGGTATTTGGTCATGGCAGCTCTAGTAGTCTAGTATAAGGAGACAGGATATACTGGTATAAGTCAAAGGAAATGGGATGTAGTCAACCTCTTTCAACTTTTTGGTGGAATATTAAGAAAGGGACGTTTCCCAAAGGAGATTTCCATTTATGTCTCTAGATGGAGGGAGAAAAAACTGAGGAGTCCAATTCAGATGCCCCTTATACATATTTACTATAAGTATATTGAGAACAAGGCCTGATTTATGGTATAGTTGACAAACATTCACTGGCCCATTGTTCCCTTCTGGCTTTCCCTTCTTTTGACACTAATTCTGTTTTACCTCTATAACTTCCCTGAATTGGTTTCACAAAAGAGCAAAATTTTCCAAATTTTCTACATAAGGTCCCTGACTTTCCTTCATTTCTCCATACTCTTGGTATCTCTGGGACAGAAGTCTTAGCATTTTTGGTAGGGCTTGCTTCACTTCCTCATGCTCTGTTAGATGGTATTTTTTAAGGAGGTACATTAAATATTTTTATATCACAGGGATGGATTATCATCCCATTGACATTTCACTGAACCCTACAAGGATGACTTGTCAACTGGGACAAGAAATAAGAAGTGAGTGAGCTCTTAATTTTATTAGGAGGCTTAGCCCAGGTAGGCTGTGTGATTGTTTTGTAATTAAGTACCCGTGCAAGGAGGAAAAGTACTCTTCTTTCATTACATGAAGCAGTGAGGTTGAAAACATAGAATTGGGTTCAGAATATTGAAGTCCCTGTTCTACTACCAAACCTGTCTGCTTTACTGTGTGTTCTAGATGGTTTCTGTTTGCCTCTCTGGTCTACTCTACACTTTCTGTGCCCTATGGTGGAGGCCTACTTGTGTGAATTTTCAGCTTGTTGTTAGGCACAGCCAATAGGGAGCCTGGCAGCAGAGCAGACAGAGGGAGGAGAGGAAGGTGAGTGTTCTATTACTGTTTGTCTCATTATCATCAATCTCAGGTCATAGACCCTGTCAAGCAGCCCTTCACACAGAATTTTCTCTGCTTCTGGGTTCCTGGGGCCACTTCTTCCTCTTCTTCCTTCCTTCCTGGAGGTGGGAGAACTCCTCAGTATTCCTAGTCCCGAGGCACAGTACTAATTCTTTACCAGGCTCACACCCTTCCAAATCATTTGTGAATCTGTCCTTAATTTGAATGTGTCATCCCTTTTCTGCAGGGACCCTAACATGGTAATTGACTACTATTTGCATAACACATCACAGCTTACAAAAGCTCTTCAACATAATCTTATTATCTCATGATATTTTAGATTTAATATATGTAGTGATTAAGTAGATGGGTTCTCAAGTTCGAGAAATGTCACCTTGGGCAAGGTGCATGACCTTTCTGTGCCTCGAGTTCCTTCATCTGTATGGTGTGAGTGATGATATTAGTATCAATCCTACAATGTGTTGTTTTCCTTAGGATAGAATGAGATATGTAATATATGTAAAGCACTCATCAAAATTCCTGGCTCATATTAAGTACTCAACAAATATTAGCCATTGTTGGTACTGTATTTGTTTATTCCTACTGCTTGTATGCTTCCACAGGTCATGTTCTGAATGGAACCAGATGCCTCAGTGAAGTTTGAGGTGCAAGGTGTTTATTAGGGATCAAGGCCTGTGGAAGGAAAGCGAATAAAAGCAGGGATGGTCAGAGGAAGATTTTGACCTTCAAGACGGGCAGTTAAAGTTTCAGGCCATCCAGTGGCAAACTCTGGAGGAAAATTGCCCTTTAGATGCTCCAGATTGAGCCAGATATGGCCCGGCCTTTATAACCCTGCCTCTCTCAGCCACAAACAAGGGCATTACCACAGGTATTGTTGTGCAGCTGAAGCCAGTCCTGGAGGAGGTGACCCCTGGAAGCTGTCAGCTCACAGTCCCCACAGCCAGGTAGCAAGTCCATCCTTGAAGGGGAATCTAGGTTGCCGGGGTCCTTGTTCCAGGGAATCTAGGAGTCCACGAAGGACGGGCGGTCAGGCAAAATGAAGTGAGAGAGCCACGAGTGAGATGGAATCTGATGACCAAGCATGCATCCCTGGCAATTCTGGCATCTCTGCTTTGCTGATCTCAGTGTCTATATTTTTTTTTTAATGTTTATTTATTTTTGAGAGACATAGAGGCACAGCATGAACAGGGGAAGTGCAGAGAGAGAGGGAGATACAGAATCGGAAGCAGGCTCCAGGCTCCAAGCCATCAGCACAGAGCCCGACGCGGGGCTCAAACTCACAGACCGCGAGATCGTGACCTGAGCCGAAGTCGGCCGCCCAACCGACTGAGCCACCCAGGCGCCCCTCAGTGTCTATATTTTTAAAGGTAGCGAGTGACATTATATCAGTGACAAGGCATTCTTTACAACATACATTGTTGTCACAAGACCTATGTAATCATCTATAGGTTTATGGTAGCTTTTGTAAGAGTATTTTGTTATTGCGTTTTTATTATAAGGGAGCATGGGGATGAGAATTACAAAAGGATTTGGGAAATGTTAACCTCAGGGAGGTGCTCAATATTTGCTGCTGATCAATGAAGATATGTGTAGCTATTTTAGTTTGTACCTTATCTATAAGCAGTGCTTCTAACTTTTGGGCTAGGCTAACCTCTGGGGAAGGTCCTAAGTCTCTTTACGATCTCTCCCATCAGTCTGTTAATTCTGAGAGAAGCTCTACAGAGATGTGCCTTGAGGTTTTATGGTGGGGCTGAGGGGAGCAATACTTGTAGGGAAAATCTAGCTTGGTTCAAGGAGTCTTGGGGCCTAACGTCTGCTCATTTCTAGCCATCTCATAACTGCTATTCTATATGATCAATTTGTGTAACCTATCCCCAAGAGGCAACCTTGAGGTTACTTCTGGCCAGGTTACTCTCATAAAGATTTTATCCGTCAAGGCATGACACTCCAGGTCCCCTTTTCCATGTGCCGTAAAACCAAAGAGCATTATATCCCTTAGGCCAACGATAGCAGTTCAAGAAATCTAGGACTGAAAGATTATTTAGAAGGAGGTAAAACTAGGCGCCAGTTTGGCTGGTGGGATTTTTGCTTCAACCTTTCCCACGCAGGGAGGGGTCTCAACCTGTGAGCCCAAAATGGCTCCCAACACTAGGCCATGCCATTAGAACTACAATTCTAATAATGACATTAGATCCACTTTTACATATATGTTCAGTGAACAACTTCTCCAGGATTCCACTGGGCTTCTCCTCCTGAGGGAAATTGGAAGAGGGGAGTTAGTGGGATGAGCTGCAGTCCATGCTGTTGCACTTGGCCTCAGAGCCATAGTTGGTGCTCATCTGTCCTTTCCACTAAAAGTTGCCCTTACCTCACTTATCACCTGTCTTGATGGCCTTACCTGTTAATGTGATCCATTCATCATGTACAAGGGGCCTAAGCTCCTGATCGCTATGCCCTTCATAGATTAGCGTTTGTGTACTTGCCTACTTACAGTCAAATTGGACAAAGGAGTACCAAATGGATTACCTGGGGTCCATATATATCCCTTCCTGCCCCCGTGTGTAACAGCTCTACCTTCTCCTAGTGATCAGGGTAAATTCTCCTGCCAGGGCGGCAACTCTTCTTGCCTGCTGGTCCCTGAATGTGAGTCTAAAACGTCCAGGTGGCAATTGTAGCTGATAATTCAGTGGTACTCTCTGCCTCCTGGTGGTGAAAGTACACCCTATTTGCGAAGCAGAATCTCCAGCCATAAAGAGTTCTAATGGGATTGGAAGTAGAGTCCTCTAGTGAGTGACGGAGAATAATGGTAAGTGGTCTCTACTGCCTCCACCCCATGTGTTGTTCCCAGACACATGTCTTCCCATTGAAGACACTTTGATATAATTCAGAGACTATACCCTGAAGGTGACACCCCATCAGCACAGATTATTGTGGGCCAGCACTTTACCTATGCCTTTAGGAGTCCGTTATAGTACTCCATCAGGATTCTGGGTGCTGTGGTACATGATGGGGCTAGTGGATCCCATGGACATTGGCTTACTCCTACACTGCCTGTGCTGTAAGGTGAGTACTCTATTCTTTTTTTAAATAATTTTTAATGTCTTTTTTTATTTTTGAGAGAGAAAGAGAGAGAGAAAGACTGAGACAGAGAGCGAATAGGGGAAGGGCAGAGAGAGAGAGAGAGAGGAAAACAGAATCTGAAGCAGGCTCCTGACTCTGAGCTGTCAGAACAGAGCCCTACACAGAGCTTAAACTCATGAACCATAAGATCATGACCTGAGCCAAAGTAGGATGCTTAACCAACTGAACCACCCAAGCTCCCCATGAGTCCCCCCCATTCTGATGTGATATTTGTGAGACCCCATGCCAGTGGATCAAGCAGTCTGGCACTTAGTGATATTTGTGTAGGCCTTGTGGGCAGAAAACATAAACACATACTTGGGGAAAAAAAGTATTCCAGTGAGAAAGAACCACTGGCACTTTTAGGACTAAAAGGACCAAGTATATGCAATTGCCACCAACTGGCTTGTTGGTCTCCAAGAGGAATGGTACCATATTGGATGCTCAGTGTTGGTTTCTTTTGCTGGCATATTGGATATTTAGTTGTTAAGTGGGGTGCATGGTGTTGAGCCCAGTCACAACCTCCATATTTGCTATTTTGTCCCCTTAGTTCAGGTTTCATTGTTCCAACATTCTGGAGCCAATGACAGGGACTGGCTGATGTTAATTGGCCAAATAATTTTGTCTGTTGGACGTTAACAAACACACAAAATAGTCTTCACATTTGGTGACCCCTGCCCTATGTCCATTAACACAGCTGAATCCCAAACTCCTTACCCTTCCACTGGAAGTGTTCTCTCTCACTACAGTTATTTAAGGCTATCCCTGAACATTGTGCACCTGTACCCACAGAATGAGCCAACTTATCTGTAAATCAAACTCAGGCTTTTACTTCCTCCTTCGGTTATAACGGATCTCTCACACAGACTTAGGTGTGAGCTCAGGGGGCATACTGGTACATCATTGGTGGGTACCATGGGGGATCTAAACTACCTCCACGTTCGTGCTTGATCCCAAATATATCGCCTTCATGTTACGATCATTTGTTGTTGAGCCTACACAACTTAATAACTTGGTGAATTGACAGGATCTAGATCATAATGGGTAGTTCTGGATTCATGGCCATTTGGTGGCCCATGCTTAGGCATTCGATCTCTCCCAATGTCCAATAGCATGTCAGTGGTTGTTTTTAGAAGACATGTGCTCCTCTTTTGCATATTACATAGCATTGTTCCAGAACTCCTGGTGCCTGTGCTTTGAATCTCTCCGTGGGGTTCGTTGCGAGTCCACATGACATCTTTTCCCACTGTGGATAACTGGAATAACTCCAGGTCTAGAAAATTGTATGTTCTATTCCATGTGACAGGGTTATAGTTTTTCCCAAATAAGGCCCTTATCTGGGTTTAACATAACTGCCGTGGTTAGATATTCAACCACATTTAAGGTTCAGCCTCTCTTATTGGGCCTGGTTCTCACCTTTTTTGTCATTCTTCTGAATCCAAAGAGAATTTTTTTTTCAGTTCTTTTCAGAACTCACCCTCGGATGTTCATTATCTTTCTGTGGCATATTCTTGTTTCTTAGCAAGTCATCAGTATCGTTTTTCTGATGGCTCTATTTCCTTCATGTCTCAAAAAACCTAATACATCACCTGCATCCACCCCCAGTGCCTCCCTTTCACTGGTTCATCATCCCAGTTTGTCTCCAGTGGAAGATTTAAAGGTAGACTGTGAGCTTGTGTCAGAAGCTGGCCACTCTAGTTACCACTGGTGATAGTGTCCTCAGTTGATGGCTGAGAGGTGCATGGTCTACCTCTAAAATCCCATCTTAGGATTACTTCCTTAGACTATTCATGGTTATAGTTCTTCCGTGTTGGCTTCTTTGGAACCACTCCCTGAGAGAAGATGGACATTCAGTCATAAGATATTTATTACAGCTCAGTTCCTGTGACAGGAAAGGAGTGGGGGTGCAGGATAGGGCAGAGAACAGATGAGTTGCAGTTCAGGCTTGACAAAGCCTCAGTCAACCCATCAGGGAGTGAAAGGTGCAGGTCAGAGTGTGCAGGGAAGGATGTAACCTTAGGCAGGGTGGCTCTCTGCAGCTGAAGCAAAGCTTGCAGGAACTGATAGCTGGAGGCTTTCTGCTCATGGCAGCACACAGCAAGTACATTCCTGGTGGGGAACGCAGGGGAGCACATATCCATCTCTGGCACATGCACTACTGTTCAGGAGTTGCCATCGTGTGAAACAGTATCAGGCAAGTCTTTGCAAGGCCACTTCCTTATGAGTAGAGTAATATCATCAGAGTGAGTCATGGTCAAATCCTCTTATGATGGATGAAATTGCCAGCTTGAGACAGAAGAGCTCAGGTGACCATTTGTCCCAAAGTGTGTTCTCAGTGCTGAGAAAAAAGCGTGCTTAACTCAAATGAGTTTGGGAAGCACTGCACTCCACCTCCCTTTTTCATAGATTCCTAATAACAATGGCGTATTTCAAGCATTTAGACCTTCCTCGTTGAATACATGTATTTAATTTGTTTTTCTCGTATTTCCACAGTGTATTTGATTATGGGAACTACTCCCACCTCTTTGTTTGTAATATCTGTCAACAACCTATAGAAACGGGATTTGTTGGAACTCATTTAAGACAGTGCTGGGCTAGCACACTCCCAGTGGTGTGCCGCAAGGAATCCAATCACTCCTGTGTTGTAGTGGTGAGAACTAGTTTTATCCATCAAGCCTGACCCTGGAACTGAGGGGAAGGTCCCGAGAGGTGCAGAAAGTCTGAAACAGGAAAAAAATATGCTCGTTGAAGAATTGGCACCGTTCCTGGAAGAGAAGAAATTATGTGCTCAGGTAGACAGTTCCCAAGCACAAGAGGGAGAGAGGTAAATGACAGGAATCAGAGATGGTGGAGTAAGAGTCCTGCTTTCAGTAAGTAGCTGCAGAGGCTAGAATCCATTCTACAGAGAGCAGACAGGGGCTGCCCTGTGAAAGGCAGATGGCAAGAGGGTTCTATGGTCAATGGTGGGACACATGGGCTGACTTCCAGGCCAAATGGATGGCTTGGCCTCTGGCTGTTCCAGCTGTTGCTTTTGGTCTTTTCGTGTAAACAATGCTAATGTTAGTTTAGAGAAACATTTATATCAATAAGCACCATGAATGGAACATGTACTTGGAACCGTTTTCATATTACATCACTTTTGAAAATCATAGATGACACCTGTTTGCACAGTGCTTACTGATTAACCAACTTAGACAAATCATGTATAGAGAATTAATTCATGGACAGGGAACAACATAAGACTGTAATATTTTCTCTGCAAACATCCCCCTTTTCTACTCCTAGAACTTGGAGTCCATAAACACTACAGTTTATAAATATCTCAATAAAGTAGGTCAAAGTGTCTTTCAAAAGTAGCAGAGAAGAAAATAGAAGAGGAATATTTGGAGAGAATCAATAACAGTTCAAAGGTCATAGGGAAACTCAAAATGTTGATGCAAAACATACTTTCTTCTCTCTGTGGCAACACTCCCCACCTCTCCCCAGCATTCTCGCATTTGACTGCTTTTTAAAAAAGCATATTTTGCATTATCTTCAGAATGATCCCAGTTTGTTTTTTCTTATCTCTGTAGTTGTGTTGACAAACAGTTGCTTCCTTTTTAGGAAGATCCATTCACATGATAACTCTCAATGTTGACATGTAGAGAATCACATAAGGGTGACACTCATGTAGTCTCTCCTATAGAAGATGGCTTGTATAAATTCTGTATTTCCTAGTTCCTGTTGCATCAATACAGGATCCTGTGACTAAGTTTTGACAGATGAATGCGCTCAGAATCATGTTTGCCATTTCCAGAAAAAAATGCATAGAAACTTCCCATGTAATCCTTCATCCTGTTTTCAACCATCTCCTGTCAGAATGAATGCCAGGATCATTTGGAAGCTTCTGAAAAGGCCATTAACTGACCAGGAATATGCACCCCGTCCCCTCCACCCTCCGCTGCCATTGCGTTTTGCTTAAGAGACAAACTTACATTGTGCTAATTCTTCTGAAGTTTTTAGAGTTTGTTATAGCAACCAATGTTTCTTGTGTTAAGTAACAAGCAAGAACCAGCGTTGAGTCATTTGTCACTAAGAAGACAATTTCACAGCTAAGGGAGGGAGGAAGGAGACACAAAACATACAGAAATCTTTTAAATTTCTTTTCTTCTCCTTCCTCTTTAAATAAAAAGAAAAGTCACATAAATAAAACCTTTACGCACATATTCCTATTCCTACTAGAACATCACATCAAGCCCCAATGGTTTACAAGTGAGGATACCAAGGCTCAGAGAGGGGCATTAATTTTCATTGTCATGTTGGTGAATGATACATCTGAGTCCTGAACCAGGTCATCTGACAGTAGAGCCAGCATGCTTCTGTATATTGCGACGTACCTAAATCCAGATAGATTTTACTGAAGGACGCTGGGCATCCTATCCTCCAGAACAGGAGCTCAGAGAGACTTCGTTAGATATAGGTTTAGGTATAGGGTTCCATGTTATCAAATATTTCACTGCTAATCCAACTTTGAAAGCCAACGGACTTTCACTTCCATACTTGTAGGATTCTAAAGAAGGTGGCTCATAGCACAGAGATGTTGCTGAAGGCGGTAACCTGGTACAGCACCTGGGTTATTGGGTCTTGTCCAAAGCATTCTCAAGTTTGATAACTCCCACTTCATTTGATGGCCTTCTGTTTTTGCTGTGATCTTTTGAAATGTCATTCTCCACAGTGCCCTACATAGGAGAAAATCTTATTATGCAAAATGCCTCCACTCAAAACGACATCACCACGTTGCTTCACCTTTCCTGACCTCTTGTATTCTGCCCCTGGCCTTCTGCAAATATAATTCAAAATGAATATTTCTTCTTTCATCAAGCCAGGAATTTGAGGCTTTATTTGAAATCACCTAAGCATATTTTATTCTCTAGGCCACAGGTGAAGAATGGCAAAATGAGACCTGAACATGCTGAAATATTGGGTCCCTGATTGTTCCCCTGCTCCCACAAGCTGACATTTCCCAGCTACCCAAATTGCCAGACACCCAAACTCCTCCATCCTTTTATTTTGCTTCCTTTCACCAGACTTCATCTTACCTTTTCAGGTATGAAACTGCCAAGAAACATTGGCTACTATGTGAATTTCAGTTTCTGGCCCTACTTTATACTGAAGCCTAGGCCTGCCAGTCGGGGGTTTCTGAGGCTAAGGAGCTATTCGATGAGGAGTAATAGCTCCATTGAGTTTTGGGTGGAGGGTTCCTAATGTTAGGGCATCTGTATTCTGAAGTCGTACCCCATGGCCTCTTTAGGTCTGCTTTGTTGTTATCTGATATCAGCTTGAATCTGGAGTCCTAGAAGGGACTTAGCATCATTTTAGGGACAAGGAATGGAATAAAACATTTAATGTGAGTGGAGTTGTTTCTGGACCAAGTGACTTAAGGAGATTGTGATAGCTCAGCAGAAAAGAAGGACATGATTGAGTTTACTGATGGCCACTGGGGATGGCATTGAGTACTGGGCTTATGTGCTATCTCTTTGCCAACCCAGACCTGGTTATAGTCTTCAGGGCACAGACAGGGAGATCAGGGCTAGAGGAGGAAGATTTTGGTGCCAGATATAGCAATGCCTGAATCCCTTACTTATCCTATAACTTTGGATCAATTACTTGGGTTTCTGAGTTTTATTTTCTTTGTATGTAATAATGCAGCTAACATTATCCTCTTCACATGCTAGTGGTATAAACAAAATCATGTATGTGAAACTGTTATAGTTCGTAATCTGTGGCCTTTTTAAATAAATGTGACATATGATGGAATATTTTCTTCTTTTCCTCGTAAGATCAATGCATTTCAATTTCAGTTTCAGGGATCACCTCATTTCTATTGTTAACTGTACCTAACATTGCATCCTACAACAAAAGACTCTCATGGAGCAAATATTGAGTGCCTTGTGTATACCAGGCACAAATATAAAAGGCAGATTATTCATTTTCAAGGACTCATGAGACTAACATCATAGATTATATAGGTAGAAAATTATACTGACTTCTGGAAAAGAAGGTCTGGATAGTTCTGTCTCAGAATGCACTCTTAGTTTATTTGAAGGTAATTTTCTAAGGCTTTTTCACTAAGAATTTGAAATCTTCAGTCTAGGTGTTTCATTATTAAGTGGTTACAACTAAGTTTTGGGAAGTGTGATAAAAATGTGAGGAGCTGGTATTTGTTTCACCCCCACCATAAATGATGAAGATCTGAAGCCAGGAATAGGTAACAGGGCCAAAGATGCAGCTCTTGTCCTTGTTCTGTACAGTTGGAACAGTAATAGCCACAGTAGCAGCACCCTCTATGCATGAGTTAAGCCCTTCAGAAGTGCCAAAATGTGAGGGGAAAAGGAACAAATTTGGCTTGGGTCATGTAAGGATACTTCAGAAAGGTCGTTTGGTGGTACTGGCCCTCATAAGATTTAGAACCAGAGATGTTTATGTCACTAGGACTGTCTCTAGCCTTTTTTTTTTTTTTTTTGCTTTACTTGCCCCTGAATGCTAACTTCTTCTGCTTCATTCTCTTAAGAGGTGTTTGTGGAGTGTAGGGAGTACTGAGAAGCCATAGGAAGCTTTGAATTCACTCTTTTTTTTTTTTTTTTAGTCTTAGTGGCTAAAAGATGGGAAGGATGGTATTGGTGCCTGGATCTCCAGTCCCAGAAAACAGGAGACAGAATATAGCAGGCTGAGGATGGGAGATCTATAATTGGTGCTTGGATCTCAGGTTCATGAAGAAAGGGGACGTACTGGGAGCCCAGACCTATTTATCTGTCTTGAGAAGGCCTCGGGGAGAGAATCCCATGACACCTTGTTAAGATGAACCTGGACGATTGCTCCACCATTAATCGGGTCTTGATTTAAAAGGATCGAACTGATTCCATCTTGGGCAGCATTCTTAACAGGTGTCCTAGGAGACGGGGGCCTGTTTAACTTAGGTGGTTAAGCATCCGATGTTGGCTCAAGTCATGATCTCATAGTTTGTGAGTTCAAGCCCAGTATTGGGCTCTTCACATTGGGGTCCATGTTGACCGCATGAAGCCGCTTGGGAGTCTCTCTCTCTTTCTCCTTCTCTTGTCCTTCCCTGCTCACATTCTCTTTCTCAAAATAAATAAATAAAAAGTTTTCTTGGAGTAAGAGTAAACTATAATTAAAAAGACTTCACACCATACTTCTGCCTGGTTTTGAGTCATCAGAGGACTGGAAAATCTAAAGCACTGAATTTGGATTACAGTGATCTCATTGCTAATGAGCCCAAATACCACATAAGAGTAATTGAAAAAAAAATATTTAGAGGAAAATAATGTAACCCCAGTCTTCATATTATTTCCCTTAATTTCCCTTAATATGGAGGTGCCTGGGCGGCTCAGTCGGTTGAGCGTCTGACTTTGCTTCAGGTCATGATATCATGGGCTGTGAGTTCAACCCCCACATCGGGCTCTGTGCTGACAGCTCGGAGCCTGAGCCTGCTTCACATTCTGTGTCTCCTTCTCTCTCTGCCCCTCCCCCAATTGCACATTGTCTCTCTCTCTCTAAAAAGTAAATAAACGTTAAAAATATTTTTAAAAATTACAACATGAAGCACAAACCCAAAGAGAAGCTGATACACAAGGGAATAAGATCTCACAAACAAAAACCAACAGATAAAAGACATATGAGGACTCCAGATAATATAATAATCGACATACAGACTGAAAAACAGTGATGTTTACAATGTTTATGAAATAAAACCAAGCCAGAACATTTTGGGAAGAATTTTGACAAACTGAAAAAACATATTGTCAGCCCTGTACTCGCCCTCTCATGTTCCCTTGCAGCCATTGTCCCTGCGGCAATAGTCTCTCCTACCAGCGTCATTTAGTCTAACCCATTTTTGTACTTCCGCAAGTGAATCACGTAGTCTGAATACTTTTGTGTTTGCTTCTTTAATGCACCATTATATACATTCATCCATATTTTTGGATGTGGCTGTAAATCGCGGGTGGCTGTATAGTGTTCTGTTGTGTGAATATACCATTAAAGATCTATTTTCCATGGATGGTCATTAGTAGTTGCCACTTTTTGGCTGTTTTGAATAGTGCTACACAAAACTCTTGGGAATATGTACATAGGAAGTGGATTTCTGGATGATTGGTTTGTCTTAATTTTAGTAGGCTAGTGCTAAACATTTTCCCCAAGTTCTCGTACCAATTTTGCATCCTTTTAGCAGTGTCTGAGAGTTCCATTTATTCCCCACTCTTTTTTAAAAATGTTTATTTATTTATTTTGAGAGAGAGGCGTAAAAAAACCCCAAACAGGCTGTGCGCTGACAGCATAGGGCTCCATCCCATGAACGTGAGATCATGACCTGAACCTAAATTAAGAGTTGGATGCTTAAATGACTGAGCCACCTAGGCGCTCCTGTTCCACTTTCTTTAAAAAAAAATTGTTGTTGGGGGCGAACTGCATGGTTCACATAACGGAGTAGGCATCCAACTCTGGCTCAGGTCTTGATCTCACAGTTTCGTGAGTTCAAGCTCTGTGTTGGGACTCTGTGCTGACAGCTCAGAGCCTGGAGCCTACTTCAGATTTTGTGTTTCCCTCTCTTCTGCCCCTCCTCCCGTCTCTCTCCCCCTCTCAAAAATAAACAAACATTAAAAACCTGTTATTGAAATATAGTTGACATATAATGTTACATCTCAAAAATAAACATTAAAAATTGTTATTGAAATATAGTTGACCTACAATGCAACATATTACAGGTGTACAACATAGCGATTTGACAATTCAATACATTCTGCAATGTTTACCATGATCTGTCAGCGTACGGTGTTATTACAATATTATAGACTGTATTTCCTGTGCTGTACTTTTCATCCCCATGACTTATTTATTTTATAACTGGAAGCTTGAACTTCTTAATCCTATTCATCAGTTTCATCCATCACTCCACCTTCTTCCTATCTGGCAACCACCAGTTTGTTTTCTGTAGTTAGGACTCTTTCTGTTTTGTTTATTTGTGTATTTGTTTCATTTTTTAGATTCCACATATAAGTGAAATTATATGGTATTTGCTTTCTCTGACTTATTTCACTTAGCATACACCCTCTAGGTTCATCCATTTTATTACAAATGGCAAGATCTCATTCTCCTTTAAGGCTGAGTGATACCCCATTCCCCCCACTCCCTCTCCCTCTCCCCTCAAATACCACGTTTTCTTTTTATTCTTAAGATTATTTATTTATTTTGAGAGAGAGAGAGAGAGAGAGAAAGAGAGAGAGAAGGAGGGGCAGAGAGAGAGAGAGTCCCAAGCAAGCTAGAGAGAATCCCAAGCTGGCTCTGCACTGTTAACTGTAGAGCCCGACGCAGGGGTTGAACTCATGAATTGTGAGTCATGACCTGAGCTGAAACCAAGAGTTGGATGTTTAACTAACTGAGCCACTCAGAAACCCCTATACCACATTTTCTTTGTTCATTCATTTATTGATGGGCACTTGGGTTGCTTTCATATCTTGGTGATTGTAAATAACAAACATGGGGGTATAGATATCTTTTCAAACTAGTGTCTTTTGGGGGGGTAAATACTCAGTAATGGAATAACCGGATCATACGTTAATTCTATTTTTAAGTTTTTGAGGAACCTCCATACTGCTTTCCACAGTGGCTGTACAAGTTTGCATTCCCACCAACAGTACACAAGAATTCCTTTTTCTCCACATCCGCACCAACACCTGTTGTTTCTTGTGTTTTTGATTTCCACTCTTCTGACAGGTGTGAAGTAACATCTCATTGTGGTTTTGATTTGTATTTTCCTGATGATGAGTCATGTTGAGAATCTCTTAATGTCTCTTTTGGCAATCTGTATACCTTCTTTAGAAAAATGTCAATTCATGTCTTCTGCTCATTTTAAAATCAGGCTTTTTTTTTTAGTTGTATCAATTCTTTATATATTTTGAATATTAACCCCTTATTGGGCATATTATTTGCAAATATCTTCTCTCATTCAGTACATTGCATTTTTGTATTGTTGATGATTTCCTTTACTGTGAAAAGACCTTTTATTTTGGTGTAGACCCAATAGTTTATTTTTGCTTTTGTTTCCCTTGCCTGAAGACATATTCAGAAAAATGTTTCTAAGACTTATGTACAGAAGACTGCTTATGTTTTCACTTGGGAGTTTTTATGATTTCACTTCCCACATTTAGATATCCAATCTAATTTGAGTTTATTTTTGCGTATGGTGTGAGAAAGTGGTCCACTTTCATTCTTTTCCAGGTAGTTGTCCAGTTTTCCCAAATCCATTTATTGAAGAGACTGTCTTTTCCTCATTGTATATCCTTGCCTCCTTTGTTTAAGATTAATTGACCACAGAAGTGTGAGCTTATTTCTTGGGTCTCTATCTTGTTCCTTTGATCAGTGTGTCTGTTTTTGTGCCAATACCATACTGTTTTACTTACTGTAGCTTCATCATGTATCTTGAAATCTGGGAGAGTGATACGTCCAGCTTTGTTGTAAACTTTATTCCTAGGTCTTGCTGGCCAAAGAGAAAAGGGTTCTCCTCTTCCAGCTTGAATTTAACAAATCTTGGAGAAGGCATCTGATAATTATGACTTGTATCATGTGCTATATTTGAATTATGCCTAAGACTGGCCCACACTGAGTCATATGAGTGACTTCATGGTAGAGACAGGGGAGAGAAAAGTAGCCTGGATGCTGTGACTTCCAGCTACTGCTAGAACCCGATTGGTTTGAAGAAGGCTTCCTTAGATATAGGGGTAGGAATGGATGCTACTATTCTGAACAAAGAAAACAATAAACATCTACTTCAGTGAGGAAATCTAAACTCCATTTATAGGAGGGGAGACTGTGAAGATTCTTTCCAGAGGGATAGAGTTTATTGTCATTGGTGTGTGTGGGTTATGCTTGGCACTCTTGTAGCAGAGTCCAAGGAAAACAAAAAATTATACCCCTTAACAAAATGACAAACAGAATCATAGGAGAGAGTAAAGGAAAGTGATATGACTGGAAGTTAGATTTATAATGACCATTGGCTCCTAAGAGAAAGCCCAAGGATTTCCTGACTAATTATCTATTGGGGTTAAATTTACATAAAATTCACCATTATGAAGTGAACAATTCAGTGGAATTTAGTACATGCACAGTGTTGTGAATCCATTGACTCTAATTTGAAAACATTATTATCACCCTGAAATTCAACCCCACACTTACTCTCCATGCTATTCTCTCTCCAACCCCTGGCAACCACCAGTCTATTTTCTATTTCTATGTATTTAGCTTTTTTGGATCTTTCGTATAAATGGATTCCTACAAGATGTGACCTTTTGTGTCTGACTTCTCTCACTTAGCATAATGTTTTCAAAGTTCATTCATGTTGTAGCATGTATCATGCTTTATTCCTTTTTATGGCTAAATAATATTCTAACATATAGATTTACCATATTTTTTTTAATGTTTAATTTGATTTTGAGAGAGACAGAGTGAGGCAAAGGGAGGGGCAGAGAGAGAAGCAAACATGGAATCCAAAGCAGACTCAGAGCCCGACCGTGGAGCTCAAACCCATGAACTGTGAAATTATGACCTGAGCTGAAGTCAGTTGCTTAACTGACTGATCCACATAGGCACCCCTAGATTTACCACATTTTAAAATTCATTCATCTGTTATTGAACATTTTGGTTTTGACTATTAACAATACTGCTGCTATGATCAATTATGTACAAGTACTTGTTTGAGTACCTGTTTTCAGTTCTTTTTGGGTATGTAGATAGGATTGGAATTACCATGGGGATAATTCTCATGGAAATGCCATGAGATAATTCTATGTTTAACTTTTTGAGAATTTGATACATTTATTTTCTTTAATGGCTATAACATTTTATATTCCCACCAACAATTGGAAAAGTTTTCGGTTTTGCTGTATCCTTACCAACACTTATTTTTCATTGTTTTTTCTTGATGCTAGCCATTCTGGTAGGTGTGAAGTGGCATCTCATTGTGATTTTGATATGCATTTCCCAGGTGACTAAAGTGGATGAGCTTCTTTCAAGTGTTTTTTGGCCATTCATATGTCATCTTTGGAGAAATGTCTATTCAAGTTGCCTGCCAAATTTTCAGTTGTGTTGCCACTTTATTATTGAGTTGTAAGAATTATTTTTGTATTCTAGACACTGACTCCATATCAGAGATATGATTTACAAATATATTCTATTCTGTAGGTTTGTCTTTTCACTTTTTTGATAATGTTTTTTCATGTGTAAAAGTTTTTAGTTTTGATGAAGTCCAATTTGTCTATTTATTTCTTTTGTTACTTGTGCTTTTGGTGTCATATTTAAGAAGTCATTGTCAAATCCAAAGTCATGAGGATTTACGCCTATATTTTCTTCTGATTGTTTTATAGTTTTAGGTATTGTGTGTTAGGTTAGTGATCCATTTTGAGTTATTTTTTAGAGATGGTAGAGATAGGGCTCCAACTTCATTCTTTTATGTGAATATCCAGGTTTTCCAGCAGCATTTGTTGAAGTGACTCTTTTTTTTCTCTATTGGATCTTAGTGTGCTTCCTGAAAGTCACTTGGCCATTAATATATGAGTTCATCTCTGAACTCTCAATTCTACTTCAGATGCTCTTATATTTTCGAAAAAATTCTTTGTATATAATACAATTTCATACCGTGTGTAACCATGATGATTCTGAACTCACCAGGCTGAAGCTTGTGCATAGTTTTTCCAGTCATTGTGTGAAAGCACCATGTATCAGCAATCAGTGAATATTTACTATGGAGTCCTTTTCAGGGTTAGATAAAGCAAGATTTAATTTACTGTCAGTATTACATTTCAAACAAAATTTAGGCACAAATCTTCTGTGGAAGTCTACATGTGCCAAGTTTAAGTCACTATTTTTAGATTCCTTGGACCTAGTCAATTTCAACACAGATCACGTTTTCATATTTTGCTTTTCTGCTAACAACTTTCTTCAACATATCCTCCATGGCTTGGAAATAACTTCTTTACTTTTTTTTCCCATGGGAATGAAATATTTGAAAAATGTTATTCTTCTTACCTTATCTTTAATGTGATTTCCTATATAAGTCCACATGTTTCAGAAGGATTTTAGGGGGTTTTGTATGGAAGGGAAGTAACTGTAGACTAGCTTTATATGTGAGGCTTCCAAAAATGCAGCTCCCTACCCCCATCCCCCCCAAAATGGAAAGACAATCAAGCTGTGGTTAGCAAACTCTTTAGACGTTTTCAGAATAGATTATATGCTTGATTAGGTTTGTGATTGAAGATGCCACTAGAGAACAAGGGCTCCATTTAATATCAGGCATGAATTGCTTTGTTATGCTACATGGTAGATATTTACTGATGATAGCAAGAGATTCTGCTTCCTGGATTTGCCATGAAAACCTTATTTTTCGAAAATGTGGTCTTTGGCATGACATCAAAGCACCAGCATTCTTCTTCAGTGGAGATGCTTCTTGGGAGTTCTTACTAACTTAAAATGGACCCGGTGTGAAACCGTATTGCATTTATCTACATGACAACCACAATCCACTCTATCACTAAACGAAGCAATCATGTTCCAGTTTGAAAGGACAGGGTGGGCAGGAATGGAATCAAGTATCACCATCTCACGTGTAACTCCTAATTTATATCTCTTGAATCCTTGCATATAGGAGGAAGGCAGGGACAGAAAAAAATTCCAAATATCCAAGATTGACATTGATGCTAAGAAGACTTTTATGACATCACTGAACAAAATATGAGCCTAAATATTAACTCACCTCTGCGAGAACTGTGATCATTGATTTGTCTGCTGAGGTGAAGATGCTGGAAGGAACTAGACAGATCTGTGTAGATCTGCAGAAGCCATTAGACGGGTCTCTTTTCCTAGCATTTCTAGGTTGTGATGTTAGAAATTAAACGGTTCACATAAATGGTGCTAGTTTATGTAAAGACCCATAGCTAGCACTGTAGGTATTCTAGCTCTGGAGCCACACACTTGCTCTGGAGTCTACCACTTGCCCAGATGCTATTCCTCTTGTTTAAGGCTTTAGTTACCCCTGAAGTGAAAATACAGACAGGCTTTTAGTTTAACTTATTACAGCTAATTTCTGCATGAGTGTGAATGAGCATTTGAGTTTAAGAGTTCTGACATTTTGATAACTGATTCTGGTTTGGAGAACACTGAAGATTGGAAGAGGCAGGGGCATAATCCAGTGAGGCCTGGGCTGGGGAACACCTGCTCCTGAATTTTTCTCACTTTACCTGCATTGATGATTGACTTCCTCTTGTTGCCAAAAAGCAGAATTCCATGTCAGTTCATCACCCACCAGGAAAATGTAGAGGAAAGATCACTGAGCTCGGAATTGGAAGACCTCTCATTTACCAGCTGTGTGATTTCAGAAAAGTCATTTGATCCCTCTGAGCTTCTGTTTCCACAGCTGTAAAACATGGCTAATACTTCTCTCTTGCATTGATGTGAGGATTAAATGAGCCAACACATATAAAGCACTATATGAATGTATTTCTATTATTATCTGAGGTATTTAAAACAGCAGAGGTGAGGTGTAAAATCTTGCAATCCACTCATTAGCTCTGTCAGTGGAGAGAAGAAGGGATTAAATCTGGCAGGTACTAAGCTTCAAGTTTGATTTAAGTTCTTTCCTCACACTCCCCTATTTGCAAAGAGTTTTCTTCCATTGTTGAGAGTCACTG
The DNA here is from genome assembly GCA_030068075.1 of Paguma larvata. Classification (NCBI taxonomy): domain Eukaryota; kingdom Metazoa; phylum Chordata; class Mammalia; order Carnivora; family Viverridae; genus Paguma; species Paguma larvata. Next base: position 81,986,307 of record CM057832.1, read on the forward strand.
GAGCTTGGGCCAATTACTTGTGTTGACAAGTCATTAGAGAAAGTTATAAGCACCTGGCTCTGATGTCTGGTTGCCCAGTGGCAGCTCCAGGGCCCAGGGGTTGTGTGCAGCATTGGCGGAAACCCATCTATCCATCCCCTGGGCACTGACTTCCTGGTGGAGATAGAGCCCTGGACACCATTAATCCTGCTTTTAAAGGAAAAGAATGTTGAAACATTAGTGACCTGAGCTTTCAAATGGGTTTACTGATTTTGTTACAACAGTACCTCTTATGTTGTGTACTCACTCTGAGTGCGTGACCTTACTTATAATGGTCAGTTGAGATTTTCTTAGTCTCAATATATATTCATAATTACCATTGATCTTTGTCCACTACAGGGTAATTACAGAAAAATTTTGCAATAGGCATATATTTATCTTTTTATATTATGCAAAGAGGTCCATTTAAGTGAAAATATTTTAATAACAGTACCATATTTTTGAGGAATGAACTCATAGAATTAAGTTGGAAGAAACATTCGCTGGAGAAATAATATGTATGCCCACACAAACATATATATGTATGTATATACATATATATATATACATATTTTCATGTGTATATATGCATATGTATATACTTATACATACACTGATGTATTCACCTAGTAGTATGCTGGTAAGTGTTTAATAACTGACTCTCCAAAAAAAAAAGAAAGAAAGAAAGAAAGAAAGAAAGAAAGAAAAAGAAAAAAGAAAGAAAAACCCCTAATTTCTAGTGCTTGCCAGTTTCTATTGTGTAAGTGTTCCACTGTGGCCAATTTCAAGCAACCACAGTGATGTCACTGAATGTGGAGTTATGAAGAAATGTGAACATTCTACTCCTGTGAACCAGTATGGGCTGGGATCAGTACACCACAGCATGATAGGTACACAAGATTATACACTGGGTGGATACATACAACATACATACAGAAACCTATAAATCATACATATAGTGTGAGTGTGCTATTAAACATTATAGTTGTGGTGTTAATAACCACCCTCCTCTTACTAGGGAACCACAGAGCTTTTTAGGTACAGTGTGAAAGAAATATGCTTGGCTTTTCCTATCTGGAGTCTCTGCATTTTCATCCTCTTGATTCTTCACTAATCATCCTAGCCTTATAAAGAGTCTTGCATAGATCTCTCATGGAAGAATTCAGCTGGGCAAAGTACCATGATTGATTGGTCAAGAGAGTTTCTGGTTTGTGAGTGACTCATCCGTAGTTACAGGGGAATCATTGCTGCTAAGGGTAACACTCTGCAGCAATAGCAAACAAGAGGATATTCGTCATTAGAGAGCACACATATGCACCTACACACCACATCTACCTTGTGTTGGTGGAGCCTGTGCCTGTTCTCTGGGCTCATCTTCAGGCAGGAAGAGAGGTTGCCCATGAATTATGACTTAAAGTGCTGGGAAGCTTTCTTCCTCTTTCCTCCCTTCAAAGGAATCTACCTACCAGCTTGGGAGTCTGGAATTCTTCTTCATTTTATATATACTTCTCTACTATTAGGGGTCCTTTTGTGGTCATTAATAATTTTTTCCTTGTAGAGTTTAGTCTGCCTGGAAAGAGGGGCTACAGGATGGGGTAAAGGAACACAACAATCAAGGGCAAAAATTCCAAAATAGACTTGCTTTCTGTACATTTTGGCCTAAAATAATCTGCCAGATGGCAATCTTATTTCCCACATTTTCCTAGCCCCCTGCAGCTCATCCCTCTATGTACAGATCCACTCCGTAACTCACTTCCAATCTCTACTTCAGTTGAAGCTAACTGGTAGACCCAGTTCTCAAACATGGAATCATTTCGAGGGCTTTAGTAACAAGACACAATTAATTTATTAAATTCGGTATTGTACATGCCCTTGAAGAGCTTACAGTTTCTTTGGAGAGACATTAAGAAAGCAGAATAATTACTCCGTAGCTATCTTGTCCTACTAGAGAGTTATTTTCAAATCGCTTAATGGAACCTAGAGAAAATACTATCCAGCAGTTGCTAGTAGGTGCCTTGGAATTAGATGGACTTTGTTTCAAATACTGATTCTGATGTTAACTAGTGGTGAAATTTTGGGGAAATTGCTTAACTTCTCTAATATGAACTTTTATAATAATGCCTTTTACGTAAGTGTTCACACTGGTGTAACTTCCATGAGGGCAGGCACTTTACTTTGTATCCCTACCAAGTGGGTAGACAATATGTGTGTAAAAAAAATAATAAAAATAAAAATAAATAAATAAATAAAGCCAGGCACAATGCCTAGTAGAGTTGACAAATTATTTTGGTTTATTTCATTATTATTTTCTTCCTAACCTCAGAGGAGATAGGCACTATTTCTGCCTGTGGGATCAGAGAACAGCTTATAGAACTGCCATCTCGAATGAGACATAAACGTTACCAGGAGGAAGAGGCCATCTGGCTTTCCAGGAGAGGGAATAGCATAGGCTATGGCAGTCATGAACAGGGTAACAGTTGAAGAAGAAGTGAAACGCTAGACCGAGTAGGGGTAACAGTGGCCAAAATCTGACCACAACCACCCATCAGTTCCGCTAAGGATCTGTCTCTTTCTGGACTAACTGCTGGGTCTCCATATTTGTTCTCTAGTAATGATCATCCTCACTCATAGTACTTACCACATACTAATAAACACATGAAATATTAGCTCATTTAGTACTTACAACACTCTTTTGATGTAGGTGATATTGCTCATTTTAAGATGAGGAAGGTAAGGCAAAGAGGGGTAAGTTAACTTACCCAAGGTCCACTGCTAGTAATAGTAGACTCAGGGTTCAAACCCAGATGTTTTGGCTCCAGAATCTTGCTCTAAATGCCTGAGTTAAATAGCTTCTAAGTCATAACCAGATTTTGTGGTAAAAATGTAGTGCTATTCATCAAAATTTCCAGGCTTACAAAGAGAGGGATGGTCATATAACTTACTTCAGGCAACATAATGTAGTCAGAAATAATGTCCTTTACTTTCATGTTTTTCATGCTGTCTCCAACCATAAAAAGGATAGTTTAGCTACACAATAGTGAAGCCTCTGTCAGCCTAAACTGCTGAGTTACTGCATGGAGGATAGTTGCTTTAGAAAGATAACCACGTCCACAAGAGTGTGTGAGAAGGAATTAAATGTTATTGTAGTAGATGTTGGGATTGTTTTTTATTGCAACATGGCGTAACCTCTCCTGACTGATACAGTTGTCTGTGTCCAGACACTTATTCTCAGCATGTGGGTCCCAAGTTTGACTTTCTAAGCTAGCTCTTGCTTTCTGATCTTTTCCTCTGCCCATTCATCTGAGCTCCCCTTGTTCCCTTTTTTGGTAATGTCTCTAATATTTCAGTCTATTCCTAGTACATCCAACACTTACTTGTGCTTGCCAATAGCACTTCCCCAGGAGCTGAAGTTTGGACTCAGAAGTCCTATCTGCACATTAACCAATCAGATATCGGCCTGGATGTATTGCCTAACATTGTGCACCTGATGCCGTAATATATGCAGATAAATCACTTTTTCCAGTCTCTTTGTCCCCTAAAACTCTATATTGTGGTGTCCTTCTGGATATTGTGACATTTACTTGGTAAGCCTCTTCTACTAGGCAAAATCATCTTTCAGCCAAACCTGCCCCTAGTGGGTCAGTGCTGGTGTCTGATTCTGGCTTTTCCTGGTATCATCTCTTATTTACAGCCATGGATTTCTGATTATCATCTCGGTTAAAGCCACTTTATATGTGCACAGGATGCCCATGCCAACAGTTTGGAAACTTCCACAGTGTCCATTGACCAGATTCAACTTCCAGTCTCACACTTCAGCATTCCTCCTTCCTTGCATAATTTCGGTGTTTTTACTGTTTTACTTCTACCAAAGATGACAAAAGAAGGTAGAATGAATATTTAATACATGAAGCTCAGGTACAGAAGAAAAAGAGAAAGTTTGTATAAACAAGTGTAAAATCTTGTTTTAATTACAAATAATTTTGGTAGGCAGAATTCTAAGATGGCCTCCAAGATTCCCGCTCCTTGGTGCATGTGCCCTGTACATAATCCCTTCTCCTTGGGTGTGAACAGGGAATGTGAATATGGTGGGATATCACTGATTATCATACAGTTTAAAGCAAAGAGGATTTTGTAGTTTGTAATTGAAGGTTCCCGTCAACTGACTTTCAGTTAATCAGAAGGGAGCTTTTCATGGGTGAGCCTGATACAATGAAGTACATCCTTAAAAGAGACAGGAACAGCTGCTATACTCCTGGTAACTTAGAAGTAGCAAAAAGTCCTATTATCAACTGTCTGTGGAGGGGCCATGCAGTTAGAGTGTGAGAATGATTTCCAGGTAACAGCCAGACGGAAAATGGGACTTCAGCCCTACAACCACAAGAAACTGAATTCTACCAACTTGAGTGAACTTGGAAAGGCGGTCTCCACTCCAGAGAGGATTGCAGCCCTGGAGGATTTCTTTATTTCAGCTTTGCATGATCCTGAGTAGAGAGCCCATTGAGGCCATGCCTGGGTTTCTGATCGGAAGAAACTATGAGACAAAAACTATGTTTTTGTAAGTCACTAGATGTTTGGTCATTTGTTATGCGACAAGAGAAAACTAATAGAATAACCAATCACTCAAATGGGCGACAGGAGACAATTAGTATAAATGTAAAAGAAAAATAAGTTTTGGTAAATAATATGTCATTATGAAGGTCTTGAAATTGCTAAAAATATAAAGAAAACTTATATTTTAGTAGATGAGAAAACAATAGTCTTACTGATCTCCAAGAATAATTAATTATAAGGTTACATAACTTCTTAAAAATTTTAATTCTGGGGGGGCGCCTGGGTGGCTCAGTCAGTTAAGTGTCTGACTTTGGCTCAGGTCATGATCTCGTGGTTTGTGAGTTCGAGCCCCGTGTCAGGCTCTGTGCTTACAGCTCAGAGCCTGGAGCCTGCTTCGGATTCTGTCTCCTTCTCTCTCTGCTCCTCCCCTACTCATGCATTGTCTCTCTCTCTCTCTCTCACTCAAAAATAAATAAGCATTAAAAAGATTAATTCTGATATAATTAACATAGAGTGTTATATTAGTTTCAGATGTACAAAATAGTGATTCAAGAGTTTTATGCATTCATCAGCACTCATCATGATAAGTGTGCTCTTTAATCCCCATCATTTATTTCACCCATCTCCCCCCCCCCCAATCTCCCCTCTGGTAACCATCAGTTTGTTCTCTATCATTAAGAGTCTGTTTTTTGGTTTGTTTATTTTTTTCTTTGTTTTGTTTCTGAAATTCCACAAAAGAGTGAAACCATATAGTATTTGTCTTTCTCTGTGACTTATTTCATTTAGCATTATATCCCCCAGATCCTTCCATGTTGTTGTGAATGGCAAGACTTAATTGTTTTTTGTGACTGTGTAATATTCCACGGTGGCTGTGTAGCAGCCATTCATCTATGGGTAGACATTTGGGTTGCTTCCATAATTTGGCTATTATAGATAATGCTGCAGTACACATAGGGGTGTATATATCTTTTTGAATTAGTGTTTTCTTATTCTTTGGGTAAACACCCAGTAGTGGAATTACTGGATCATATGACATATCTGGTCATAATTTTTTGAGGAACTTCTGTGCTGTTTTCCAGCATGGCTGCACCAGTTCCTGCAAAGGCTTCCTTTTCTTCATGTCCTCACCAACACTTGACTCTTGTGGTTTTGATTTTAGCCGTTCTGACAGGTGTGATGTGTAATGTTACATAACTTTTTATTTTTAAAATGTGTTATATTACTGTCAATAGCTTTATTAAGATACTTATGACATCAACTGAACATGTGTAGATTGTATAAGTTTTGCCATGTGCTTGCATCTGTGAAATAATCATGGCCATAAAGATTGTAAACATACCTATGACCCTCACAGTTACGTTTGACTCCTTTGTCATCCCTTTGTAATCTTGCTCTCTACAGCAAGGGACAGTGTGGCCAAATGGCAGCTTAAATAAAGAATATTTAAGTTATTTTCACCTCTTTATTTTCTCCTTACTATGCACATGTTACAAACACTCTCATTTATAGGTGGGCCATCTCACATCTGGTTCAATGTGGACCCATGGAGGGAATTGAAGGGCAACAGAAAAGACCTGGAAAAAAAAAAAAAAGACCTTCATGCCCTCATTTTCAAATAAAGGATTGTTAACGTAACATTAATGAATTTTGGGATCTCAATATGTCAGACAGTAACATACCTTACAATGCATTAATCAGGCAAACAAGATGATGCTCACTTTTCCCAAGTCCAGAGCTTAATCCTCCTGTGCTTCTTACCTCCCAGCATTTATGCACATCCATCAGCCTCTCTGTTTCTCCTCTGGGTTATTTTTGGATCTACTCACCACCTCGAAAATTAATATTGGAAAAGGACAGCAGTGACCTCTCTGTTTTTTCTTGGGCTTCTGTCATATCATTCATTTAGGAAATAATTATTTTCAGAACTAGCCAAACATGTTTTACTTCGGGAGTACAACACAAACCTACAATAATTTTTTTTTTCAGTGAAATACATAAAATAGGCATTATCACCTTCAGTTTCTAGAGTTCCTGGAAATCAATTTCACAATCCTTCAAAGCACTTCACTTATATTTCCTCTTCTGATCTTTTAGTATTCTTGTGAAGCAGATGGCCAAGTGGTTTTATTCCCACTTGAAGACAGAGGAAAACTGAAGGTAAAATGGATTAACTGATTTGCCAAAGGCTGGACAATGCTGTTGCTCAGATTAAAATGCAGATCTTTTAGGTCTTTCTGTTACTTGGGAGTATTTGTACTCATTTCTTTTTTTTTTAACATTTTTTAAAAATTTTTTAAATGTTTATTTATTTTTGAGACTGAGAGAGACAGACCATGAGTGGGGGAGGAGCAGAGAGAGAGGGAGACACAGAATCCAAAGCAGGCTCCAGGCTCTGAGCTGTCAGCACACAGCCCGATGCGGGGCTCAAACTCACAGACCGTGAGATCATGACCTGAGCCGAAGTCGGACGCTCAACCGATTGAGCCACCCAGGCGCCCCTGTACTCATTTCTTAATAGGCATACTTTTGATGAACTGTACCAAATAACAGGTAAGACGTGACATGTATTTTGTTACCTTGCCCTACATTCTAAACGAAGGTGTTCCTTAGAAATCATTTCTCCATTTTAGACAAATCAAACTAGTGTAGGTACCTAAAAGTAAGACTTTTGCTAAGACTATTGAAGAAAGACAGTCCTGAAATAGTTAAGGGTCAAAATTAAATACCCTGACTTTAATTCCTTCTTGTGTAGGAAAACACAAAAGCATTGCAATTGTGCAAGTTCCTGCAGGCAAAGTGAAGGATGGAAAAAGTCCTCCCATCTGTGTTTATTATGACAAATACTGTTTAATCTTCCACCTTAAGTTCCAGTTGCCAGATTTTCTTTGTGTTAAAAAAATAATGACAACATAAAAATAGGAGGCAAGACCCTCTTAGAGTCCTCACTGTCTGTAGAATAATTCTGAACAAATCTCTGCTGTGGGTTCCACCTGTCAGCTCCTAAGTGATGGTGAATGCTCTGTAATTTCCATGTGAATAGGGAAAACCATTTCCCAGATTCACTCTTCAGAGTAACACAAATGAAACTGTTAAAAGGCAGATTCACCAGCAGGGGAAAACAACAGCAACAACGACAACAGCTAAGCAAAAGGCAAACAGGAATATTCGTTTTCTTGGTCAGTCAGTGCCAAGAGTGGAAAAATTAAATATTCTTAAGCCTAGGACAGAAAAATCTACCACACTGAAGTGGGTGGTGTGACTCTAAGACAGTCTCATTGATGTTTGAAGCTCTCAGGACTCTGTGTTCTCCATCGCTTAGTAGGGGGATTTCGACTGATGGGGAAGTGGCTGGAAGTGAAAGAACTACACATCAGAGGGCACGTGGGCAAGACAGAAGCTGAAGTCTGAGCTGTCACATCAGCCTCCCAGCACGATATCAGGCCAGATGTCTGTCTCTGCCTTGGAACTGTAAGGGGATGAAGTGGCATGGTTTGGATAACTCGTGGTTTTAGTCTTACTAACTCATGGATCTGCCATTTCTCCTTCCCACCTCCTTCCTTCCTTCCAGCCTCCACACATTTCCACGTGGCTCCAGTTTCCCAAGTTCATCTCGTATCCTTTGTCCTTTACTTCTCTTGCACTAACCGCCTTTATGAGCCAGATACTTGCAGAAAACCTGGAACTGCTGAGAAATCTCTCCTTCCTCTTCCTTGCCCATGCTTCTGCTGAACAGTGACCCATCACAGCTCTTTTTTTGTGAGCTCTCTCACTGGGCTCCTCCTCTCCACTCCTGAGGGGAGCCTATCTCTACCATTCTTCTGGTTGCTCAGAACTTTCTACCAAGTCTTGATTACCTACAGGTGAAAAGCCAGACTTGTACTCTGGCCTTCATGTAGGTTAAGGGAGGGCATCCACTGTGGGCCAGGAGGATCCCTGCACATCTTTACTGAGTATGTCAACTGCAAGGCTTATCCATCCTCTCCCTCTGAGCCACTCCTGTAGCTAGTCACATGGACAGCTAAGTGGTTCAAGGCCGCTGAATCCTCACTGCCCTGAGATGGCTTGCTCCCTGGGTAATGGGACTTATTGCTTACTGTTTGCTACGAAATGTGCTGAGTCTTGAGCTGTGGATGCCCATGTGATAGCATAACCCACTGTATGTGTGGCTGTCATATATGTCCATTGTATCACCTCTTTGGGACAGGGGGACTTTGGGTCAGGGGAACCAGGATAACCATGCAGATGCTGTTGCTCTTTGCTATGCTACAAGTAATGAACTGTCTCGTTTGGATCCACTGAACCTTGTCTACTTTTGGCAACTTTGGAGCTTTGGCAAACCAATGTGCTTTCTTGCTTAATCTGTAGGCATGGGCATTCTTCCCTTCCAAAGTGTTTTCATGGTTTTCAGTTTCCTTTAGTGCTGAATATGTATTTATTTGGTGAATCAATTAATAAATGAATCCTTAGGACTGGCCAAAACAATTTGGGCTCTTTTAACTTAGAAACTCAGTGTGTGTCCATTTCTGCTCAGGCTATTTCCTTTACTTGAAGGTCCCTTTCCTTGTATTACACCATACCCAAATCCTTCCCTTCCATCAAAAGCCCTTGCTAATGCTATCTCATCCAAGCCTGATATAATTATTCACTTCTTCCTCTGACCTTTCACAGAACCTTGTGTATACATCTAATTGGACACTGATTATTTAAACAGAGTATTATATTTAGGTATCTTTAATTTTCTCTCAAAACAGTAGGCATTTGTTGAATATTTAAAGTATTCCAGGAACTGAGTGCTTTGCAAGAAATACTGGAAATGCAAAGATGAACATATATGTCCCCTATCTGTATTAGCTTTCAGTCTGTAACAAAACAGTCCGGTGTAGAGGGATGAGATCTATCACCTGGTCAGACTAAACTGCTGTAGCAGAATAACAGGAGCTACAATTAATTCTCTCTGGAAGGAAACTCTAGGAAAGCTTTAGAGAGGAGGTACATTTTTTTTCCTGTTTGTCATTCATGCTCACTATCCATGGCACAGTCTATCTGCTTTACTAGTTTGTAAAAATAAGTCTCTGGTGTATCATCTTTGAATCCCTACCAATGAGCTAAAACATCCATTTATTTAGTTAATTTAGTTCAACAATTATTTACTTAATACCAAATTTATTTAGCATACTTACTGAGTACTAATTAATACAAGGCAATTAGCTAGGGACCAGTGAACATGTACCTTTCCTATAAAGGTACCGGTGCTTTAGGGAAATGCAACCTCATAGCAACTGGTGTTGGTAAGGCTGTTTCCAGATGATCCAGTAGTCTTACTGTGATGTGTATCATTTTTGTTTAAGATGTTACAGTGCAGAGGCACCGGGGTGGCTCAGTTGTTTAAGTGGCCGACTTCGGCTCAAGTCATGATCTCGTGGTCTGTGAGTTCGAGCCCCGCGTTGGGCTCTGTGCTGGTGGCTCAGAGCCTGGAGCCTGCTTCGAATTCTGTGCCTCCCTCTCTCTCTGCACTTCCCCTGCTCATACTCTGTCTCTATGTCTCTCAAAAATAAATAAACATTAAAAAAATGAAAAAAAAAGAGGTTCCAGTGCGAATAATAAATGCTTCCTCATTCTAAGTTAATACAGTATTTCACTGTGATTATACTCTTTTTTACATAGTTTTTAGATGTGATATACTTCTTTTTATCCTTAGATGCCCAGTAAAAGAGGCATCCCTTCTCAAAGTCTTCACTGACCTCTACGTTGAGGCAGAATGACTTCACTGCTCCATCTTCTTCCCTCCCTGTAGAACTTTTTTCTATTATAGGTTTATTTTTTTTTAATATCTTGATTTCCTCTTTAACAACAAGCTCCTTGAAAGCCAGTATTTTTACCAGGAATGTTTATTTTACTAGGACCTACAGAGTTCTAGATACTTAGAAGGTACCAAATAAAAATGTAATGAACGATTTTAAAACCTCTACTTGTTCATCCATACTTATGGCATCTGATTAAGCAATTGTAGTCAAACACATTCTAGAAGTAATTTTAAAAAAAATTTAATGTTTATTTATTTTTGAGAGAGAGAGAGAGAACGAGAGCAAGCATGAGTGGGAGAAGGGCAGAGAGAGAGGGAGACCCAGAGTCTGAAGCAGGCTCCACGCTTTGAGCTGTCAGCACAGAGCCTGATGTGGCGCTCGAGCCTGCACACTGTGAGGTCATGACCTGAGCTAAAGTCGGATGCTCAACTGACTGAGCCACCCAGGTGCCCCTAGAAGTAATTTTTTAATCCTATTATGACAAATACATACATCAAATCAAGGACTTATATTTGGAATAAATACATAAAGGACTCTTACAAGTCAAGAATAAGCAGAAGGAAATTCTAATAAAAAATAGGCAAAGATGGCGCACCTGGGTGGCTCAGTGGGTTAAGTGTCCAACTCTTGATTTCAGCTCTGGTCATGATTCCAGGGTCATGGGATCGAGCACTGCATTGGACTCCATGCTGCTGAGCATGGAGCCTGCTTAAGATTCTCTTCTCTCTCTCTTTCTTTGCACCTTCCCACCCTCATGCTTTCTCTCTCATAAATAAATAAAGCTTTTAAAAATAAACAAAGATGTAAACAGATACTTTACAAAAGATTTGTAAATGGCCATTAAGTCATGAAAAGATGGTCAATTTTGGTCAACAGGGAAATACAAATAAAAACCACAAGGAAACACCATTTCATACTCTTAACAATGGCTAAAGTGAAAAAGACTAACAATACCCAGTATTGGTGAGAGTGTAGATGAACTGGAACTATCAAAACACTGTTGGTGGGCATGTAAAATGATACAGCTGCTTTTGAAACCTGTTTGGTTCTTTTCTTCTAAAGCTATCATACAACTATGCTATAACACAGCAATTCCACCATTTGGTATTTACCCAAGAGAAAATGAAACCCTATGTCACCACAAAGATTTGGACATAAATCTGTGTTAAAGTTCATAGTAGCTTTAAACTGTAAACAATCCAAGTATCTCTCAGCAAGTGATTGAATAAACAAAATGGTGTGCATCGTACAGTGGAATTCTATTCAACATTTAAAAAGAATGGACTATAGACATATAAAACAACATGGAGGAATGTCGAGAAAATTTTCCTTAGTGAAAGAAGTCAGACTAAAAATAGAACACTCATGTATAATTCCACTTATATAAAGTCCTAGAAAAGGTAAACTTATCTTAGTGGCAGAATGCTCCTGAGGATGGGGACAGAGGTAGGGATGGACTGAAAAAGTACACAAGGAACCTTTTGGGAGTCCTGGATATTTTTGGTATCTTGATTATGGTGATGGTTTCACTGGTGTATGTAAAACCAATCAAAGTGTATGTTTTAAATATCTGCAGTTTATTATATGCAAATTGTATTATTAATAAATTATACATCAAGAAAGCAGTAAAAGTAGTATGAATTTGAAAAATATCTGCCACTTTTTTTTCATAGAGATTGTGTTAGAAATGAAGTTACGTGTCAAAATGTAATCAGAAAAGCACCATTAAAAACTGCCTTTGATGGTTGTCACTCCCTTTTTCTGCCCTGAGCACCATCTGTGCAAGATGGAAGGGGACCCCTGCTTCCCTCAAATAGCATTTGGAACTCACTGAAATTAACATCACGGCACTATTAGACTAACTGAGGAAACACAGGGTACTACTTAGGGGACTTATTTTCAGTATTGATGTTAGGTTGGAACAAAGCCGTCTGAGAAGTCTCCATGGCACGTTTTCCACTGGACTGAATTCCGTAACATTGCTGGCTTTAGCGGATGAGACAGGTACTAGTAATGGATTCCTTTCTGGCTAGCAGCATTACACCAGACTTCTACTAGTAGCATTACACCAGGCATTTACATATAGGAATAATGTTTGGGTTGTGAAGCTACATAAGAGTAAGGAGTGATACAGTGGAATTCTGTTCCCCTGAAGCATATGATCTCTTGGGAAAAAATCACACACACACACACGTATATATACATATATACCTGTATGTATACATATACACACATATGTATATATATGTATATATGTGTATATATATATATATATATATATGTGTGTGTGTGTGTGTACCAAGAAAGACTTGGATTTTAAATTATGCATAAAAATCATGAGAAGATTCACACACATAATAGAGAATGGTCTTCTGGCAGGTTGGGCAAAAGCTTCAGAGTTTGGAATTTGGCATTCGTATCTGAGATAGCAAGGAAAGCTTATACATTAAAAATAATTAATACAAAGATACAGCTATTAGAGGCACCTGGCTGGCTCAGTCAGTAGAGCATGCAACTCTTGATCTCTGAGTTTTGAGTTCAAGCCCTAGGTTGAGCATAGAGTTTACATAAAATAATTTTTTTTAAAAAAAATGTGATAGCTATGATTATGGCTACAGAAACATTCAGCTTTTCTCCTCTGAGGCTACAGCATGTAATTCACACTCTGTAGTGAAGAAATATCTGGATTAAGCATATTTTTAAAAGAAGAAAGGAAATTATTAAAGGTAGGATATAAATATTTTAAACAAATGGTATTTTTACTTTAAGAAAGTAAAACATTGGATTACAAGTAACTTGTCTGGGAATGTTCGCAAGATGAGCAAACATTTCTGATAAAATTTAACTTGATAAATGAGTAATGCCACAAGGCACCCGGGTGGCTCAGTTTGTTAAGTGTCCGACTTCAGCTCAGGTCATGAGCTCAGGGTTCGTGGGTTTGAGCTTTGTATCGGGCTCTGGGCTGAAAGCTCAGAGCCTGGAGTCTGCTTTGGATTCTCTCTCCCTCTCTCTCTGTCCCTCCCCCACTCATGCTTTGTCTCTCTGTCTCTCTCAGAAATAAATAAACATTCGAAAAAATAAAAAAGAAATGAGTGATGACCTGGAATATGAGTAGTACATGACACCAAGTGTCACATGATCATAACTGAGCAAATGGTTCTTGAAATTCACTCCGATGTACAAGTGCTTTGGATTACAAGCATATTTCTGGAATGAATTATGCTTGTAAACTAAGGTTTTACCATATATGACTTTTAGAGTGTGTGTGTGAAAGACAGACATACAGACAGATGGAGACAGAGATCATTAGAGGGTGAGGGAGAGATCCAACTAGTGAGCTCAATCGGGTGTTTGCGTATATTTAGTCACTTTTCATGGGTATTTTGGAACAGTTGTTTCAGCACTGCTCTTCCTCTATCTTTCTGTGTCTTTCTCTTACTTAGAATCTCTCTTAAATATGCTATCACAGTGGTCTTGGGGTGTTACAAATAGTGGTCCTGGGGTGTTACAAACAGTTATGCACTAAGTAGAAAGGCAAGTCGCCTGACCACCGAGTCTTGCTACATGTGTAGAACTCTTGTTCTCAGCTTGCAGCTGGAGCTCTGACAGTGTATCAGTCATCAGGAGGGATGTCAACAATAAAGAAATTTTAAAAGGTTTGTCATACCATCCAAATTCCTTAAGTGCCATGAGAAGCAAAATTCTGACAAGAATAACTGTTTTGTTTTGTTTTGTTTTACTTTAATCAACCTAGAAATGCTAAGACTTCATTGAATCTGTGAAAAGTAATAAAAAAGAAAAATAAATCTTTGTCTTTTTCATCTGTTTGGAGAACTCTCATGGCTTCTCAGGTTAGATTTGTTCCAACGTGTGTGTGTGTGTGTGTGTGTGTGTGTGTGTGTGTGTGTGTACCATATCTTCTTTATCCATTCATCTATGAATAGCCACTGGGGTTGCTTCTGCATCTTGGCTGTTGTAAAAAATGTTGCAATGAACATAGAAGTGCATGTATCTTTTCTAATTAGTGGGTTTTTCTTACCCTTTGAAATTACTGCATCATATGGTTTTTCTATTTTTGATTTTTTGAGGAGCCTCCTTACTGGTTTCCACAGTGGCTGCACCAGCTTGCATTCCCACCAACAGTGCACTAGAGTACCTTTGTTTCCAAGTCCTCGCCAAGACCTGTTGTTTCTTGTTTTGTTGAGTTTAGCCATTCTGACAGGTGTGAGGTGGTATCTCCTTACAGTTTTGATTTGCATTTCCCTGATAATTAGTTATGTTGAGCATCTTTTCGTGTGTCTGTTGACCATCTGTATGTCTTCTTTGGAAGAGGCATACTCAGCTGATTTTTAAGTCAGCTTGTTTGTTTATGTGGCATAGAGTTGTGTAAATTGAACAAACAAAGAAAAAAGAGACAAACAAAAAACCACATTCTTAAGTACATAGAACAAACTGGGGCTTGCCAGAGAGGAGGTGGGTGGGCTTATGGGTGAAATAGATAAAGAGGATCAAGAGACTTATTGTGTTGAGTACTGAGTAATGTACAGAATTTTTGAATCCTTGTTTGTACACCTGAAATTACTATAACGCTGTATATTAATTATATTTAAATAAAAAATATTTTTTCCAACATAAAAATTGGTTAATCTAGTGAGATAGGGAGAGTGGCCCTTGGCAAGAGAGGAGGGAGGTACATTTCATAAAATGCCTTATGCTTGGCGCCCCTAACTGGTTCTGGATAAAAGGGCACTTCCATTCTGGAAACAAAATAAGTGCTTTTAGAGAGAGATGATGAAGTTTGTGCTCTTAGGAAAGGATAAAAATGTACAACCAGACTGTCTTTTCCTTTTTAGGTTTTTTTCTTCTTCCTAAATCAGTTTTCGCATGTACTCATACTCTTTGGTGTTTTTTGTTTGTTTGTTTGTTTTGTTTTGTTGTTGTTTTTATCTCCCCAAGTTCATTTTCCTCTTGAAGCTCTGAAGTTAGACCATTGGGTTCAAGTTGCAGGTTTACCACTTACTACATGGGTGAGCTTAGGCAAGTTACTTAACCTCTCTGAATCTAAGTTTCCTCATCTATCAAATGAGGAAAAGGAATAGTAATCATTACAAAGGAATTCTGAGAGAATTTTTTGAGATAGGCCATAAACATAGATTTAGCAGTGTACCTGAGACATTGGAGGTGCTCCATAAATGCCAGCCTTTTATGGTTATTGTTTCCCAGCTGCAGATGTCCACCTCTTCCTCTGCTACCTACACTAGGTGGGTATCCTGAGAATATTATTCAGCAGCCCATGGCTTAGTTAAGCAAGGACTTGTATAAGGCTGGGTCATAATTGTTTGGGGGGGGGAGGTCTGTTTACTCAACTGCAAATTCTCAACATAGCAATCTGGTAAGACCAAACACTTCTAGATCACCTATTCCTCCAAGTACCTGCCACTGCCCAGGACTGGGGAGAATTGGGGAGAGGGAGTAAGAGGAAAATGAAGAGAAGGAAGAGAAGACAGAGCCTCTGTGAATTACATTGTTCTTATAAGCAATATAGTATGAAAACAAACTGTAAAGCTAAGTGAGCAAACCTAAGCTTAGGAAGGGGAAAATAAAAGGAGGTAAAAATTATGCCACAGCATCTGTAGTGATTGTCTTTGGGTGAAGATATTGTAGATGTTACTCTTTCATTATTTTTATTATGTTTTGTACTTGGCAAATTTTTCATTTCTAAATCTCTATATAGGTATTGTGCTTATGTATGTACATATGTATGTATTTCCCTCTCTGTGTATTATATCCATATATCTGTCTATGTCTATATAATGGTACTTTAAGCTACATCTCTTAGAAAGTAACAGTTTGAGAGCCTTCCCATTCCAAAGAACTGGAGTGTATGATCTTTTCAGAACACTCTGATTTTTTTCTCATGCTTTATCGAAGAGCCACATGCTATTTCTCTTTTGAGGAAATAAAGATGAATGCTTAGGGGCTCCAAAATCCTGGTGTCAGAGGAGCAGACTAGCAAGAAGACACCACTGTAGAATAACAAAAATTCTCTGAACACTTTGATCCCTTCCATGTAATTTATCTCATTTTATCCTTAGAAAAATCCTCTGAGGAAGGCGATGGAACAAGATAATTTATGATATTCATTTCACCAAATGGGTTTACTGATACATTCACTCATTTCTTCATTCACCCAACTAATATGTATTAAGTCCTACTGTGTTCTAGGAATTTTGGCCCGCATAAAGGGTTATAATGAGATCAACAGGAAAGATCTCTAGTTGCGGGAGACAGATAATTGCCGGAGTCCAGCTCCGGCATCTCCAGGAGTTTTCCAAAGGAGGAAAGGTGTTGGCATGGATGAACGACTCAGGAGAACTGCATGGTTTCTGGAACCAGGCAGGCACACGTGTGTGTGTCTCTTTCTGCCCTACTGATCCCAGTATTTTATTTAAAGGTAGTGAGTGACATTACAGCAATGAGTGACATCCCGTCAGAAGCATAATTTGGACAACAGTGTGTGTTTCTCAGCAAAGCTGCAATTTCCTCAATCTTGCAAGTTGTTTTCAAGTTAATTAGCATATAAATTTAAGGCAGGGGGAGAGAACAGGGCCTAGGCCTATATTAATTATCTATAAACAGGCCAGGAGTCATTCTGCCTATTCTTCCAACTACAATGGGGGAGGTGCAACCCATCCAGCAAGGACAGAATTCCCAATGCTTGTCTTTGCTTGTGAATGAGTGAATTTACATAATAGGGGCCCAATGTTTAAACAAGTCACACCAATATCCTGCCAGCTCACAACTGCTATCAATCTGTACAACTCATCCCCAAGATGCAACTTTAAGATGACTTCTGGCCAGGCTACTCTCATTCAGATGTAATCCATCAAAGCATCATCTCCAGGTCCTTCCTTCTTATTTAAATACCATAAAACAAAAGAACATTACATTCCTTGGGGCCAATGAGAGCAGCTCAAGAAATCCAAGCCTGAAAATTATTTAGAAGGAGGTAAGACTGGGTGCCCTTTGATTGGCAGGAGCTTTGCTGCGACTGCCTTTCCACACAGGGAGGTGTCTCAACCTGTGAGCCCAAGATGGCTCCTAACAAATAATGAACCTGTAAAAAACGTATAAGATGGTTTGAGATGCTGGCAGAAATAAACAAGACTTTACAACAGGATTGCTGGAGAAGACTTTTGTGAGGAAAAGACATTTCTGCTGAGACCCATAATATACAGAGGAGCCAGGCCATGTGTCAAGTTAGGGACATGTTTGAGAAGAGAGGACAGTAAGTATGAAGTCCCTGAGGCTGGAAGGAGCTGGAGCTGTTTTAGGAGCACAACAGATGCTGCCATGGCTTGAGAAAAGTGAGATGGGAGATGGGGGGGGGGCGAGGAAAAGGATGAATGTTCTCTCCTCTGGGTTTCTAAACTCATATCTAGGTCCTCAGAACCTCCTTGTCTATAGAGATCTCATAAAAGCTTCTGGAAAAATAAGACTTTGTTGGTGTTTTAGGAAAGCTCAAACTTACTATAGAGTATGATAAGGCTGATGGATAAAGGAGAGAGAAAAGCATCCGTCCTTGGTTGTTAGATCCATAGACACGTAGTTGATTGGTAGCTAGCTAGCTAGCAAGGTAAGTAGGTAGATAGATAGGGTTCTTAGAGACTGAGAAGTAGACAAAGGTTAGTAGTTCCAGAGGCTTGGGGGACACTTGTTTCTTGAGTGTGCCTTAGGGAGATGGCAAGACCTTCACTGGAAATCCATGTGACCTATGGAGGCCAAATGTAGGCCATAGAGATGTATAGCTTCCTCAAAGTTTCTGAGTCATGGCATAGAGAATTCACCTGTACCACTAGACCTGAAGGGATCATTGGAGAGGTGATATAATAGACCCTCAGAAGTTTCTAGTGTGGGAGCACTTGGGTGGCTCAGTTGGTTAAGGGTCCGACATCAGTTCAGATCATGATCTTGCAGTTCATGAGCCCGCATTGGGCTCTGTGCTGAGTCTGGAGCCTGCTTCAGATTCAGAATCTCCCTCTCTCTCTGCCTTTCCCCTGCTCTCACTCTCTCTCCCTCAAAAATAAATAAGCATTAAGAAAAATAAGTTGCTGGTATGAATCAGTGACCACAGGGAGTGCTGAATATTTTGGTACTGTAATCACTCCAAGAACTTGGCCCAGCCCCTGTGGGTTGGTAGGGGCAGGTGGAAATAATGACTAAAACTGAATATGGCAGGACTGGGAATGGGGGCAAAAATAAGTCATTTGCCGGTTACTTTCTCTTTGTGTCTCCTACCTGTACATCTGTTCTGCTTTTGTTTTCCATGTTTGGAGCCATGGAAGGAAGGCTAACTGCTCTGGTATGTATCACCCACTTTCTCGTGTCCTCTGACTTCTCCTTGGATTCAGCCATCGGGAGACCAGTGGCAGATGCATGAAGGCGGGAGGAGTGGAGTTCAGACACTTGTTGTCTTTGCCCTCTTCCTGTAGGCCAGTGTGCTCAGGGTCCACAGCTCTTGCTTATCAACCCTCCCTTTAGGGCTCCAGTTGTACCACTGACCTGGTGACATTTTTTTTGGCCCTGACCATTTGGGCTTAGGAGAAGTCACAGGCTTTGTGCTGTTGTTAAACCCTGCATTGCTTTCCATTGTTTATTCCTTCAATTCTGCTCACGCTCTCAAAATAGTCCTTTCATGAAACGCCTTTCAGATGACTCCCTTACAGTGGGCCATCCACTTCTTCCTGGGACACAGATGGACTCAAAGTGGATCCTCAGGAGAACAAGTGATACTTCTTGCAACCTCTTTTGTGCACTAAGGTTCATGCCTTCTCACTCAGCATGGGAGTTATTCTTCCTCATTTATAGATGGAGAAAGTATAGTAAGCAGCTAGTGACTGGCAGAGCTCTGTGATTCTGACTCTATGGCTGGTGCTCTTTTTCATACACCAAACATACCAGAGTTAAACAAAACATAAATCTTCTCATCCTTCTATAGATAGGAGGTACTAGCTAATCACCAAGATATCTTCTACTTTATCATTCCAAGACCTCTGGCTTCTCTAAGGTTGCTTCTAGTTCATCATCCTAAGATGATATGCCCTCAAGTTCTTCAAATCTAAAAGCAGAAGTCAAGCTTGGCTTCTGAAGAGAAGACATATTTTTTTCCCACAGAAAGTAGTTCTATCCTTATGGCCTTCCAAATCCTGCAATGTCAAATAGCTCCCTAGTTTTCAACAGGGAAATGACAGTTGATGTTCATTGCCACCAAGTTTCATGATTGCTAGCTGGAAAAATATACTCCAGTCCTATGGACAAGGTTCACTGTATCTTCTCCAGTTGAATTTCCTTTTTCAATACTCATCAGTTAAGCATCACAGAGAGGCCTGCTATTTCCTGTATTAGACCTATTAAAGAAAAGGCATGTGAAAAGAGAAATATATATATTTTAATCTTTGCAGACAAAATAGTCCCAGCAAGCGTAACCTCGATACCCATGGGTCTGGGAGTTATGTGCACACAGTGTTTTTAAAAGAGGAAGTAACTGGGTTTTGTATTTTGTCTGGAAACATTGCTACCCATTTAATCTCTCCTGCCTTATATCTGACACTGTCACTCATGTTTTTTTTATTTTATTTTTTAATTTTTTTATTTTCATAATAGTTTATTTTCAAATTGGCTTACATATAACACCCAGTGTTCATCCCAACATGAGCCCTCTTTAATGCCCGTCACCCCCTCTCCCCCCTCCCTCACCCCCCTCACCCTCAGTTTGTTCTTAGTCTTTGAGAGTCTCTTATGTTTTATCTCCCTCCCTCTCTGTGTCTTTTTTTCCTTTCCCCTCTTCCCCTCCCCCTGGTTTTTTGTTAAGTGAAATAAGTCAGTCAGAAAAAGACAGGTACCATATGTTTGCACGAATAGGTGGACTTGGTGAGACTAAGCACGCATGTTTTTGAAGGTCATGTCTTCTGCATGTATTTAAACAGCCCCAAAGAGAAAACACTATCTCCATTAGCAAATGATCATTTTGGTTGTGCTGAGAATTACTGTCTTTTTCCTCCTGCTGTTCTTGGTGCTTTCCTGCAAAAGACCAGGATTACTTTTTATTTTGTTTTAAGTTTTTAGTCAAATGCAACATATAGACAAGGAAAGTGAACAATGATTAATGTACAGCCCACATTTCACAACGTGAGCACATCCATTTAAGCACCACCTTAAAAAGTAGAACATTATCTGTACCCAAGGGACCCCTTTTGTAACCTCTCCAGTCATTAAATCATTCCGCAAAGGCAACCGCTCTCCTGGTGTTTATCACCATTGATAGATTTTGCCTGGTTTGGGACATTATATAAACATAGTCTTATAGTATAAGTTTCATGTATGGTTTCTTTTCCTTAGTATTATATCTATGAGTTTTATCCATGATTTATAATAGCAACAAATTCATTCCAATTTCTGTAAAGTATCCCATTAGATGATTTTATCAAAATGTGTCCATTTTACTGTTGATGAACATTTGAGTTGTTTCTGTCTTTTTGCTACTGCAAAAATAATGCAGTGAAGATTGTGACAAGCTTTGGTGCGCCTGCATATGTATTTCTATGAGTATCAACCCAGGAGTGGAATGGTTAGGTCAACTGATATACACATGTTCAGATTTAGTGGATATTGCTGGTTTTCCAAAGAATTTATTTAAACCCCCTTGAATAGTTATGAGAGTGTTTCTCACCATTTTCGTCAAGACTTGGTTTTGTTAGTCTTTTAAATTTCATCCTTTCATTTTTGCAGTTAAGTTGTATTTTTCTGATGACTAAGGAAGTTCAGTACCTTTTATTTTATTTCTTAATGATTATTTAATTTTTGAGAGACAGAGCATGAGTGCGGTTGGAGCAGAGAGAGAGGGAGACAGAATCCGAAGAAGCAGGTTCCAGGTTCTGAGCTGTCTGCACAGAGCCCAGTGCGGGGCTCAAACTCACGAACTGTGAGATCATGACCTGAGCTGAAGTTGGACGCTCAACAGACTGAGCCACCCAGGCGCCCCCAGTACCTTTTCTGTGTTTATGACCCTTTCAGGTATTCTCTTTAGTGAAGAGCCTGTTCTGTCGAATACTTTTCTCTCTCTCCTTTCTTTTACTATTATGTATATTTTTTTATTTGTTTGTAAAAATCTAAATTTTTACAGATTTTTATCTAAATTTATCTAAACTTTGAGAAAATTTTATCTAAATGAGTGTTTTGTTAGTTACAGATATAGTAAACATCTCCCAGAAATAGCAGCTTGCCTTTTCACTGTCTGAATGATGCATTTTATGAACACTTTCCATTCTTTTAATTATCTCTTTTCTTTATGTATTTTCATCCTTTTAGACCTTAATGGCACTTGTCCTTTTGTGCACATATCAGAGAGAAGGTATGTAATTATATTTGTAAACTGCTTCCGTCCCCAGATCAGCAAAATTAAAAAATTCATTCCTTGGTAGACTTTGGGACAAGACCACGGTCAGGACTAAAAAAGATCCTGCAATAATGCCAACACCAGCCATTTAGTGAACACAAAATTCTGTTTTGATGCTTTTGGGGAAATAATACAGACCGGATAGTATTTGATGATATTAAAATACTTTTGCTAATTTTGTTTAGATGTTGTAGTTGATTTTTTTAAGTAGAGTTTCTGTCTTGAGAAATACATACTAAAATATTTACAATGAAATTGTATGATATCAGGAATTTGTTTCAAAATAATCTAGAGTACAACAGTATTGGGCACAACTGATAATTGTTGAAGTTGGCAAAATGGGTGCAGGGGAGTGGGAGGTACAGGCTTCAAGTTAAGGAATGAATAAGTCAGGGGATGGTACAGCATGGGGAATATAGTCAGTGGTACTGTAGTAGATTGTGGGGTGACAGATGGAAGCTTCACTTGTGTTGAGACAGCATAACATAGAGAGTTGTGAATTCCTGTGCTGCACACCTGAAACTATGTAACATGGTGGGTCAACTATACTCAGAATTTTTTTGATGTAAATATATTAAAAAATTGTTGAAGTTGATAATGGGCATAGGAGTGTTTTTTATACTCTTCTAAATGAGAAGTTTAAAAGAGAAAGAGGAAAAGATGGGTAGACAAGAATTGAAGGTATTGAATCTAGACAAGTTTTGCCATAAAGTAAAGGGAAATATAAGATGTCACCTGGATCAAGGACAAGATTTGGGTTTGTTTGTCTTCTGTATGTTTTTTCCCATGTTAAAACCTGTTAGTAAGGTATTTGGGAATACTCTGGTAGAGAGGGAAAATTGGATATGGTAGAGAGAGAAAAGATAATTACATGATGTCTTTATGATAGCAGAAGGTGGAAGAATATTCCAAAAGGAGGAATAGCATGGGCAAAGATTTTAGGACAGCAGTGAGCTTAAAATGTCCCAACAGCAGTCAGAAGACCAGAGGGCCCAAAGGGAAATGGGTGAGAGGAGTTTGGGCAGCAGGGCCGAATCCTGTAACGTCCAACAGGCCTTCGTAAGAAGTTTGGTTTTATTACTCTGATACTGAGAAGCCATTGGAGGATTTTAAATAGGGGATAAATATAAATGAAGTTAAGCTTGAAAACGATCTGGCATTCTTTGTGGAGACAGACTTGTGTGTGCGCAAGTGCCTGTGAGCTGTGAGGCACGGGGTCATTGTGGAGGCAGAAAGAGTGGTTTGGAGACCTTTTCAGCATCCCAAGTGATAGACAGTTGTGGCTTAGACTGAGATTGTGGAGGAGAAGTATTATGGGTTAAACTGTGTTCCCTCAAAACAGATATGCTGAGGTCCTAACCCACAAAATGTAGCTTTATTTGGAAGTAGGGTCATTGCAGATACAATGAGTGAAGAGAAGATTGTACTGGAGTAGTATGATCCCGTAATTCAATAGGACTGGTGTCCTTATAATAAGATAACCACATGAAGACAGAAACACACAGGGAGAAAGCCATATAAAGGTGGAAGATTGGTGCAATGCATCAGTAAGCCAAGGAATATTAATGATTGCAGGCAACCCACCAGAAGGTAGAAAGTGAGAGGGAAGAATTCCTCTCCAGGTTTCAGAGGAAGCATGGCCTTGATGACACCTTTATTTTGGATTTATAACTTTCAGAACCTGCGAGATAATACATATTTGTTGTTTTAAAGGTATCTAGTTTATGTTGCTTTGTTCACAGTAGCCTTAGAAACTAATATGAAGGTGGCGAAAACTGGCCATATGTTTTGAAGAAAATATAAGTAATTTATTATTTCCTTAATATATACCTTTAATAACATAGTTTATCCAGTGTTTTAATTGTTAATTTTATTACTATTAATATTTATTACTATTATATATTACTGTTAAAATATATTATTACATATATTAATGTACTTATTGAGAAAATTATGAACATTTATTGAAGAGCATGAAAAAAGAACTGAATAAATATTATTATATGAAAAGGTTCTATGTCATAAAGTTGTCAGTGGTTCCCAAATTTAATCTGTATGCTTCAATTGTACACTTCCAAAATAAATCATAATGGAATTTTTCATGAACTTAACAAAAGTGTGCTAGAGTTTATGTGAAAAAATAGAGTTCCAAGAAAATAATCATGGCAACTTCAATGAGAAAGAACAAAAGTGGGATTTGCTCACATAATAGCAAATATCAAGAGCATTTATAAAACCATAGTAATTAGGCTGATTGGCTTTGAAACAGTGTCAGAAGCAGTAGACAAATGAACAGATAATGAGCCCAGAAGTGAACTCATATAAATATGAGAAGTTGCTATATTATAATGAAACAACAGATAGTTCTACAAATCAGTAAAAGAATGATTATCCAATAGTTGATTCTAGGAAAGTACGAAAAATATTGTTATGTGTGAACCTTACTTGATACCATAACAAAAAAAAAATCCTGAGTAAAAATACAGCATCACAACATGTAAGAAAAATTACAGAAAAATATCTTTGTTGCTTAGTGGCAGAGAAACACCATCTACCTTTAAAATAATCCAAATTTTCTGTGTTATTATTAGACTTCCATAAATCAGTAAGAAAATAGAAAACCAATAAGTACATTTAACGTATCTTTAATATGTTTAATATCACTAGTAATTAGGAAAACTCAGATTACAATATCAAGATAACATTTTACCCAAATAAAAATATTTAAACATACCAAGCGTTGGTTGAAAAAAAAGAGAGGCAGGAATTCTAAAACACACCTACTCTGAGTTTCAGTGAAAATTCGCACAAGTACTGCTGGAGATGAATTGGTAATATGTAGCAAAATTCAAATTATGCACTCACTAGTGACCCAGAGGTTTTCCAGATTGGTATATTCTATAAGGTAAGCTTTTCGCACATGTGCAAGGAGGTATGTATTTGAATGTTCATTATTTGTGACAGCCAACAATTGGGATGAATCTAAGTGCACACCAATGGAAGACTAGATATAATGGGGTTCAGACGAACAATATTCTACAACAGTGACAAGAACATGAATTAATTTTTGTATCTCAACAAAGATAGAGCTCAAATAATTTTATTGAAATAAAAGATTTTCAAATATAAGCCAGTGAATATGAGGTCATTTATGTAAAATTTAAAAGCACAGTTAGCATCGATTTTGATCGATAGCCTAAGGGGTCAGAAGAACAGTATAGCAATGCATATTGTGCATTTTAACTTGTGAATTCTTTTTGAGCCAACAATTCTTTTTTTCAAGTTTATTTATTTTGAGAGAGAGAGAGAGAGAGAGAGAGAGTGCCAGCCCAAGCTGGGGAGGGGCAGTGAGAGAGAGGGAGAGAGAGAATCCCAAGCAGGCTCTGTATTGCCAGTGCTGAGCCAGACACGGGCTTGAACTCACAAATCATGAGATCATGACCTGAGCCAAGATAAAGAGTCAGATGCTTAACCAAATGAGCCACGCAGATGCCCTGAGCCATCAGTTCTACCTTTAGGAATACATTCTTAGAAAATAACTGGGCAAGTAGGCAAAGATGTGCAGATGTTGTGATGTACAAGTTGATACTCCTCATATGTATGAGGTGATATTCCTCGTATAATATTTTTATTATCGTAAATATTAGAAACAATGTAAATGTCTCCCAATACGTGATTCATTAATGAATTTATGATGTATTTGCCTAATGGAAAACTAGTCTGTCATTAAAAATCTGGATCTGTTTTACTGTCATGAAAGCATTTATTTGTGACATACTATAAAATGAGGGTAAAATGATAACAGGAAAATACTTAAATGTATGATTCATTTTTCTTTTTTTACATGTACCTTTTGGGGTTACGTGCATAAGACCTGGATTTATTTTGAAGTGGACAATGAAATCATGAATGAGGTGGTTTATTTATAACTTTATTTAGTCTCAACATCTTTTGTAATAAGTATACATAATAGTATAAAAAATTAAAGCTATTTTCATTTGAAAATAAGAAGACAGAACTGAAGACAATGATTATTTGAAGCCCAACTATAAGAATATGAGAAGTTTCTGAAGTGATACCATTTCTTCCTAGGTGGCAATATATTATCACTTACTGACTTTATCTACAACTTTCTCCAGAAAGATGGAAAGATCTAAAGAATGAACATCTCAATACATATAACAGAGCAGAGTAGAACATGGCTTCCCAACAGAGGCAACATTGTCCCCAGTGGGGCAAAAATTGGTTCTTGGTGGATGAACAAAATCTTAGACCATTACAGTGGTCTAAAGCTAAGCTCTTTCCAACAAGATGTTATTCTTTAGTGTTTCATTTCTCTCACTGAAGAAATATTAAATAGAACTTAGATGTAAGTTATTTTAATTAATGCCATAAAATTATTTACAGTAACAAAATCTAAATTCATTTTTTCTCCCTAGGGTGGTGATAATGATAGAGACTAGAAAATACCAGAGTAGATGAATTAATTGAGAAGTGCTTAATCCCCTCCAAGGGGGGAGAGGTGGAGGATTTAGGACCAGTTTACCTCTCTAGACAGCACTTCTACCTTTTTATTTTAGTTGTTCTGGATATAAAAACAGCAGATTTTTAGGATTACGGTATTATTTGGAGACACTGATCCTAGTCACTATTATGGATTAGATTCAGTTCAGTTCATATCTACAGACACATAATAAAATTGCAGAGAAGCTATCAGGACCTATGCTTGCCCCACAGGATGACTTCATCTGAGTTTCCCCCACACTATTCTCAAATCCTCACCATTGGTACAACTTTGTACCCCTCTGTCCTCTCACTAACCACCTCCACCCGGTTGTACTCTCTACACACAAATACACACACCCACTCAAACACAAAGAGGGAAAGAATGGAGGTTGAAAATAACAGCGATGACAGGGTTTCTTTGTAAATGGGCTCAGGAAAAGATGTACCATACATGCCAAGGGATTTCACTGAGCTCTTGATGGATAGGAGGGACAATGGAGGGAGGGGCTTGTAAAGGATTTAGAAGGGGCTAGGATTAAGGGAGCATGTGAGAATGTCGTCACTAAGCCGGCTTGAGGTAAAAGAAACATGTGGAGCCCTTCAGTGAGACATTAACTAATGCTTCTGCACAGGTGCAGCTGAATGAAGCCAACACCTTATATCGGATCCCCTTCACGTTGTCTGGGGTGTCTGTGGATAAACAAACAGAGGTGGTGCAGACAGGGAGGCCAGGCAGGGGAGGGAAACCATTTGTACATTCCTTGCTCTCTAGCCTTAGAAATGTAGCTTGACTCCATGCCCAGAATTTACCCACCTGTTCAGAGCCACCCTATTGACCATAGATGTTCTGAGAAAGGCCGTGGAGTCCAGGCCTTAAATCTTCCTGTCACTGTCCTCTACTCCCTTTGCTGGACAGTAGACTGCTCTGTAATCCTTGGGTTCAGAGACCAGTTAAACATATGGTGCTGAGAAGAACTCAGTCTGTTTCTGATATTATTTCTTTCAAGGGGAATTCAACGAATATAAAATTATGTAGCAGGGTGGGGGAGTGTGTGAGAGAAAACATTTGTTATGTGCCTGATACTTCTATGTACATTATTGCTGAAATTCTCAAAGCCATCATGTAAAATAAATTTATTATTATTATTATTTGGTTTCACAGGTGAGAAAGCTAAGTATCAAAGATATTAAGAGAATATCTAACTTAGGGTTTCATTGATAACTGTCAGAACTAGATTGAGTATAGAATAGTCTACAGAATTCTAGAACCCTGTTTCTACTCCTCAGGGTTTTACAAACTGAGTTTCCAGTTATGTCGGTTGGTTACAGATAGGATTTTTGTTTTGATGAAATAGAGAACTGAGTAGAATAGAAAACCTCTGAGTATGCTGTATGAATTCAGGGTGTTTCATCATGAAACTTTAATGTGTGCATACTGTGATACATGAAAACATATTCCTTTTTGAGAAGCATGGGCAAAGGAGTTCAGAAGTTGCCACCCTAGACCCCGATGTATCCCACCTACATTTATCCTCCCCACTGCCACATGGAAGCCACAGGTCTTCTAAACTGGGCCATAAAAATGAGCGTGGTCTTTACCACTTATTTGAACAATATCAAGACAGACCAAGGAGAACTAAGAATTCAAAGCAAATGAAATATACATTGTAAGATGAAAGAGACTTGTGGTTTCCTTTTCGATTTTTTCCCTGGAATTTGTGTGAAGTTGAGGGTCTATTAGTTTTCTGTTATTTTCCACTATTAATGATGCATAGAGCAGGGGAAGAGAGTAAGCAGAGAGAAGTGAGGAGCCTAGAAAATGTTACTGGGGATATTGCCCATTTGCAGGCTGCGTGAAGTTGTGAGTTCTGAAAATTATTTGCAAAATTAATGTCTATTGTGCTGTCAGGAAGACGTATAGAAAATAAAAGTGAATAAAGGAAAAGTATAGTAAAACTGGTACAAAAGATCATTCTAGGACCTTGTTCTCACTTGTGGCCAAGTTCTCTGACTATATTTGATTACACAGCAGACCACTGGGCATTTAGAATAATCAAACTCCTAAGAAATCAAGTCAACTGGGCAACCATCTCTCTTAAAAACAGTAACTTTGTTCACTCATATGCCACGTGTGAATTGGACATCACTGCTTTGTACTGTTAAGAGATACACAGCTCTTCCCTTCTTAATTTGGTTAAGAAATATTGAACATTTATGCTCCTATGCAAGACTCAGGGCTGGAGGCCGTGAATTAGATAGAGACTTTATAGAATGAAAGGAGGAAGAGGATTCAATTTAGCAAACATAAAGGAAGATGACTGAGTACTAGACAAAAGAGTTTAAAAAAATCTGCTAAAACTAAATGACACATAAGTAGATCAACCTGAGGAAAGTATTAATTGCCAGTGGTGTTTTTGTCTAAAATTTTTAACAATTTTAGAATTAATACAAAGCTGCAAAATAGTAGAAAGAGTTCCCATAATCACTTCCTCCACACCCTCTAGTATGAACATATTATATAGTATTTATGAAGCACTAAGAAATTAACATTGTTATTAGCTGTTAACTAAATCGCATACCTATTGCAGGTGCCATCAGTTTTTCTGTTACTGCTTGTGTTCTGTTCCAGGATCCCATCCAGGTTACTGTCTTTCCTTCAGGATGTGCTTAATTTTGATACTGTTCCTGAAAATTATGACTGTTCTTCCAAGTCTGACGATTTTGTAGTGAACAGAGGGTATAGTATCACAGGTTCCAAAATAGCTAGGCTAGTTTGCTGAGTCGTAGCAGTCTTGTTCAAAATGGAACTCCTCTGTCTTTGTACCAGTCAGCTGAAGAAGCTCATTTTGAACGTGGATCATATAAAACCATGAAGACTTCACATTTCACCTTCAGCTTAGTCTTGAGAAGTGTTTTTAGACTTGTCCGTAGTTGTTTATAGAGAATTAGTAAAATTATCTATTCGTATATTGAAATGGGCCCAACAGCTAATCTAGTTCAACCATTTTATTTACAACTGTAGGAACTGAGGCCTAGAGAAATTTAAGTGGCTTACCCAGGGTCACTTGGTGAGTTAGTGGCCAATTTGGAATCTACTTTTGGCTTTCTCCTTCTTCTTCTAAAGAGGCACAAAAATCACTCCTCACACCTATAGAAAAAAAATGAAATGCAATTCTTTGGGAAGAACAGAAAGGAGGAACAAGAGTTTGGGAGAAAGTTAGGGTACTAAGATATTCTCTTTTCTGTCTCGCCCCAAACTTCATACTATTTTTGCCAAATGCACTCTCCATTGTGAAAAAAAACCGTTGCCATCTCTACATGTGTGGCCTTTAGAGAATACTTACTCTCTTGGGTGGATAATTACCTGTTCTCAACTTTCTACCACATCATTTCAAAGAAGTTGGACTTCTCAAGTCTGGAATTCCTCAACAGCTACTTCATATCTCACTTACTTTGGGGGTTGGTTGAGCTCTCATTTCTTCCTTTCTATGCTCTTTCTTTCTTCTCAAGTTTTGCTTTTACCTGTGTTGAATTTTAGTTAATATTTTCTTATATTACTAAGAAAACTCAACTGTGGCCAGGTACTCTGGAAAGAATGTCTGTGGAAATCATAAAATGCTTCCTCTTAATCCACTATGATTAATTTTTCCATAGGAATTTCGAGTCTATTAGACTTGTTTTTATAGCAGTTACTGAAAAAGGATATCTGTCAGGCATACCATATATTTATTGTAGATGCCGTTGTTAACGAATTGAAGTCAACATATCACTTTTCAGTTTTAAAGTGGTAGGTATCAAATGAATAACCAGAAACAAAACTTGTCAGTTGTGTCTGGAAAGCCACTGTTCAACACACGCTAAATAAAACAAAGTGCCTCACTTTCAAAGAGATGGGCCCTCAGTTTTTTAAAACCCATCATCTAGCCCTACCTCACACAGAAACAAATAGGACAATTCCTTCTCGTGGTATATATAGCTCTTTCAGAAACAATGGCTTGACAACCAGCTAGAAATATAAAGAGTTATAATTTATTTTGGAGGGAAGAGTTTAGTTATGTTTAGATCTTTAGGTGGAAAGAACATTTACTTTGGGGTCAGAAAGAGCTAGATTTAAGTATAGGTTCTTCAACTTATTATCTGTATGTCCTGGGGTAAATTTTTTATTCCTTTGGGAAATTCACTTTCTTCATCTGCAAACACTTCTTATGAACAAGGTAAAAGTGAATGCTGAAAATACTGAATTTTTACCTTCTTAGCGTTTTGATGCAGACCATAAGGCAGAATGCTTTTAAATTCACGTCTCCTCAAGTTTTAAAATGGATAAAAGTCCTACATTGTATATTTAATTCTAGACACAACTCAAGACTCTCCTGAGTCTAGTTAATTCTTCCATGTCATGTAAGATTTTTACAAGGTTATAAAAATCCAGGGATCCTGAGCCATACATGTGTGTCTTGTTTTCCTACAGCATCTATTGTTGTACCTCCTACCTGTGAGGGATTAATGGGACTAAGAAACAAACTGAACCTAATTGGTCTTATAATGGCTAAAGGGAACCCTCAGTGAGGAACTCTTTTATGGAATACAGATGATGGGGTTAATTATTTGTGTTAGACAGCATAATATCTCCCCAAAGATGGCCATATCTTAATTCTTAGACTCTGTACCTGTGTTAACTTAAATGTCAAAAGAGAGTTTTCACATATGATCTAAGTTGTATTATCTTGAATTATCTGGGTGGGTTCAGTCTAATCATATGACTCCATGTAGAATTTCTAACCTACAAAACTGTGTTGCTTAAAGCCACAAAGTGTGCGGTCATTTGGTACAGCAGCAGTAGAACAATAATACACTATTTCCTTAGGAAGGTCTTACTTACAATGAAAGGAGAAAAGAAATAGAAGGAAGGAGATACAGGGGACCAGAAATGCTCATGAATATTTTTTTTCTTTTAGTTCTTAGAAATTCAGCAAGGAGCTCAGTGTCCTAAAGTGCGAAGAAGGATTAAACAGTGATCTGCCACCCACGAAACTTAACAGTAAGTCATTCTCCTAGTTATGAGGTCAAACTAATGGTCAAACATAATCTTATATGGGATGAACCCCGACTTGGATATGACCCTTAGAGGCTGAATGCCCTAGTTGAGCTGAGACCTATAGAGAAGAATAGGGCAGATGGTTTGCCTCAATCTGGTACCGTTGTTAGCTCTCTGAATTTGGAAAATCCCCAAAGTTCTCTAAGCTTCAATGTCCTTGCCTGTTAAATTGCAATTTTAAATGTACTTTACTAGTGCAGGTACCATGAAACTAATGCATTCAAATTCTTAGCACAATTCTGTGCACACAGTAAACATTAAAGAACCACTAGCCATTTTTAGTTATTTTTCTTTTTGGAAAATAATGGAGATTCCTCAACTCCAGCACACTAAAACAAGGTAGCCACATCAGATTAATTTATTTGATCAAAAGATTTCATTGTGTATCAGGTACTGTATTAAACCCTAGAGATAAGGGAATGAATAAAGCAAACACAATTCTGCCCTCACTGAACTTACAGTCTCCCAAATAAGAGTAATTAAAAAAACAAAAACAAACAAACAAAAGGTGAGTTTATTTAATGTTTTCAGTCATTAGTAAGGTAACTGAGTAATGACATAAACTGATTTAATATAAGTGCATGTAATCTATATCATAAATATCGATGATACGTAAGCTTTTTGATGGTAATAATACATATTTATTGAGGATTCCTATTATAATATTAAGAGAGTAACAACCAAATGTCATTGAATAATGTCAGGAAAAAACCAGGGAAGTTACAATATTATTAGTGGCCTCATTGGGGAGCTGCTCTCTTTTTTTTCACTGGTGTTTCTATGGGTCCAAGTTCATTATTAGAAATAAATTAGTGTCAGAAATCTCGACAGTTGTTAAAGATAAATTAGTAATAATAAGAATCAGTTTGTCCAAATAGCAAATGAGTGGAATTATATATATGGAGAAAAATGTGACTTTAACTTCCCCAGATAGTATACAGAGAGTAAATTTCCCATTTTTGAATTCCGCTGAAGAAGAAAGAAAGGATATTTCAGAATCAAACAGAAGAGAGTCAGGAAGCAAGAAATTTTATATCTACATTATTTAGGGGCCAGTTCCAGCCCACGAAAGGGAAAGGAACAAGATGAGAGTTCCTAGGAGGGCAGTGAGTTGTCCTGAAAGTGGGGTTGTTGCTACCATTGTACAGATACAGCCTCGAGCGTCATAGCAAATCTTGTTGTTATAGATGCCTTAAGATACTTCTCTGCCTTTCAAAAGAGTATAACATGATTTCTCACTGTGGCCTTCATTTTCATTTTTCTGGATTGCTAATGAGGTTGCACATGTTTTCATGAGTTCATTTGCCTTTTAGTTTCCTCTTCTCTGAAATGCTTGTTCATGTCTTTAACCCATTTTGCTATTGGATTGTTTGATTCTTTTTGAGTGGTAAGGACTCCCATCTTAACAATACTGTTAAAATAACAGTATTTGTTTGACTTTTCCAAAGAGTCAGGTCTTTGATTGGTTTTATCTATTTTTTTGTTATTAATTTTATTGATTTCTGCTTTTACTTTTGGCATTTGTTTCCTTTTGCTTGTTTTGGATTTATTTTGCTCTTTTTTTCGTTGGTTCTTGAGATGAGAGCTTAGATTACTGATCTGAGACTTTTATTTTTATTTAATGTATATATTTATTATGATAAGTTTCTCTCTCAGTAGTGCTTTAGCTAAACCCATCAAATTTTCATATGCTGTATTTTTATTTTCATTCAGCTCAACATATTTTATAAAAATTTCACTTGAGATTTCTTCTGTGACTCATGAATTATTTGGAATTGTATGGTTTAGTACTGAATGTTTGGAGATTTTCCTTATCTCTGCTATTAATTTCAAGTACACTTTATTGTAGTCAGATCACACATTTTGTGTGATATCAATTCTTTAAAATTTGTTGAGGTTGTGTTCATAAGGTCTATCTTGATATATGTTCTGTGGGCATTTGAAAAGGTGTGTTCTGCTTTTATTATATGGAGTGTTCTTTAAATGTCAGATCCTTTGGGTTGATGATGATGTTTATTAGTTCTACATCCTTGTTGATTTTCTGTATAGTTGTTCAGTTAAGTTTTGAAAGGGGTGTGGATGCCTCTAACAGTAATTGTGAATTTGTCTATTTCTTCTTTAAATTCTATCAGTTTTTGCTTCTCAAATTTTTCAGCTATGTTGCTTGCTCACACACATTTAGAAGTATTATGTATTCTTGGTAGAGTAACTCTTAGAATTATATAATTTCCTTCTCTGTCTCTGGTAATTTACTTTGGTTTGATATCAATATAATTACTCTTGCTTTCCTTTCATTTAGCATGTGCCTGATACATTTTTTCTGTGCTTTTAATTTCAACCTAAATTACCTCAGTCTGAATGATAAAAGACATTTAAGAGATGCCAACACTAAGATGTCAAAAATTTTAGAATTATCTGGCAATGACTCTAAAGCAGCCATGATAAAAATGCTTCAGTGAGAAATTAGACACAAACTTGAAAGAAATGTACAAAAAGAAAGCAGCAAAAAAATCAGAGTTGGTAAGGAGAAACAAATGGAAATATTATAACTAAAAATTATAATAACAGAAATAAAAATTTCAGTGGATAGGTTTAATAGTAGACTGGAAGATAGAGGAAACAATAGAAATTAGTATGAAAAACAGAAAATAAGCTAAAAAAAAAAGAGAGCTTTAGGAATTTGTGAAACTATAGTTAAATCACTAGGATTCGTGTTATCAGTCCTGGATAGAGAATATAAGGGTGATAAGGCTGAAAAATATTTGAAGAAATAATAGCTGAAATTTTTACATACTTGGAAAGAGATATAAACCTACAGATTCATGAACTGAGCCTCTAACAGAATCCAAAGAAATCATGCTAGAAAGATTATACTTAGACTTCTTAAAGCTAAAGACAGAAAGAAATTTTAAAGCAGCCAGAGGTAAACAACATTTTACCTGTAAGAATAAACCAATACAATAGTGGATGTAACTCTTCTTTGACAAATCTTTAGATAAGACTGAAATTACTATAATAAGGAATGAAATAGGGATATTATTACCCACCTTTCATAAATAAAAAATATTTTAAGAAAATAGTATTAATCATATGTCAACAAATTAGATAATCGACACACATTACCAAAATTAACTCAAGATGAAACAAAAAAATCTGAATAGACATATAATAAGCAAAAAGATTGAACACTGATAAAAACAAAAACAGAAAAACTTCCCATAAAGATGAGCCTAGTTTCATTTGGCTCCATCAGTGAATACGACAAAACATTTTAAGAACAATTAACAACTATCTTCCCAACACTCTTCCAAAATGAAAGAGGGGGAACACTTACTAAGATGTTCTGTGATGTCAGTGTTACTCTGATCCCAAAGCCAGAAAAAGATATCACAGGAAAAAGACACTACACACCAGTATCTATAATGAACACAGATGCAAAAATTCTCACTAGAATATTAGCAAACAGAATCCAGTAACCTTTTAAAAAGATTATATACACCACAACCAAATAGAATTTACCCTAGAAATTCAAGGATGCTTTAGCATATGAAGAGCTATCAGCATAGTACATCATTTTAATAGAATTTAAAAAACCCATATAATCATCTCAGTTGATGCAGAAAAAGTATTTGCCAAAACCCAATAGCCTTTCATGATACAAACACTACACAAACAAGGAAAAGAAGGGAACTTCCTCATCCTGGTAGGGTGCATCTGTGCACAGACATAGCTAACATCATATTAATGATGAAAGATTGAAAGCTTTCTTCCTAACATCAGGAACAAGGTATGTATATCCATTCTCACCACTTCTGTTAAGCATTATATTGTAAGGTCTCTCCAGGATAGTTAGGCAAGGAAAATAAATAAAAGAAACTCTGACTATAAGGGAAGTAAAATTATCTCTAGTCACAGATGACAGGATTTAAATATCAAAACTCCCAAAGAATTCACAAAATATTATGAGAGATAGTAAACAAGTTCAGCAAAGCTACAGCATACAAAGAATATACAAAATCATTTTTATTTCTATAAACTAGCAATAGACAACCCAAAATGAAATTAAGAAATGAATGCCACTTCTAATATCATCAAAAAGAATAAAATACTTAGGAAAAAGAATCTAACCAGAGAGGTACCAGACTTGTACACTAAAAACTACAGGAGAAATTAATGAAGACCTAAATGAATAGAGAGACGTTTGTGTTTTGGATTTAATTAATACTGTTAATTATTGCTTAATATTAATTGTTTAATATTGATTTTAATAGTGAATATCAGTATTGTCAAGATGGCTGTACTTCCCACAGCAGTAAATCAAGTACAATCCCTAACAAAATCTGAGCTGTTTTTGAAAAAAATGGAAAATCTAATTCTAAAAGTCAAATGGAATTGCAGGAGGCCCAAATGGTCAAAACAATGTAGAAAAAGAAGAATGCCGTGACAGATTCTCACTTCCTCATTTAGAAACTTATTCTAAAGCTACTGTAAGGAAAATACTGTGGCCCTGGCAGGAAAATAGATTTTTAGATCAATGGAATGGAACTGAGAGTCCAGAAATAAACCAATGCATCTGTAATACATTGATTTTCAACATGGTGCCAAGCCCATGTAATGAGCAAGAACAGTGTTTTTAAAAAACTGTCTTGGAATAACTAGATATCCACATGCAAAAGAATAAAATTAGGTCATATACAAAATCAACTCAAAATGGACTGAAAAATCTAAATGTTAAGAACTAAAAATATAAAACTCTTCGAAGGAAATATAAGGATAAATCTCCATGAAGTTGGATTAGGCATGTTTCTTGAAGATGACACAAAAAGCAGAAGCAACCAAAGAAAAAGTAGATAAATTGCACTTCATCAAAATTAAAAACTTCTGTGTGTGAAATGGCACTATCAAAAAAGTAAAAATATTCCCTACAAAATGGGAGAAGGTATTCACAAGTCATTTATCTGATAAGGGTCTAAGATCCAGAATATATAAATAACTCTTAAAAATCATTAAGACAAATAGAATGCAATTTAAAAATAGGCACATCATTTGTGAAGACATTTTTTCCAAAGAAGGTATGCAATTGCAGTAAGCATGTGAAAGATGCTCAGCATTATTCCCTATCAGGTAAATGCAAATCAATACTTCTGTGTGTTATACTTCATGCTCACTAGGATGGCTATAATAAAAACGGTAAATATGAACAAGCATTGGGAAAAGATGGAGCAAGTAGAACCCTCATACATTGCTGTTGAGAAGGCAAAATGGCATGGCATTGTAAAAAACAAATTTGGCAGTTCCTCCAAAATTTAAACATGTGACTCAGCAATCCCGCTCCTAGTTGTACACATAAAAGAGCTGAAAGTATATGGTTAGAAAAAGAGTCTATGTGAATGTTCATAGCAATATTATTCATACAGAATGCCCCCCAAATGAGAACAAATCAAATACCCATCAACTGATGATTAGAGAATTAAATATGATATATCTATGCAAAGGAGTATTGCTCAGCCATAAGAGAATGATGTACTGATATGTACCACAACATGGATAAACTTTGAAAACATTATACAAAGTGAAAGAAATCAAGCACAAAAGACCACATATTGTATGATTCCATTTATATGAAGTATCTAGCATGGCCAAATCCATAGAGACAGAAAAACTGATGGTTGCCAGGAGATACGTAGAGTTGAGGAGAGGGGGTGATTGCTTAATGGGTAGGAGTATCTTTTTGGAGTGACAAAAATTATTTTGGATTTAGATTCTGGTGATGGTGATTGGTTGCATAACTATCATTGCGAATGAACTAAAAGTCAGTGCATGCGGGTGCCTGGGTGGCTCAGTCAGTTAAGCATCTGACTCTTGGTTTTGGCTCAGGTCACAATCTCACGACTCATGAGTTCAAGCCCCTGTGCTGATGGTGTGGATCCTGCTGGGATTCTGTCTCTCCCCTCTCTCTCTCTGTCCCTACCCCGCTTGCTCTCTCTCTCTCTCTCTCAAAATAAAAAAATAAACAAAAATTTTTTTTAAAAAGTCACTGCATGTACACTTCAAAATGGTTAAAGAGGTGAATTGTACATTATGTGAATTTTACATCTGTTTTGGGAAAACAACGCACAGTAGTGCATAGGAAATTTTCTGGGCTCAGCCTCGAGCAAATACAGTGTCAATCCATACTCCATTAACTACTGCACAGTCACATGGCCACATTTCACTACGGTGTAAGCTGGGATATATGGTCTAGCCATGTCCCCCACAAAAAGAGAAAATAGAAGTTGCTGAGAAGCCAGTATTCTTCACTACAGGAGTAAAATCTTTGGGAATGAACTCATGAATTTACTAGTTAAAGTTCTCAGGTGATTCTTATACCTACTGATATTTGATTGACACTATTTTAGACCCTACGACACACAATTTTTCTCTGCCATTCTGCTTGCAGAATGGGTAGGAAAAGCAAGGCACAGAAAGCATTCAGAAATCTAAAAGGAATTTAGAGGAATGGTTTTCACTCTCCTTGTAATATCAGAGGTCACAAGTTTGAGAATTCTGAGTGTCTACTTCAAACCAGAATATAAAATGAAAAAGTCAACAATTTCTCACTGATGCACCAAAAGGCATAAGAAAAGGAATTAAAGTTGAAACAGTGAAGAATTCGTTCCAAAGTACACAATTGTACTTTAAATCTATATTTTTTCTTTTAATGATATGAATAGATATTTAAATTTTTTAAGGTTTATTTATTTTTAAGAGAGAGAGACAGAGTGCGAGCAGGAGGAGGGACAGAGAGAAAGAAGGACACAGAATCTGAAGCAGGCTTCAGGCTCCGAGTTGTCAGCACAGAGCCTGATGTGGGGCTCGAACCTCCGGACTGTGAGATCATGACCTGAGCCGAAGTCGGAAGCTTAACCAACTAAGCCACCCAAGTGCCACTGAACAGATATTTTAATATAAAAAACAATATTTTTAATCAGTGATATTTTGGATTGTAAGCATAATTGAACAGAAACGAAAGATATTTTTCTCCATGTGCTATGTGTATAGCCAGAATCTGCCTACTAAAATATAAACCAAAAATCTTAAACCAGTCAGTGCTCCATGTCTAGGATTTGCTTAGCGCAAAGAGCCTAATTAGAAATAAACTATTCTAATGCAATTTATTTATTTATTTATTTTATTATTTTTAAATATAATTTATTGTCAAGTTGCCTAACATTCAGTGTATACAGTGTGTTCTTGGCTTTGAGGGTAGATTCCTGTGATTCATCGCTTACATGCAATACCCAGTGCTCACCCCAAGTGCCCTTCTTAATGCCCATTACCCATCTTCTCCTCTCTCCCTCTCCGCCATCAACCCTCAGTTTGTTCTCTGTATTTAAGAGTCTCTTATGGTCTAAATTATAGATGATGTCAGTGACAGTCGTATTACTAAAGCAGAAATCTAAACAGGTTACTCGTCAATTCACAACAGCAAAAGTAAC
This sequence comes from Paguma larvata, assembly GCA_030068075.1. Lineage (NCBI taxonomy): Eukaryota > Metazoa > Chordata > Mammalia > Carnivora > Viverridae > Paguma > Paguma larvata. The sequence goes on from CM057832.1 coordinate 82,025,214, forward strand.
AATAACAAAAACATAAACAACCGAAATATTTTTGTAGGCAACTAGATGGCTAAAAATAAGTGTGTATTACACATGAAAAAGGTGTCAGTTGACCTTCCTGGGGGAACAAGACTTGATTTAGGATGAATTCTAAACAGAAAAGGATTAATTGAAATCTACTCACAGCTAACATCATAGTTAATGTTAAAGATTAAATGCTTTCTTTCTAAAATCAGTGATTAAATAAAGATGTCCACTCTTTCTGCTTCTATTCAACATTTTATTGGAGTATTTGGCCAGGGAGTTAGTCAAGAAAAGAAAATAAGTGTCACTTGGATAGCTCAGTCAGTTAAGCTTCCAAGTCTTGGTTTCAGCTCAGAACATGATCTCATGGTTTGTGAGATTGAGCCCTGCTTCAGGCTCTGTGCTGAGAGCATGGAGCCTACATCAGATTCTCTCTCTTTCTGCCTCTCCTCGCTCTCTCTCTCAAAATAAGTAAACAAACATTAAAAAAAAGAAAAGACCTTCATGTTGAAAAAAGAAAGAAGTAAAACTGTCCCTATTTGCAGGTGACATAATATGTATACAGATATTTCTAAGGACTCCCCACAAAACTGTTAGAACAAATGGATTTAGCACAGTTGTAGGATAGAAGATCAATATACAGAAATGAATTGTACTTCTTTGCATTAGCAGTGAACAATCTAAAAATGAAATTGTGGAAACATTTCCATTTATAGTATCAAAAAAAAGGAATGAATTTAACAAACTGAGGGACACTTGTAGACTTGTATATTGTATGCTATAAGACATTGTTGAAAGAAATAAAGATCTAAATAAGTGGAAAGACATTTCATATTCATGTATCAGAAGACTTGATATTGTTAAGATGGAAATATTCTTCAAATTGATCAATGGACTCAGTGCAATTCCCATCAAAATCTCAGCTAGTTTATTATTTTTTTTTGTAGAAATTAACAAGCTAATCTAAAAACCATATGGAAATTCAAGGAACCCAGGACAGGCAAAAGATCTTTAAAAAAAGAACAAAGTTATGAGTTACAGTTCACAGATTGAAAACTTACCACGTAGCTGCGATATTCAAGACATTGTGGTACTTATATAAAAGCAGATCACTGAAAAAGAACCGAGAGTCCAGAAATAAAACCCTCACATTTATGGCCAATTGATTTTTGATAACAGTGTCAAGATAATTGTGAGAAAGAAAAGTCTTCAACGAATGGTGCTGAGACAACAGGATAACCACACACAAAAGACTGAATTTCAGCGTCTTCCTATCACCTTGCTTATGTAAAAATTAACTCAAAGTAAGCAATATACCTAATATAAGGGCTGAAACTGTAAAACTTTGGGAAGAAAATTTAGGAGTATATCTTTCTGAACTCGGATTAGGCAGTGGGTTCTTACGTGTGACACCAAAGGACAGCAACAAAAGAAGAGATAGATATATTGAACCTGATCACATTAAAAACTTACTGTACTACAAGCGAGACCATCAAAAAAGTGGATAAGGTATTGAGTAGGATCATATTATTGCAAATCATGTATGTAATTAGACCTCACATTCAGAATATATAAAGTATTCTTAAAACTTAATAAAGACAAATAACTCAATTTTTTAAATGTCAGAGGATTCGAATAGATACTATTTTGCCAAGGGATGTATGCAGATATGCAATAAACTTGTGAAAAGATCCTCAGTACCACTGACTGTTATGGAAATTTAGACGAAGACCACAGCGAGATACCACTTTACATCCACTAGGGTGTAGGTGTAATGACTAATGGCTTTAATCAAAAAGACAAATAATACTAAGTATTGATGAGGATGTAGAAAAATTTTAATCCTCATACACTGTGGGTAGGAAGGGAAGAATGTTATGGCTAATTGGAAAACAGTTTGGCAATGCCTATAATTGTTACACGTAGAGTTACCATATAACCTATCATTTCACCTTCAGGTATCTATCCAAGGGAAATGAAAATGTATGTCTAAAAAAATGAAGATTGATATTTATAGCAGTAGTCTTCATAATGCCAAAGTGCAGTGTGGTATATCCATACATATTATACATGTGGACATACACATGGTATATCCAATAACAGTGGAAAGTTATTCAGCCTTGGAATGAAGGAAGCAATGATTCACATTTAGCATGGATAAACCTTTAAAATACTACGTTAAGTGAAAGAAGCCAGTTACAACAGACCACATATTCTGTGATTCCATTTATGTGAAATGTATGTAACAGGAAAATCTTTAGAGACAGAAATTAGATTAGTAGTTGCTCATGGCTGAGGAAAAGCATCTGCTAATGGATATGGTGTTTCTTTTGGGGATTGTGAAAGCATTCTAAATTTATACTCCTGTGATTGTTATATAACTCTGTGAGTATACTAAAAATAATTACATTGTACACATCAAATGAGAAAATCTTATGATATGTCAATTGTATCTCAAAGAGCTTTGATATATATTTTATATAATTTATATGTAAATACAAGTAAATTATATGTAAGTTATATGTACAAATTTATATATAAATGTATATATAGTATATATTTGAAAACTTACTACATCACTGTAATCAAGACAATGTGGTACTGATGTAAGGATAGATAGATCAATGGAATAGGACTGAGAGTCAAGAAATAAAACCTTTACACTTATGATTATTTGTTTATTTATTTATTTATTCAAGCATAATCATCATACATTGTTATATTAGTTTCAGGTGTAAAATATAATGATTCAACAATTGTATGCTTTCCTCAGTGCTCATCACAATTAAGTGTGTTCTTAATCCAATTCACCTATTTCATCTACCTACCCCCATCATCCCTTCTGGTAACTATCAGTTTGTCTCTGTAGTTAAGAGTCTGTTTTTCGGCTTGTCCCGTTGGTTTGGTTTGGTTTGTCACTTTGGTTCATGTGTGCACACACATACACACACACATACATACTACTTGTTCACTGTTGATCTGTGGATGGACACTTGGATTGCTTCCATGTCTTGGGTATTGTAAATAATGCTGCAATAAACATAGGGGTGCATATATCTTTCTGAATTAGTGCTTTTGTTTTCTTTGGGTAAATATCCAGTAGATGAATTATTGGATCATATGGTTATTCTATTTTCAGGTTTTTGAGGAACCTTCATACTGTTTTCAATGGTGGCTATACCAGCTTGCATTCCCACAAACAGTGCCAAAGAGTTCCTTTTTTCATCACATCCAAACCAACACTTGTGTGTGTGTGTGTGTGTGTGTGTGTGTGTGTGTGTGTGTGTGTGTGTGTTTAAGCCATTCTGATGGGTGTAAGGTGACATCTCATTGTGGTTTTGATTTATATTTCCCTGATGGTGATGATGTTAGCCATCTTGTCTTGTGTCTGTTGGCCATCTGTTGGTCTGTATGTCTTTGGAAATATGTGTATTTGAGTCTTCTGTCTGTTTTTTAATCAGATTCTTATTTTTTGTTTTTGAATTATGTAAGTTCTTTATATATTTTTGATATGAACTCCTTATTGGTTACATTATTTGCACATTGGTGAGGTGTCTTTTTGTTTTGTTGGTGTGTTCCTTCATTGTGCAGAAGTTTTTTTTTATTCCGATGTAGTCCCAATAGTTTAATTTTGCTTTTATTTCCCTTGCCTCCATAGAAAAATGTTTCTATGGTTGATGTCAAAGAGGCTACTGCCTGTATTTTCTTCTAAGAATTTTATGGTTTCAGGTCTTTCATTTAGAGTTTAATTTTGTGTGTGATGTAGAAAATGGTCCAGTTTCATTCTTTTGTATATAGCTGTCCAGTTTTCCCGACAGTATTTGTTGGAAAAACTGTCTTTTCCCCGTTGTATATTATTAACTCCTTTGTGGTAGATTAATTGACCCATTAATTAATCATGGGTTTATATCTGGGCTCTCTATTCTGTTCTATTGATCTGTGTGTCTCTTTTCCTGCTAGTACCATACTGTTTTGATTACTGAAGCTTTGTAGTATATTTCGAAATCTGGGATTGTGATACCTCCAGCTTTGTTCTTCTTTTTCAAGATTACTTTGGCTATTCAGGGTCTTTTGTGATTTCATACAAATTTTAGGATTATTTTTTCTAGTTCTGTTAAAAACGTTGGTATTTTGATAAAGATTTCATGAACTCTGTAGATTGCTTTGGGTAGTACAGATGTTTTAACAATATTTGTTCCCTCTCTGTGATGAGTTGATTTTTGGTAATAGTATCAGAATAACTAAATGGAAGAAAGAAAGATCTTTTCAACAAACAGTGCTGGACCAACAGGATAGCCACATATAAAAGACTGAATTTTATACATTTGATGCATATATAAATCTATTATTTGTATAATACATATACTATAATATTTATGTTCTTTTCTCCCCAAAGGGATTTCTTTTTCCTTAAACGGCAGAAACATTAAATGGGCAATGTGATATTACCCAAATGTTGGATTTTTTTCCATTTATGTTGTTATTTTTCTTTCATGTGGAGGCCTAGGAAAATCTTAACGTAGGAGAGAAGAGCTGGGTCAAATAGAAACCTAACAGGTCGGATGCGTCCCTTCCTCGCGTTTGCCGTACTTGGAGCCGTGAAGCAACACAACATGGCATGTTCTAACCCCTCTAGTCCCTGCGCAGTCTTAACGGGCTGCTGCTGTGTAATCAGCACTGTGCTGAGTGCTGATATATGCTGGTCACCTGGTGTGGAGGTGGGAAGAGTTACTCTGTAACTCATGACACGTTAGGTAACTTTCTTCGGGTCACACATATCTAATAGGGATGGGCACAGAGGGCCTCGGAGCAACTGAACGGAGTTGGACATGCGTCTGGAGGAACTGATTTTCAGGCTGTGTCTTACGAAGAGGAACCAAGGACTGTACCTGAGTCGGGCCCTCAGGGGTCGTTAGCTGTTTCCCTGGGAGGGCTTTCTAAGAGGTCCTTGTCTCCGTTGTCGCCTTCTCCTATCAATCCTCCGCGCAGCGTTTGGAGAGTAAACATTACCCCCTTGATTTGCAAGTACCCCTGGATCTTTACTGTCTGCCCAGGCGGTTGTAACAAAATACCGTGGAGTCGATGGCTTCAAAATCAGAAGTGTAACTTCTTTTAGTTCCGGAGGCCCAAAGTCGGAGATTAAGGTGCCAGTAAGGTCGGTTTCTGACGAGAGCTCTCTTCCTGGCCGGTAGACAGCCGCCTTCTCGCTGCGTGCTCACAGTGTGTGCACGCAGTGGAGAGTGCAAACTCGCTGGTGTCTCTTTCTGTAAGGGCAGATCAGGGCCCCACCCTTGTGACTTCATTTCACTTTATTTCCTTACTTAGAAGTCCTGTCTCCAAAAACCTCCATACTGTGGGTTAGGGTTTCGAAGTACGGACTTGGTAGGCAGGACACAAGCGTTCAGTCCATGCCAGGTTGCAAGCTGCAGACTGCCAGACCAGAATCTGTTCACCCTCCCACCATACCTTCTCATACACCCTTAACTCCAGGCACACCAGACGAGCTGTGGTTTTCCAAGGGGCTCCAGTAGTTAGTGCCTCTGGGCCTTTGCATACGCTGTTCCTGTTCTTTGGAAGGTATTTGCCCTCTCTGCCTTCCCTTCTCCACTTGGTAAACTGTTGACACTTCAGGGAAAAATTGAATATCACTTCCTGTGTAATCTTCCCTGAGTTCCCTTCAGGGCCCTGAAGGCACTTTTGTACTTACTAACTCAACATGGGACCTGGGGAAGTTACTTACTCTGTATGAACCTGTTTCCCCCCTGTAAAATGGAAATAAAATTGGGTTGTTGTGAGGATGAAGAATGTTAAAGCACATGGCATCCTAGAGCACAGTGATGCCTGCTATTGTTAACTAATGTTACCCTTTGCCGTATGTTGCACACAACAGCGGGCTGCTTGGCACAGGGACTTGCCTTGTTGAACTTCGTGTCCCTAGGACATAGCACCCAGCTGTGCACTCAGTAAACATTGATTGACCATCAACCTGGAAGCATCCTTCTAGATCATCCTATAACTCCATTTCACTGGTGGCTTCACTGAGGCCCAGAGAGAAGGAACTTGTCCAAGGGCCCACAGCTAACTGATGCTGGGGTCAGGCCTCTGACACCAGAAAAAATTCTCTCTTCTCTTTCTCATGCAGCCTTATGTGCTCACAAATTCAGAGACTCATTTTTCTCTTCCCAGGAACAACCCTGTGGGCTCACTGCAGTGATTAAGCGACAGTAGGAAAGAGTTGTGTTTTCTCTGGGCAAACACCTATGATGTTAAACTTTGCCCAGGGCAGGATTTCTGCAGGGCAGCTGGAGCAACAGCAGGGACTGCATGGAACCACCCAGAAGCCCCTGCCAGGCACCTAATCTCACCCCAGACCACCACCTCCTCTCCGTGGTCCCATAAATCGCTGCAGAGGGTATGCCAGACTGGACTGATGTGTGGAGTTTCGTGTCCCTGACAGTCATTCGACTGAGTTATTACCAATAGAACGTGAACATATGCATTTCACACATATGTGCTGAGACCTTTGGAATTTGTCCAAACCCATCAGAATCTGAGACTGAGACAGAGTTCGTGACCCAAAGATAAGAATCCGAGAGCTTCTGGAATACTTAATTCCCTTGACATTTTAATTGCTCCTATTTTTTTTTTTAACAAGGGGCTTTTTGTTGTTTTGTTGTTTGATATTGAATAGACACTTCTGACACAATGAATAAAAGAAGCCTCATGTAGTACAAAGAACCCTAATTTGTTCCTGAAGTCCCTCGGATTTTAGCCTCCAATCTTTAACTAACAGACTGTGTGACCTCAGGCAAGTAGCTTAACCTTTCTGATCGCCTGTCTTCTAATCTGCGTAATAGAAAGGCATGGTTTGTAAGATCGCTTTGGTGTTAATATTTTAGGTGCCTAAATACACCCCGTCGTGTATTTAAACAAGCCCTCAGCAAGTGTCTGCCCAACCTTTGTGACACTCATATAATTCTGTGGCTGGTCTTTGTGCCTTATCTCTGTTCGATGTTGTGGGGGGGAGGAAGGGGAGGGGGAGGAAATACAAGATTGCATTTGTTCCATAACAGGAGATTTCATGATGTAGAAGAAAGAAACTTTGAGATTTAAGCCTTAGTTCTGTCCATAACATTTTATGTGGCTGTAACTTAGTTATACAGTACACATCTAATGTTCTTAGCACCATAAATTATATTTGTTAAGCTTAAGAGTATATTAAATATATATGCTGCACTTCACACAGTGTCTGGCATACAATAGGTGCTTATAAATGCTCACTGCTTATCTCCCTCCTCTTGCTGTTTCTGCTTCTCAGTGAAGATTGCAGGTAAGGCTGGTGTTAGTTTCCATCTACACTGTCCTTCTGGTGCTTTGGTCTCGTGCTCCCTCCATCCATCGGGTACCCATCCATTGGGTACCCTCCCTTGCTTGCAGATAGCTGACCCGAAATCAGACGTCAGACAGCTTCCATGGCAGTCCTGTGTTTTGTCATCAAGGGGCGTCCACCTCTGATATTATTTAGTGATTATTTCATTGGCCCCTGAGAACAGGCAAATGGATGGATAGTGCTGTGGATGTGGAATACCCAGCGTAGGGATTACCTAGAAATGTCAGGTCCATTCAGAGCTTTTAATTCCCACACGGTGGGTGCAGGGGAGAAGGGAGCAGTTTGTACACGTTTCCGTGGGAACTCTTCACTGCAGCACGTTTTAGAGATTTAAATCTTAGGATCTTCCATCCTTTCTCCTTCCACTTCCTCATTTTTGACTAGAAATCTCCATCCTGCCCAACAGGCAATACTGCTTGGGCCTCTGCTTTCAAGAAGCTTCTTGAAGCAGTTTCCATTCTGACCAATGTACTACATTGCCTCAGTGACATGGTCCCGGAGTCTCCTAGTGACACCGATTACTTCCTGTGCTGCTTGGAGACACCATGCTCAGTAATGAGTTCTCGGGACTAAGATGCTTCAACTATCACCTTGCATTTAAATAATCCAGCCTCATTCACAGAATCACAAGTCCCTGGGGGAGGAGAGAGGGACAGAAGAGACCTTCTATCCTCAAATTCATACGTACACTTCAATAGTAGGAGACAATTTATTCCACAAATTATTCACTCACGTGGTAAATTTGAGGGGCTGAGTAACTCACTGACAGACTCCACACCTGGTGCTTTTATTTTGCCACAATGTCCCTGTCTCAGCACAGGGTGCTGCTCTTTCACCCAAAAATTATTTTATCCTTGGTTGTTATAAACTTTTCAGTCAATTTCCCAAGGAAATTAATTGAGAGAAGGATAACATAAAATAGATTGCTATTTCTTATCCCGAGGGCAGCTGGGAAATGTACCTCGCTTGCCAAAATGTTTTCTAGGAGAAATGTTTAAACTGAAATTTAAAATGAATGTGAAAATTGCTCTCTCTTTTCCCTCTTTCCCCAACTCCTTATTCCAACAAATTTCTGGAAAGGGAGAAAGAGATTTTATAGTATGTTAAATGTATTTGTTTCTCTCTTTGGTCATATCCTGACATAAATAACATAGTGTTTCAACCCCTCCCAAAGTCAGTTATTGGCGTATTTTTATTTATGACCAGAGAGGTTTTATATTTTTGTAGAATTATTTAAAATACCCTGTTATTTGTGCTTATTAAATGCTATGCAGAAAAGAGAAAATTCATGTATTCATATGTGATTCATTCTATGATGTCGAAGCCTTTAGTGAGTTGACCCTACAGAAACCCAGTTTTCTCTGTTGATGAAAAAAGATCTGCCTTCTCTTTACAGGATAGAGTCTGAGGCCAGAAAAATGGCATGTGAAAGCCCTCCTTCACAGCTGCCCTGGGCTCTGAGCCAGCCAGTCCTGCCCACATCACTCCTCCCTAAACACGGTGGCTTGGCAGCTTAGAAACTCTGCCAAACTCCAGGGCAAACTTGATCAATAAATACCAAATCTTAATAAGTTATTTTAGTTGATACACACATACACACACACACACAGTCTTAGATTTTCCCAGAAGTATATCCTATGACATCAGATTTGGGGTGAATATTTTGCTTTAGTTGCTGAACCCCACTAGTAGGAAGTAGTACAGATGCGTGTTAGTGAGTTGAGTAGTGTTGGGGCAGCTGGGGCTCAGTATTCCCAGGGTAGGAGTCACGAACAGTAGTTCAGGTTGTGTCACTGAAGGAGAGAAGGCAGGGAGGTTATCCACCTGCTCCTCTCTGCCACTGGTTGGCGTCCCTCCTCCAGAGAAGCACTAAACCCCAGCACTTCTAGCCTGCCTGGCATCTGCATGGTCTCTCCAGCAGAATTGCAAGTGTTCACGTAAGATGCCACCCATGTGTCTTAGAATGGTGAGTGCCAAATGGCCAGATCTAGGACACTGAGAACGCTTGTCACATACGCCTTCTAGCAGTTTGGGCAAAGGAAGACAGGAAGGGCATGAGGAGCAGCTGCAGCCCGTGACGCGAGATAAATGCTCAAGATGGACCAGACTCCTCTCTGCCTCTGTTTTAAAGTTTATTCATTTATTTCAAAGAGACAGAGAGAGCAAGTGAGCACGAATGGGGGAGGGGCAGAGAGAGGGCGACACAATCCCAAGCAGGCTCTGCACTGTCATTGTGGAGACCCTCGTGGGGCTCAAACCCACGAACCATGAGATCGTGACCTGAGCCGAAATCAAGAACTGGACACTTAACCCGCTGAGCCACCCAAGCGCCCATCTTCTCCCCTTTTAATTTCGGTTGCACAATCATTTATACAGGAATGTTGTAGGCATTTAAACACCACTTTCAAATGCAGCTGAAGTGGGAGAAGCATCTTCCTTTGTGGGTGTTTGTCGCCTTCATTAGCCGTCCTATTTCCTCTTACCACTTAATGGCTAGCGCTGTGCCCTGCTCATCACAGGTGCTCTGACGTTCCTCTCTTATTTCTTGTTGCCTAACTACTTTCTAACTTCAGAATGCAGCCTGCCATATGCAGCTCCAGCCTCCCTTTGTCTGCCAGAACTTTGCAGAATCCAGTCTAACTCTTAATGCCATGAGTTAGGCTGCTCTGATTCCAAAAGGTGACTTGCTCTGGCCAGTGTGGGTGGGCAGTGGTCTTATATCTTGTCCAGTCCTCTTTCAACTCCAGCCTAGCACTTCTGCTTCTTATTTGTGTCATGGTAGCAACTGTTCTGCCTTCTAAATCTTAATATTAAGTCCTATCGGTCATGCTCGTCTGGTCCTAAGCTTTCCCTTCTGCCTTGACTCTAAGGTGACTTGTATCTCGTTCATCCCACATCTTGTGATCCCTCTGCCACTTTCCAGGAGCAGCTGTCGGCCAGTTTTGCCACCTCCATCCTCAACATGGACTCACATGCAGATTTTAGCTTAAATTTACAGGCCATGTCCAGCGCTTGTGAAAAGATCTTGTTTCCTCACATACTGAGAAATGAAGCAGAGTTTTTCCTTCTAAAGAAATAATGCATTTTCTTATTTTGCCTCTTTTGTTAGACCAGACAAAGGTAGTATAAAATTCTACTGTATGTCTGAATTCCCTATTGATTTAAAACTTAAATCCTATGAATTTTTTCCCACTATAGTAAATACTTTATAGTCAGCCTTCAGTCTGTGACATAAAGAGTGAAAAGTAAGAGGCTGCAAGTTCAAATCTGTAACTGACAACATCTTCCCAACCCCTTGGCTGGTTGGCTGATAGCTGAATCAGTGATATAATATGCAAGCAAACAAATAAAACACAAAACAGTTTATTTCTTTAGGGTGGGAGATTGTCTTTTCTGTTGTCATAGCCGTCCTAGGTGGAGGCTCAGTGTTTTCCCTGCCAGAGATGACACTGCTATTGATATTGAATTAGAGAGAAAAGAGAGTTGTAAAGAGTCAAGTCGACTGTTTGAGATGCCCTTGTAGGATCTCAGCTCTTATTGAAAGACCACAAACCATGTGGTCTTCTAATTCCAGGACCAATTAGTCAGGTGAACTTGGACAAAGGCATTGTTTGTTTCATTAACTACAAAGGGACTGATACTGCCCTACTTACCTGAAAAGAGTTTGGAAAGAACAGATACTATAATATAGAGGACGTGGTATTTTGTAATCACAAGGAGTAACTTACTGAGAATATTGGAACTATTCTGAAGAAGGGGGTAGGTTTTAAGAGCATTGTTTGTTTCCACCATAGCAGTACTTGTTCATAGGTTCTCCCTGAGTCCAGCAAAGGTGTAGAATTTTATTTTTCTGTTGGGTATTGGAGATCTGATTCTTTTAAGCTACTAGCTACAATTATCAATCTCTTGTTCTCACCCAAAATTAACAGAATGTCAGGACCTGGCTTTGACAAGAATGAGATACGGACTTTGTTCCTCACTAGCTAGATAGTTAAGATTAGTTGATAGCCGTTAAACCCACCATGGTCCTGAACATCTGAATCAGGAAATGCCCTTTTTCCCATTGCAAGATGTACTTTATACATTGGTGATGCCACAGTTGCCCCAACCATTGTGGTAAGAATAAGGCATTTACTTGGCCCTCAGGAAAATGAAGATTGCATTTTGTGAACTTACACAGCATAACAAAAACTCAAGTCTTAGACCCATACTCTGGCATAATTTTTCATTTGTCATACTTAAGTCCATTCTACTGCACTCAAACAGTATGTATTAACTGCATTAAGTGCCTCCCATGAGCATTATATGCTTTAGTATGTGGGGAGACTAGGATGGGCTCTTGTGCATGTGCTCCTGACAAATAGTACTTCTTGCTTGCTGGCTCAGGACACATCCTAAATTTGGGAACATGACAATTTTCAATCAGCTTATCCAGGGACTCAGTTTACTTTCTGCCCCTGGATAATTATTTCTTTTGTTCCTTGGTGAGCCCCAGAGAGGTAAACATGACCTTCCTCTAATGTAGAGGCAGTGTTCTCAGTACTATTAAGGGTTTCTTCATCTTTATCCTGCATGGACTCCTTTGGCAGCCCACTGAAACCAAAGAACCCTTCTCAGAAATAATGTCTTTTTTTCTATTCATAGGATAAAATACACTAGAACTCCAGAGGAAAACAATTATATTGAAATAGACTTTTATGTCGAAAGGCTTTAGGTGAAGAACACTTATAGGTGAAGAATCCTTTTGATATAGAACAGTGGTAAGCCACAACAAAGAGATTCACACTATTTATGTTAAGATTTGTATTGATTTTCTTTTGAAGCATTTAACAGAGTTTCATTGGGAATATTTAAACTAGAATAGTATCTTCCCAGTATAGATGCAAAATGCACCCAGTCCAAAGGCCGCCACAGTGGAGGGTCTCAGCTCCCCTATGTGATGCCCTGTCCAAAGAGATGGACCAAAGCCATGCAGGATCTTGAGTACTGAGCCCTGAGTAGGGTCCCGGGAGCTAAGGTAGAGTTGCTGTTGTAAAAGCAAGGAATGAGAAATGCCAGAGACTGAGTATAAGACTGGGTAAAAACTAGAAAGCCTGGGAGGGATCATACCAGAGAGACAAAGTCAAGTCTAAGGACTGAGGTGTTGCTCTAGAGAAAGCAATGATGGATTATGCAAAATGCAGTAGAATCCAAGATGGCTGTATCATGGTATGGCTCATAGTTATAAAGTATCTAGGTCAAGGGAAAATTAAATGTTTTTAGGTAATATCTATAATATTTGACATTACAATACAGAAAAGAGGTATTTTATGCTTTTTATATATTAATAAAAATTTACATTTTCACAAGCAAGCCATAGACATGAAAAACCAAACCTAAAAATGTTCTATAATTTTAGTTGGTCCTTTAGGATAGTGTATTTATTTGTAGTTTCTTTCTGATGATTTGAAAAAGACTTTTTTAAGGCAGCGGACAGATCCTCCTCCCCCACACTGCTTGAGGAGCTAGCATTAATCCTGTGTTCTGACCACCAAACTTCCTTTATTCACCACTCTGTCCTGACCAACAGAGCCACCTTGCGGTCATTGTAGGAAACTCTCCAATCCAGAGTTTCTTTTCCATTGTGCTTCTGGAACTGTAACATGCGGGATCTCCTGGTGGATTTGTTCAAAGAGTGCTGTGCCCTGTTCCTGATTCAGTAGTTCTAGGGTTGGGTTCGGTCACTTTTATTTTTATCAAGTCCCACACTTTGAGAACCACTGCTGTAGCATTATGCTCTTTCTTTTAAGGAGGCTACGCACAGGCTCTACCCTATGCTTTTCAACTATTTCACTGACCACAGATCAGTTCATTTAACACTTCGGGTCAGTTGCTTTCTCATATGAACACACAGTTTCTTACGTAAGTGCCTTTTTGTGATGTTTCATCCACCTTCACCTAAGATATCTTAGGAAAAAAAATATTTTCCTGCTTTCTTTCCCTCTCATTTTTCCCCCTTTGGTTGTAATTAAAATTTTAAAAAGGAAAAAGAGAATCCCGACATGGTCTGATAACCATAGCTAGTTAACACATTTGATTAAGTAAATAACACCACAAATTTTGAAATGTACTAATTGCCATTATACACTGAAGCCTTAGAAAGTGTCCAATTATTTATATCGACAATAAAGTTTCCACTGGCTCCCACATCTTCCTCTAATGAAAAAAAAATGTGCTTTCATAAAAATATAATATTCAGAGTCAAAAAATTCTTCTAGTACTTTGGTGTTATTAACTATATTTTGTTTAAGGCATAAAACAGTATAAATACTATGAGTTAAGGTGGTTTCGAAGAACCATAAACATAATTTCTAATTTTATTTCTCTGTAAAATGGTCCTGGCTTCCAGAGAAATCAACTTATAAATGAACCTTTGGAAATTGCCTCTTTATAAGTTTAGGGCCATGTTCATACAAGACTTTGACATTTCAGTTTCACGTACCTATAGAAATCTCAGAGAACTCTATTTGTAATTAAAAACAAAAACAAAAACACAGGTGATAGAGAAACATCTCTGTGGTGCTTAATACTTTTAGTCAAAGCCAAATGGATTATGATCTGACTTCACGATGACCAAAAACCTCAGAGTGGTCACCGTAGTATTTTTAAAGACCTTACACTTTTATTTTATCTTTGGAGCATTTTGAAAAGAAAACCAAACAAACAGCTGATCCTCCATCTTTTCAGAAAACAAAACAAAAATATGTCCATGGGACATTGACGCATATGCAAATGCCTTAGAACCAGCATGGCAATCCATCAGTCATTTCCCCTATCACTGGTGTCTCCTAGACACTAAACTGAGAAGCTTGTGTGTCCCCTTCAGTGAGACCTCTGGGTGGAGATGAAAGATACATGGCGGACGCCTGACCCCACCTTTGTCAGTGTCTCCACAGCCACTGGGACTTTATAGGCCAAGTGAAAAAATACCAGGGACAAACTTGTAAACAGAGGCTTTCTTTGAAGTTAGGCAGACAAGTGAATTTCAAAACAGTTGCATGTGTAAGTAAAATTGGGCATGCTTTTCCCCCTAGAAACAGCCAGGACTTTTGACACAGCAGAGCCACAAGTGTGGAGCATTTATTTAGTAGGACCTTTGTGACCAGCCATCTCAGATCTCTGGACCTTAGAGAAATAAGGAAAACCATGTGGCAAACTGAAATGCCAGGACTTCTTATGTCTGTTTCCAGGTTTCTTCTTGAGGAAAGATGGAGTCATTTGTCTGCTCTGCATTCAGCCCTGAGATCCAGCTTCCACAGCCCAAGGCATGATAAGGTATTGGTTTATGGAAAATAAATACTCAAGAAAGTAAAGGTATTGCAGACACCCTTTACCCCAGAGACACAAGACCTTGAAGGCAAACATGAGAGTCAGTACTCTGTTACATTCCAAATATTTCCCATCTGGGTTTAAAGTAAACAACTCTAAAGATGTTGAGTTGACTTGGCTCTCAAGTCTCTTTGGACTTGAGACTTTGTGACTAACTGAGACTCAAGAATCTGGGGCTGGGCTGCCCCAAATAGCCCTGGTTGAGGTGTTCTCTCCATGGGCCATTATAGGGTAATTCAGCTCTTGTCTCCTCTGGGCTGAGCCCCATAGAGGATGACAACCATGTTCACTACAATTCACTACAATTCAAATTGAGATTATCCTGCATTATGCTTACTTGAAATTCAAAGCCAAACTCATCAGTGGCAAAGACTGCATTCTCTTATCACAAACATTCTTTTATCATCTATTCGACTCATTACACTTGTCTACTTAATGCCCATCCATATCCAGTTCCAATCGTCTTCAGCTCAGTTGGTGATGACGGTCATGGGGATGGGGAAGCATGGCACACTCTCCTGCCAAGAGCATGGAATTGTCCAGCTTGAGTCCTTTTTTGCCTTCTCCCTTCTTTGTCATCAGGGCATGATTTCTAGCATCTCTAGGTATTTTTGATCACTGAGCTCTTCCTCTGCCAGCCAGCTCCAACATTCTTCATTGATGAGGAGCCAGAGAGCCCAGGCAGAATACCAACGCATCTCACTGTCCAGCAGGGAGCACGTCTGTATTTAGCATGGTAGGAATATCAGCATATGCAAAAAACAGCTGCTGCCTTAGGGTCTCCAGCACCCAAGAACAAAAATAAGTCCAACCAATCTAACATATTTTCCAATGTGTGTCCCAGAAGTTTGAAAAAGCTCCTTAAATTGCTTTTGTTTAAGCATTTTTATGGCCCCAGGGGGAAAAATATCTATCAAATTTAGTAAATGCATTTTACATTGTGGCACTTTGAGATCCAACCATATCATCTGTAATGAAAACAGAGCAACCTTTAAAATAAGTCTAAAAAAAAAAGAAAGAAAGAAAAACCTCTCTCCCAGAGACATGGCCTGAACCAGTGCCAAAGATTTCAAGCTGGTGAACCAGCAAAGGAGTCAGATAAATCAGAATGAGTGTAACAGATCTGATCTATTTCAGCTCAGATTAACCTCTTTACTATGTCTTCAATGGCCAAAAATCCTGGGTTGCAAGAATAAAAGTGTTTAATAGGGCAGAACTTTGGGGAAAAAAATAAAAAGAGAGAAATTGCATAAAGAAAAGTGAGATGTGTGACCATGGCTGTACATGACCCAACTACGGTAAGACTCGAGAGGAGAGGAGGGAAGGATTCCGTAACGTGCCAATCTGAAAGGCAGATTTATTTCACTTGTATATAATAATTCCAGATCCCGGTGACAACTTACATTAGTTGGCAACAGCTGCTTATAGGTCAGGTAACAATAGCATTGAATAACCTCATAATGAACAAATGCGGATTTCACATTGGTGTTAATTACATTTCATGCTCTTCAAAAACACCGAGCAGGCTGTGTGAAAAATATAGAACCCGTTTCTGCTTTTCTGATTATTTTTATCCTGAGGTAAAAGCCCTTTCTAAATCTTAAGAAGGAAGGCACAGGGTGGGACGGTGATCAGGAGTCATGGACCAAGTGCATCTTTCTGAGCCAAGGTCTGCGAATATTTTCCAAGAAAGGACACCCATTCAAGTTTGCAAAGAATGTGTAGAGAAACCTATTCCTGGGGCCTGGACAGGACTGAGACATATTTTATAACATATAGGGGTTCTCTCCTCCTTGTCAGTCACGATGTTGGGTTTAGTCCTGCAATTTAAGTATCACAGTGACTGGAAGAGTCCCGATCTGAATCCACACCTGTAGGCTCTTGGTAAGTGTCTAGCTTGCATTTCTCATGCTTTCCCTTATCCATTTTATTGAGATATAATCGGCATATAAAATTGTTTAAGATATGCAACATAATGATTTGACAAATGTGTAAATTATGAAATGATTATCATAATAACATCTATCACCTCGCATAATTATTTTTTCCTGTGATGAGTACATTTTAATTCTCACACTTTTTAAACAAATTTTTTTAATGTTTGTTTATATTTGAGAGAGAGAGAGAGAGAGCGTGGGTGGGGGAGGGGCAGAGAGAGAGAGGGAGACACTGAATCCGAGGTAGGCTTCAGGCCGCAAGCTGTCAGCAGAGCCCGATGCAGGGCTCAAACTCACCCACCATGAGCTCATGACCTGAGTCAAAGTCGGATGTTTAACCAACTGAGCCACCCAGGTGTCCTTAATTCTCGAATTTTTAAAGTGGATATAAATTTGCCTAGGATCTTATCACAATGTAGGTGCTGATCTAATAGGTCTAGGGTGGAGCTCAAGATTCTGTATTTCAAGGGAGCATCCAGGTAATACCAGATGCCACAGCTCCTTGGACCATACTCCCAGCTAGATTACAAACCTCAGACATTCTAACAGTGTTGAGACTGTACTGAAATTTGAACTCTGAGACAAGAAGTGAGTTGCATCGCATAGCACCCAGTGATGCTGAATGCAGTCGTGCCAAGGCAAGTTGGTCTAGTTTCTGACTCCTTTACCTCATAGTCTACTATGATTTCTCCAAAAACTTTGTTGGGCTGCAGCCACAAACATTGTTCTCATTTTTACTGTAGACATTTTCACATTTACCCAAGGGCACCCTGGAGAGAGCTATGACAAGTCTTTGGATATGTGTTAAAGTTTGTGACCCTTTTTCAACTCTGATATTCAAAAATATTACTTAGAGACAGGAAAATATAATTTTCAAACGCCAGCTCTCTTTCCCACTTGAAGACCCTATTATTGTTTAAATATTTATTAAGAAGACAAAAAGTATATAGCACCAGGCTGAGAACTATAGTCTTCCTTTACAGTGTGAGACTTAGCATAGACTATCCTCACTTTGCACAACTATTCAGATTCTGTGATAAAATCTGGGAGCTTTACATGAATTGTGGTAAATCATGATATTAACGCATGTATTTAATTTCTAATTTTATGACTATTCGAATTTTTATTATGGAAGATATGTTATCAGAAATTGCTCCTATAATGAAGTCTTAAGGTATTTTGCCTGAAACTAAACAAACTCTATTGTATTAGAGGTGACTATAGTACAGCAAGATGTTGTTCTCCATAAGGTTGGTGTAATCACATCTTAGTAGGTCACCAATGGATTTGAGAGTTTTTTACATAATGATAGCTGGAGTCATGGGATGGAACAGGTAATTCAGTGGGATCTTGGGGAATATCTCCTTTAGTCTAATGTCCGTTCTCTAAATCAGGTGAGATGTGCCTTCTTTTATAAAGTTCCTATCCCCTAGGCAAAACATTGAGTAAGATGATTAAAGTTGAAAAGGATATTAGAGTCTTCTAATGTAAATAGGATGACCATAGGATTTCTCTTCCAAACTGGGACATTTTTGAAAGTGAAATGGGGCAGAACTAATAATTATACTTTAATGACAGAGAAAGTAGAACTGTCCTGAGAAAACCAGAATGTGCACACACCCTAAATACAACCTCACCTTCTAATGAGGAGAAAAATCCACCCAACCACATCCCAAACCATTGGCAAACTGACCTCTTTTCCAGAATTCCTCCATGAAGACGGTATTCATTCCTACATAGGGGAGCTTATTCCAGTGTTTGATAGGCTTAGTTATTAAAATGTCTTGAATCAATTGACAAATGGATAAAGAAGTTATGGTACTTATATACAATGGACTACTACGTGGCAATGAGAAAAAATGAAATCTGGCCATGTGTAGCAACATGGATGGAACTGGAGGGTATTATGTTAAGTGAAATAAGTCCGTCAGAAAAAGACAGATACCATATGTTTCCACGAATAGGTGGACTTTGTGAGACTAAGCAAAAACCAGTGGGAGGGGAAGAGGGGAAAGGAAAAAAAGACACAGAGAGGGAGGGAGATAAAACATAAGAGACTCTCAAAGACTAAGAAAAAACTGAGGGTGAGGGGGACGAGGGAGGGGGGAGAGGGGGTGATGGGCATTAAAAAGGGCACATGTTGGGATGAACACTGGGTGTTATATGTAAACCAATTTGAAAATAAACTATTATAAAATTTCAAAAAAAATAAAATAAAATGTCTTGTATGGGGCACCTGGGTGGCTCAGTTTGTTTGAGCATCTAACTCTTGATTTAGGCTCAGATCCTGAACCATGAGATCATGACCTGAGCTGAAGTCAGATGGTTAACCAACTGACCCACCCAGGCACTCAATACCATATTTTTTAGAGTGGATGAAGTTGACTTGGCAACTTTTAAATTCTTCAGTGAAAGGATTAGTGGAAGTCTTGGTTCTTGTGTTTGCAGTATAAGGGACATGGATTGTGTGACCTTCAAGGTCCCTTCTAGTTTTAGAATTCTTCTAGTTTCATGGATGCAGGAATAAGAAGATTCCTGGAGCAGAAGCCTAGGTTCCCACCACATGCCATACTATTAAGTAGCTTTTGTGACTAAGGAAAAGTCCTTCTTTTCCCTGAGGATTTCCACTCTTGTAAAATTAGGAGCTGTACTTAATAATTCCTATGACTTTTCTTGGACCTCAAATTTTATAGGGTTATCTTCTTCTTTCCTTAAGTGTGGCTCATGATATTTATGAGGGAACTGATTTCCTTTGTTTTTCTTGCTGTGTTTTCTTGTGCGTTGCCCAGTGGCCATGTCTAGACTTGGGAACTGGCTTTTGCCAGTGGCCAAGTCCGTGGACCGAGGCAGCTGGGGATAGAGAGCAACTGGGCTTAGAGAAAGTCAAGACCAACTACTATGTCTGTGCAGCAATCTGAGTAGGAAGCGTCAAGTGTGTCAGAACTACACGGTAAAGCTTAACATTTCACTGCACTGTTCACATATTAAGCCCTGAAAAAATAATTGCCAGGTTCTCAGAATTAATTCATAGTCTCCTTTTCCCAGTATGCCACAAAGCATTATAAAAATTAGTATTTTAAATTATGAAATGTTTTAAACATACTTTATAGAGAATAATATTCAGCCTGCAGACACCAGTGAACCTATCCCACTAATTTAATGAATATCAACCTATATCTGTACATTTATTGCATATCTTATTTCTTAAAAAAATATATCATTGCAAATTATTAAAACTCTAAATCTCCCTCCAACTCCTATTCCCTACCCCCTGATGAGTAAACTCTGCCCTGAGTTGACATATATCATTTTTTAAAAAATTCTGCAACACATGTATATATTCTGAAAAAAATACATATGTAGTGATTGTGGACCTTAAAATTATGCATAACTGATATTTTTCTCTAGGAATCTGTGACTTCATTTTTTCCACCTGTTATTTGGTCATGTTGCTACTTGTAAGTCTAATTCACTCAACCTCACTTCATTATAGCATTACATTGTATGAATAAACCTCCTCTTTTATTTATTTACTCCTCTACTGAGAGATACTTTTATAAAAATATTCTGGGAAGGAGAATCCAGGGTTGACTTAAGGAACATTCCTCCAACTTCCATTATATCCTAAGTCTGGCCCTTCTATAGCATCTGTCATGCTGTGTTTTGTCATTGATTATCTTTCTTCGTAACTAGACTAGAAAGACTTGAAAGTAGATATAGTTCAATCATTCATGCAGTCATTCATTCAGCAAGCATTTAAAAAATTGCCAATTATATTCCAGGAAGTTTGCTGTATATATTTTGAAAGTCAAAGACCAAATAGTTCCAAAATAGAGATTTAACCTAGACAAGACATTGTGAACTGGACTGGAGATTTATGGACTAGATTCAACACAGAGTGGAGACTTATATTGTTTTGTTCATAATTAAGCTAACTAACCTAGGTGGTTCAGTCAGTTGAACAGCTCATTCTTGGTTTCAGCTCAGGTCATGATCTCACAGTTAGTGAGTTTGAGCCCCACCTCAGGCTGTGTGCTGTTGGGACTCTCTCTCTCAACATCTCTCTATGCCCCTTCCCTGCTCATTTTTCTCTCTGTCTCTCAAAATAAATAAACATAAAATAACAAAAATTGAGAGACCACATACAAATCCAAGGTTCTGGCTTCCTTACAACACAGCTTATATGCTTCCTTATTGAAAACTGTCTGGGCTTGAATGTTGGCTGTGCCCTTTGGATAAGCCTTGCTTTCTTTACTTGGTGGATGTTCTCATTAATAGTATGTCTTTGGTCCTTATAAATCTTCAAGTTTGTCATGCTTCCCACAGAGGAATATGGAGGATCCAGGGCTCATGCCTTATCTGTAGGCATGATGAGATCATATCTGACAGAAAGACTATGTACAGGGACAGAGCAGAGCATGAGGAGGTAGTACTATCTAAGCAGTAGGTAAAGTGTTCATGAGTGCCAATGATCTTTATTTACCACACAATGGGGCTTTGTTTACTCTCCCATGCTGCTGTGTTCCTGTCACTTTCTCCCTGTACTTCACTCTGTTCTAGCTTTTTATAAAGGCTTTGACCCATTTTTTATGGTAGTGTCTACCATAATTGCATTGTACATTTTGATAATTCAAAAATGGCCTCATTTATGCCATGTAATAATATTTTCTTCAAATTACCTCCCACAATATTAATAATATCCACTTTTATTTTTTTAATTTGAATTTTTTCTGATGGATCTTTGCTCCTCCTTTTTATTCATAAATTTTTAGCATCATGTCGTTGTATATGTTTCCCGTATATGATATATTTTTGGTTTGGGACAATTTATCTTTTGATAAAGAAAATATAGCCACTTTCTATTTATTATTTTTTTGTTTTAATAAGGTAACTTAAGCAAATAATGTTTAATTTACATTTTAGATCTTATTTTACAACTTCAGATTTTGATGCTCTCATTTTTTTGTGTATGTTTTTATTGGTTTGTTTTGTTCCACTGTATGATTATGTTTTGTTATGTAGTTTAATATGTTACAGTGGTGATCAAGATACATAATATTCTGATTCTCAACATATTAGAGATTGGGTTCACATTTATAAGGCATATAATTAAATGTGCATTTCTTTATCAAAGACAATACAAGATACTATTTCATCCATCCCTGCCCAAGGGGCAAGTTAGCATGTCATCATGGCCCCAGCCCTTCCTGCCCCTCAACTCTCTCTCACTGTCATCAGCAGACAGACACCTTTTAATAATTGTGTCATTATTCTATCCATTATATAATGAACTATATAGAGGTATGTTAAAACACTACCAGTTTTCCTTCAAAGGAAAAGGAAGGTTTGTTGTTGCTGTGTTTGATTGATTTTCTTGAGCCCTTTAAACCCTTTCAGGAAAATCACCCAGTTCCCTTGGTCCCTGTGAATGTGTGAGGAGAGGAGCCAATGAGAGAAGGAGAAACTCACATAATGAGGAAGAAGGCTGTTCATAGGCAGTGTTTAGGTGGGTGCCTAGTTTTCTGGTTTCTCTACCCATGGTGACCCAGCATTAAGTCCATTAGGGACCTGGGGTTGGAGTGAGGTGCTGCTTAATTACTAACCTTCATGTTGTTTTAAAGAGAATAATAGAAGAAGGAACTGCTAAGCATGAATGCCAAAAGAAGAGGGTATGAGAAAATCCTAGATAATAGTTTTAAGGTTTCAAGACTCAGTGCTTTACAAATTTGCTTACCTGTCAATTTTAGGAGTGCTGATTGCCTAGGGGTCCTTCCCTTGTGACAACTTACAGGAGATGAGATGGCTGGGGGCTGAAGCTCTGGTAATTTGAAGGCTTGGCTGTCAACTTTGACTTTGTCTTTTGCCTGCTGTTCAATTTTAGGTGTGCCACATTATATGTCTGAGCCCTTGATTCCTGTATGTCTGTTAATAGGAATAGCAGTACTCCCTTTATGGCATTAAGCAAGGTAGCAACCGTAAAGCACTACGCCTGTGCCTAGTAGCTCTTAGGTCATAAGTTAAAATATATTTTTAGATTTGCTGCCTAAGAAATTCCCAAATTTATCAAATTAGCAACTTCAAAATTTGCTTTATATAGGACATCACAGGTCCATAGAAAAATGCGTGGACTGCTAGTCCACAAGGTAGTCATTGAGACAGGACACTGACACGTGGACTTCTTTTTAAGTGTATCAACGAAGATGTTCAATAGTTGCACACTCAGCTCTTCTCTAATTTTCTGACTCAGAAATTCTCAGATCGGTTGCCTTCGTCACCCCATCCCTCTGACTTGTGATGACCTCTTATGTAGTGTATAAATCATTGTTTATCTCCCTTTTCCACTCACAGAATCATCGTTTAATGGTGCTTCCCTTTCCTTCACCCTCATGCTCTCTGTCATACTGACCTGTGTGTCACTTCTAAGCATTGCCTTGACACCCATGGATCACCATTTATCCGGGTCTCCTCTGAAGCTCATTATTTAGCAGTGCTCCCTCTGCTAGGTCTCATCCAGGTGCATCCTGGGCTTCCCTATTTGTTCTTCCTGGATATTTCTGCCTATCCCCATGGTTTCAGTGACCACATATGTTGACTCCCAGTTCTCTATCTCCAGCCAAGGTTTTGATTCTATTCCAATTATTTACTGAACATCTCCACCTGTGGATCTTGCAGAACCCTCAAACTTAACACGTCTCAAAGTGAAGGTCTGTCTCACTTTGTCCCCTCTGTCTTCTGCCTCTTATTCTTCTATGTTGTCTCTCTCTGGGAATGGTCCATGCTTTATCTGGGACATTTGTCAGAAGCCCTAAAGGTCAAAGCTCACTTGTCCTACCTCCTCTCAAGGTTGCAGAACTGTTGAAGTCCTAGTTGCAGTTGCACCAAGTCCATCACACTCTCTTCGCCCCCACCACTGCTGACCTGCCTCTGGCCTTTCTCATATGTGTCTGGATTGATGCCAGAACCCCTTTGCTTTCTGGTTCACTACCTTCTGTTATGTGTTCTCCTCATGCTAAGAGAATAATTGTTTGAAAATGTAATGTGACTTTTTCCATCTTTGAAATCCTATAATGTTTTCTCATAAGCTTTAGGGTAAACCCCAAATCCTAACTATGGCAAACAAAGCCCTTTATCACCTTCCCACTGCCTTCCTCTCCTGCCTCACCTCTCACTACCCTCTGATGACCTCCTAGAGTTCAAGTATAAATATATGCACTCCTCTAAAGACTCCATCTTATCTTGCTGCCTTCCCTTTGTTTAGAACACCTTTCCCTCCCTTTATCATCAGATCTCTTTATTATCTGTGATTTTCTCTTCTTTTTTAAGACCAAGCTGAACTTTCACCTCTTCCACTAGTTTCCCCATGAACCTCTGTGTTGTTAGTCACAATTTAGTTCTTAGTAAGGGACTGTGAACAGAAGTGGCTTTGTGACTTAGAGGCACAAACTGTTAAAAGCAATGTGCTACTTCCATTCCTCTTTCTTTATGACAGAACCTTAGTAGTCACATGTTATAAATGGCATAACTGCCAGAAAGCTTTTGTTTCTCTCTTACCTTTCTCACTCAGGGTCCCACAGAAAACAGGTGGTATCTTTGTAAGGGAATCCGTAAATAATTTTATAAAAGGAAGAATAGTTTAGAGAGGTGTGGGAAATGTTAAGGGAAACAACAATGCGAGGAGGGGGATGAGTGTTGAGGCACCTGAGAACTAGCAACAGGGCATAGGTGGAAATGGTGTCTCTAGAGCCAAGTTGAAAGCTACAGTTAAGGAAGAATGTCCCTAACAGAAGCTATAGTTATAGGAATATACACTAACTAGCATAATATGCAACAAATATGGAAGGGGTGTGAGTTGTAAACACTCCAATGTCTCTTATCCTTTCCTGTGATTTTCAGCTGGTGCTTCCACATTGGCCACACTCGATTGAATCCCAGGGATAATGGAGCTCAAATGATGGAGCCTCTAGAGGTTAGCCTCTCAATGGATATAGGTCATTTGAGGGATAGAATGAAGAATGGGCAGCATATACCCCAAAGTCAGTATCCGATACTCAGCTGAGACTTGGTGGAGGTTGTGAAGGTTTCCCTACCATGTGGATTTCTAGTGAAGAGTAGGAGGTAAGATTAAGACTTAGTCTATTTTAACAGTAGCCTCTAAACCATCCTTACAGCCCTAGTTAATAAATCATATTCTCCAAGTCACCTTCCCTGAACCCTCAAGATGGAGTAAATGCCCTTCTTTATGTTCACTTAGCTTCCATTTTCTACTTCTTTTACAGTACTTACCAAATCATGATGAAATTCTATCTCTCTCTGTGTCTTTCTCCCTCACTAGACTCAAAGTTCTGTAGGAACTGCCTCTTATGCATCTTTGGCATGTGTCTTGTATCTAGGATTAGCATCTTTGGCATTAGCTCCTGGCATGTGTCTAGTTTCTAGGATTCCTCACTTTGACTGATAGATTTTTGCGCAAAAACTCACATTTTACACCAAGTTCTAAGTCCTCAAATTGCAAACTATCTCTCGTATTGCACTGAGAGTGCACATGACACACAGATCACTAATAAACAAGGGTTCATAGCATATGATATAAAATTGATATGGTAGATGGAATAGAATTTCTGGTTCATTGAGGGAACAAGCACAACTATCCAATCCCTTTATGTGTTATATTAACAAGACATCTCAACCAGAACATTGAAGAGCAGCAGTGTGGGACAGGCATAGTGTCTGCCATATGGGTGCTTATCTCCTTTGACAAACCTTCCTGATACAGATAGGTACAGTAAGGCTGATGACAGAACTTTGACATTTTTTTCAGCTTTGCATAGTTGCACTGTGTTTTTATATTTGAAAACAGTATGGTATAATGGAAAGCCCATGGGCATTAGGGTTGAATTAATTCGAGACAAAATTATAGGACACCACTTTATGAGTTTTGACTAGTTTCTTAATTGTTCTGAGCTTCAATTTCCTTACCTATAATGCCTATAAAAGGGGTTGTGTGGGGCTTAAAATTAGAAACTTTTATAAAGGTTAAGGTTCATCGTAGGCACCTGCCATGAATTTGTTCCTTTTGCTTTACATTAATGGCATCATGCTCAGGGACTGGAGATAAGTGATGAGACTATTCCATCCTACACACTCTGTAGAAGTTTAGCTATAAAGTTGCCAATGTAGGTAGGTATGGATGGATATCAAAGGGAAAGACAGGCTTTTGGATATAATTAATGCAAATACCCAAATTGCGTAAGCTACAGTAACTGGATCAGGTCTAAATATGCTCTGTGGTCACCTGTAAACACAAGCTGAGTCTTTGAATCTGGTATTGTGGCAGGTAGGAGCTCCTGTGTTCTTACCCAAACTTCCTTTGCTCTTTATTTCATTATAGCTTATCAGTGTCCTTCTTGAGCCTTCCCAAGGCTCATTTCCCACCTCTTCTCCTGTACAACCCAATATTCACCACAAGCACACAACACACAGCGAACAAAGCTGATGTGGAAGGGAAGTATAAAATCTTCCAAATAAAATGAGGAATGTGAAACCAGTCCGTCTCCATTTTCTGCTGTCAATTCTTGCTGAGTGTCAGAACGCAGTCCCATAGTAGACAATGCCATCTTGTGGTTCTTGTGAAAATCTTTCCTTGGAAAATCCAAGAAGGTCACTGCTTATTTTTCTCCACTAGTGCTCTTTCCTGTCATATTTTTACGGATGAAATCATCATCCCCTAAGATTTCACCTAACAAAAAAAAGAAGCCAGATTATTGATAAAGCAGCAGGTCACTCTACTGTGGGAAAATCCTGCTACCCTATCCGTAAAGAATTTTAATACAATTATGCATTTGACAGAAAGATAAAGGCAGGCTGGCTCATGGTTTGTTTTCCTTGGGAAGCAGTCATGCATTACTTTTAAAATAACATAGACTGGAATACTGATTCCTATGCCCTACTGTCATCCTGTATGTCAGCACTTTGGATAGTGAATCCTGTGCAGAAAAGTCTTATCCACACTTGTCCAAAAATGTTTCCTTTGGGTTACAGTCTGCACATAAAGGTTTCAGCAGCAGAAGCTTTTTGGGCCACGTTTTGGCATTATTTGAGTGTTGCGGGTTTAGCTATATTTCCTTGGAACATAAAAGTTGGAGGTTTTTGTTCATTACCTTTGACACCTCTAGAAAATCAAAACCAGAACTCATTTTGGA
This sequence comes from Paguma larvata, assembly GCA_030068075.1. Taxonomy (NCBI): domain Eukaryota; kingdom Metazoa; phylum Chordata; class Mammalia; order Carnivora; family Viverridae; genus Paguma; species Paguma larvata. The sequence continues at coordinate 82,052,111 of CM057832.1, forward strand.
TGCTGAAGTGATTAATTCATAGTGATCTCAAAGTCGAAATAATGACTTGATGCACTGGAATGTTGCCACAGGAATGTTTTGTCTCTCTTGCATTTGGAAGTGACCAGAAATAGCGTTTTAAAAAAATCTTGTATAAGCACACTGAGTACCTTTATGTATAATAAGCATACTAATATTTCTTACAATGTTTGTAACTCAGTTCTAATGGAATCTACTTAAACCGTGGTTTTAAATTATTAATATTTAAAATTTAATTTGTCATATGCTGTATTAAAATACTTTGACAACATCTGTGGGAATAAACTATGTTTTGGAAGACAATGAGATATATGAGACAATATGAGATATCTCATAACATATTTTCATTCAGTAAATAGATATTCTTTGAGAACTTACTAGGTTCCAGAGACTCTGAGGGCTTAGTACCCAGGAAGGAAAAGATAGGTTTCTGCTCTCAAGTAGTTAATAGTGTATTAGGAGGAATGGACAAATAAATAAGACATTATAAATGTGTGTAATTAGCTCTGTAATTGAGGGTTTTAGGGGTTATATGGGCAAATATTGGAGCAATACAGCAATCCAATATTAAGAACAAATAGGCTTCTAGACAGAAGTGGCAAAATAAAAGATGAGAAAAAGTTTAGGTGAAATAGTTGTGAATTAGTATTTCACCCAGACAGAAAAGTGTGTGCTTTTCTAAAAACTTGCACCATTTGGGGCAACACTTAAAGCAACCATTGCAAACTGGTGTAATAACCTGAATAGCATTCCCACCAGTTTCTCTTTATTAATTTTTCTACTCTCAAACCCATCCTAGACACAGAAGCCTGTAACCTTTTAGAAAATTTAAACTAAAACACAACTCAGAAGGTGATACAAAGAGTAGACTCAAAAATACTATTAAAAATTAAGTTAAAATTCTCAAAATTTTTCAAGTCATTCCACAGGAAGACAAGAAAATAGGAACACAGGAATATGAAACAGAGTAAACAAACAAATAAAACTTAAAAAATGGTAGAGTTAAGCTCTAACATATGATTAATTGCCTTAAATGTAAATAGTCTAAATACATTAATTAAAAGGTAGAGATTGGCAAAGTAAATGAACTCTTCATTTACTTCGTATATTTAACATGAAAAATATGACATGAAATGAATGAATACAATGTGAATGTGAAAAAAATTGATACATTTGAACTTAACAAAGCTAAAACCTTTTGTTCTATCAACACCCCAAATAAGGTGGTTAAAAGGCAAGGTACAAAATGGGAGAATATATTTACAAATTGTATATCTGAGAAAGATTTTGTATGTAGGATATTTAAAAATGCTTCAAAACTCCACAGTTAAAAAAATCCCCAAACAATCCAATTAGAAAATGCAAAATATATCAACAAATATTTCATTGAAGAGGATATATGGATGGCTAATAAACACATTAAAATGTGTTCAACATCATTAGTTGTTAGGAGACTGCAAAGTAAAACCACAATGAGATATCACTACAATCTGCAAAAATAACTAAATTAAAAAAAATAGTAACACCACCAAATTCCTGAAAGGGTTTGGAGAAATTGGATTACTCATACATTTCTGGTAGGAATGTAAAATGGTGTAGTCATTTTACTAAAGAGTTTGTTAGTTTCTTTTAAATCTAAAAATGCATTACTGTATGGCTCGGCAGTTGATTTTGTCCCAGAAAAATGAACGCTTAGATTCACACAAACACTTGCATGTGAGTATCTACAGCAGCTTTCTTTGTAATAGTCAAAGATTAGAAGCAACTAAAATGTCCTTCAATGAGCAAATGGTTCAATAATCTGTGATACATCCACACTATGTAATACTGTTCAGCAGTAAAAAGAATGAACTAGTGAACATGAAACATTTGAATGAATCTACAAAGAATTATACCGAGTGAAAAGCTAATCCTCAAAGATTCTTTGCTTTAGGATTTCATTTATAAAGCATTATTTAAATTACAAAATCATTGAATTCGAAAATAGATTATTGATTGCCATGGGAGGGAATGGGGAAGAGAACAAGAGGGAGGTGTTCGTGGTTATAAAAGGGGAACCACAAAGGACCCTGTGGTGATTGAACAGTCCTGTATCTTGACAGTGTTGGTCATATACGAGCCTATATATGCAATGATAGAACTCAAACCACAGGCTGAGGGAAAATATTTTCAAAAGACATACCCATAAAAGGTTGTTTTCTCAAATATACAAAAAACTCTTGAAACTCAATAAGATTTTAAAATGAACAAAAATAGACCTATATCTATTAAAGAAATTGAATCAATAATCAATAACCTTACAAAACAGAAAGCACCAGGCCCCGATAGGTGCATTGGTGAATTCTACATTGATAAATTCACATGTTTAAGGAAGAAATTATACCAATTCTCTACAATCTCTTTCAAAGAATAGAAGCAGAAGGAATAATTCCCAGCTCATTCTATGATGCCAGCATTACTCTAATGTCAAAACCAGACAAAGAAATTACATCTCTGTCATAAACATATAGATATAAGAATTGCAAATTGAATCTAACAGTGTATAAAAAGAATTATGCACAGAAACCAGATGGGCTTTGTCTCAGTTATGCAAGACTGATTCAACATTTGAAAACCACTTAATGTGATCTATCACTTCAACAGGCTAAAAGAAAAAAGAAAAGCATAATCCTATCAGAAGTTGTAGAAAAACCATTTCACAAATCCAACATGCATTCATGGTAAAAACTCTCAGTAAACTAGGAATAAATAATGTCTTCAACTTAATAAAGAGTAACACAAAACTTCTGTATCCAGCATCATACTTTTAATGGTGAGAAACTTGAAGCATTCCCACTAAAATCAGTTAGAATACAAAAATATCATTTCTTACCACTCCTTTTCAACATCGTACTGGAAATCCTTGCTGATATAATATGACAAGAAAAGGAAATAAAAAAGTTTCGCAGACTGAGAATGTAAAATAAAACCGTCTTTGTTCACAGATGACAAAATTGTGTAGAAAACATGAAATAACTGACCAAAAACCTGGATATAATAAATGCTATAGGGTACAAGATTAATATACAAAAGGCAATTGTTTTCCTATATACTAGCAATGAGTACATGGAATTAGAAATTAAAACACAGGACCATTTATGTTAGTGACCAAAAAAATGAAATACTTAGCTGTAACTCTAATAAAAGATGTATAGGATCTGTATGAGGAAAACTACAAAACTCTGATGAAAGAAATCAAAGACAAACAATAAATGGAGAGAGAGTCTATATTCATGCATAGGAAGACCAAGTATTATCAAGATGTCAGTTTTTTTAAACTTAATATATATATTAAATGCAATCTCAATCAAAATTCCAGCAAGTTATTTTGTGAATATTAACAAACTGATTATAAAGTCTATATGGAGAAGCAAAAGATCCAGAATAGCTAACACAGTATTAAAGAACATATTTGGAGGAGAGACCCTGCCCAACTTCACAACTAATTATAAAGCTGTAGTAATCAATACAGTGTGGTACTGATTAAAGAATGGACAAAAAATTAGTGGAATAGAATAAAGCCCAGGAATAGACCCACATAAATATAGTGAACTAATCTTTAACGAAGGAATAAAGACAATACAGTAAAGATATTTATTTCAAGAAATGGTGCTGGAACAACTGGATATTCACATGTAAAAGAAATAATGATTCTATACCCAGACCTTATACCCTTCATGAAATTCAACTCAACATGGATCATAGACCTAAATTAGAAATGCAAAACTACTCCTAGAAGATAATATTGGAGAAAATGACTTTTTCTATGGTGATGACTTTTTGAGAACAGAAGCCACAGATGGGGAGAAAATATTTGCAAAAGACATATCTGATAAAGGACTGTTACCCAAAATGTACAAAGAATTCTTAAAACTCAATAATAAGAAAACACACAACCTGATTAAAAAATGGTCTGAACACCTTAACAAACACCTCAGCTAAGAAGATACACAGATAACAAATAAGCATATTAAAAGGCTGCTTCACATCATATGTCATTAGGGAAATGCAAAATTAAAATAGCAAGGAGATACTACTAAACACCTATTAAAATGGTTCAGATCCAGAACACTGACAACACCAAATGCTCACATGGATATGGAACACCAGGAACTCTTCACTCATTTCTGGTGGTTAAATACAGCCACTTTGGAAGACAGTTTGGCAGTTTTCTACAAAACTAAACTTACTTTTATGATCCAGAAATCACAGTCCTTGGCATTTACCCAAAGGCGTTGAAACTGTGTCCACACAAAAAATTGCATTCAGATTTTTATGGCAGTCTTATTTACTTTTATCCATTTTATTCAGTCGTCAAAACCTGGAAACAACCAAGATGTCTTTTATGGGTGAATGAATAAACTGTTTTACATAGAGTCAATGGAGTATCACTCAGCACTCAAAAAGAAATGAGTTATCAAGCCATGAAAAGACACGGATGAAACTTAAATGTGTATTACTAGTGAAAGAAGCCCATCTGAAAAGGATATTTGCTGTATGGTTTCAACTATATGACATTCTGGGAAAGGCAAAAAGAAGACAGTAAAAGGATCAGAGGTTGCCAGGGGTGGAATGGGGAAGGGATGATAGGGGAGCACGGAGAATGTTCAGGGCAGTAAAACTACTCCGTATGATACCATAATGGTGGAAATGCATCATTATACACTTGTCAAGATGCATAGAATGTAAAATACCACAAAGAATAGACCTTAATATCAACTGTGGACTTTACGATGCGTCAGTGTAGATTCATGGATCGTAACAAATATGCTACTCCAGTGCATGAGGTTTACAGTGGAAGAGGGGTGAGGTTGTGCCTCAGGGGACACATGGGAACTTCTGTAGATTCTGTTCTGTGTTTTTTTGGGGGAGGTACCTGAAATTGGTCTAAAAAATAAAATCTATTAAAAATGTCATATAACTAAATGCACACATAACTACTATATCTGGAGATGGGCCTTTGGTAGGTAATTAGATCATGGGCGTGGAGCCCTTAGGAGAAGAGACATGCTTCCATTCTCTCTCTATCCCGTGAGGACATAACCAAGAAGGGGTTCCTCATAAGGAACCAAATCAGTCAGAACTCAATCCCCAGACTACTAGGCCTACAGAACTGCAAGAAATAAATTTATGTTTTGTGAGCCGCCCAGTCCATGGTATCGTTTTATAAGAGACTGGAATGACTGAGCAGAGAATGGAAGAAACCAGCCAGGGGCCTGTCCAGAGCAGAGCACATCACAGGAGTGTGCTGTTTAAGAGGTGAGGGTAGAAAACGCCTGCCTGGGTCTTTGAGCTTTGCTTTTGAACTATTCTTACATGATGGAGTCAGGCCAAAGTGTTGCTGTGGGGAGTAAAGACGTTTTGTCCAACAAGTTGGGCGTTTTCTCTTTCTTTTACATTTCCTCATGCTTTCATAGATCCCAGACACCACCTCTGGTGAAGAAGGAGCTATCCGCCTAACGGCAGACAAATAATACATGTGACGATGAACTAGAACAAAACATCCTACCTTCCTATGCCAAATACATGCTTTGTAATTGTTCTTGACCTTGGATCTTCATCTCAGGTGATCATAGGGCCTTATTTGCCCTGTTAATTCATTGATTTCACTCTCAGACCCAGAGTCTGAGTCTCAGTCAGGAACCTGTAGTTATTTTTCAGACTCACCTCTATACAACTTCACAAAAACCGAGAAACTGGCTTTGGTTCCCACCAAGCGAAACGTTTTCCTTCTTTTAAAACTATTAGTTCTCAGCGAAATTGCAATTTAAACTGCTGCATTGTTAAGGTCTTTAGCTACAGTTCTTCCTTCTGTTAATTTTGCCCTTATTTTAATGGGTATCTTCTTAGAGATATTCTTGTGTTTTTTTTTAATTCATTCATTTCACAATATATTTACTGAGCACCTACTAGGAATCAGGTACTGAGCTGGGCACTAGGGTACAGTAGGAAATGAGAGAGACAGACATCTCTGCAGAACTAGATGTGTAAGAAGAGAAAGGGCAAGTAAACTTAGAGAAAACTTTTAATTATGATTAGCATAAATGAGGTAATAAATGTAATGTGAAGAGAGTACCCATGTAGCCATTTTGCATAGAATGATCAGGGACACACTCTGAAATAGTGACATTTGATCGATGGGCTTACCTGAGGCAGCTAGACAAGTGACTTGAAGAAGGGTGCAAGGCAGAAAGGTAAGTGTAATGTCTCAGAAGGGGAAGCTGCCTGACTTATCCAAGGAGCATAAAGGAAGCCGTTGTGGCTGAAGCCTACTGAAGGAGAGAGAAAAAAAGAGAAACAAAGAGACAAGAAGAGAGGGGGAGAGAGAGAGAGAAGCTGACAGAGGACAGATCTTACAAAACCATGTAAAATATAAAAAGGAAGTCTATTTTTATTTGAAGGAGGATGGAAGTTAAATGCTTTTAAGCAGAGTGGAGACTTGATCTAGTTTACATTTTTTAAATTAAACTTTTGTATTTTGAGATAATCATCAATTCCCATGCATTTGTAAAAAATAAAACAGATCCCAAGTACCCTCTACCCAGTTTCCCCCAATGGCAGTATCTCGCAACGTTACAGTACAGTATCACCATGGGGATATTGACAGTGATACAACCCCCACAAATCTTATTTGGATCCCTCAGCACCATCATGTTGGGGATTAGGGGTTCGGCATATGAATTTCAGAGAGGGGGGGGACACAAACATTCAGTCCATAGTAGCTGCCTTATCTCTTCTGACCCCAAATAAGTTGACCAAAGTGTAATTCTTCAATCCCTTGCTCTCAGTCCTGGAGTATAAGAAAACAGACAAACATGAAGCTTTTGTTAGGAACCTCAATTTTTTTCAGTGATGGGACCGTTGACCTTTGCAAAGCCCAGTGTCCAGGGAGGCTTCTCTACCAACAGGTACATGTCCAGCTCCACCCCATGCCCAGTGATCCTTTCTTAAACAGCAGAGCTTAAATGTTTTGTTGTTGTTGCTGTCTTCTTGTAAGCTTTGATTTAGCAATAGTTTTTGAATGAGTTATGTTGCTGTAAAAAGAAAATTTGAAAATGGCTCTACCACACTTCTGATTTTTCTCCTTTCTTTCACAGTAGAATGGCTACCCCTTCTCAGTTCTCTTTGCCGGACATCTCTCATAATTCAGATTTCCAAATGTCAGGTTGCCCCCTAGGTTGACCCTTTTTTCCCCCTGCTCACTCTGTTGTTACCTTATCCAGTTGTTTGACTTTAAATACCATCTACATGCTGATAACTCAAAAACATGTGTTGCCAGCCTTGACGTTGTCTCTGAACCCCTAACTTACCTATTTGGCAGCCTATAAAGTCTTTCCACTTAAATGTGTGCTAAATATCTCAAGTCTGACATGTCTTCCATCCTGAACCCATATTCTTGACTTTTATCCATTGCATACCCCGTGATGCATCCTTCACTAAGTCCTCAATCTCATCAGTCTTTAAAACCTGTCCCATCATTTCTTCCCACCTGAATAGCTGGCATCCTTGTCTCTGTGATTTTCTGCAACAACATCCTGTTTCCTGTATTTCTACTCCTGACCCTCTACAGTCTCTTCAGGGTAGCCAGAGAAATATTTTTAAGCTATAAATCAGATCACAACATTCCCTTGCACAAAATCCTTGAGTGACTTCTAAGTCCTTAACATGGCCATGAGGCCCTGGGCCATTTTCCCATGATTTCTTCTCCTGCCACCCTTCTGGGTGTGACTGTTCCAGTTTGCCTAATCTCCCTGCTATTCCCATTCACACCAAGTACACTGCTCCTCTTGTCTTTGCAACCCTGGACTGTCGTTCCTGAGGATTGAATGTTAAGGACAAAGAGGAGATATAAGATATATCTGATATACATCCTATACTATTTCTAGCATTATATCAGTGGTTCATTTAATCTCATGATGAAGCACTTTATGGAAGAAATATAGATATACATGTACATACCAATAGAAAAGATAGATACTTTGTTCTCCTTTATAGGGCTAGTATTTTATAAAGCAAATAGAGTCTCTGAACTAATTTCTTCAATTAAAAATAATTTTTTAAACTATTCCAGTCCACCCTTCATATTATGAACATTTTCCCATAAAGAAAATAGTGGGGATTCCCCTTTACAAGTTAACTGTTTGTTTTTATTAGATCCTAAATAAGTCTGTTGATTTGTATGCATCAGCTTCTTTGGCTTTTAACATTGCCCTGGCAGAATGTTTTCTACAATCCACCCCTCCCCACCTTCACACAGATACACATACACACAGACCTTCACATGAAACACACACTTACTCCAGCTGATTTCCATTTGCAAGCAGTTGCTTGGACAAGTATTGCTCCCACTTGTTCACATCTGTGCTAATGGAAGTCACAGTCTTCCTGTGAAACAGTGTCATAATGATGGAGGCACCCCCCCCAAAACAAACAAACAAACAAACAAACAAATGAACAAACAAAATCGTCCTGAATCTTGAAGCAATACTGTATCTAACATCGTAAGTCTTGGAAAAGAAAACTTTTCTTCCAACGGTCTGGTATGAGCAGAACCTGCCTACTGGAGGAAGGTAGTATACTACTGAACTTGACAAGGCCTGACTTTTAAGACTGAGTTCACTAGATTCCTCGGCAGTAAAGATAGTGGGATACGTGAACAGAGGCCATCAAACTCTGGCCTTGTCATCTGTTTGGTGCTGTATTCTTTTTTATTCTTTCAGAGTTCAACTTAGTAGCCACCTCCTGTAAACAGTCTCTGTCTGCCATGGCTAGCCCATGTAGAAATGTAGCAGCCTTCCTAAGTCCTGGCAGTGAAGTACAGCAATACTGTTTTATATAGGTATGCTATCTTGACTTCCTTAATGATGCCTTATCTTCCCATTTTACAGTTTGATGTCATGGAGGACTCATGTTAAAATTTTAAAAATTTCAAAAAAATATATTTAACATATATGGCTGCCCATTTATATCAGCTGCAGTACCTTTGAGAAAATGCCGGTGCCTAGGCCCCGACTCCAAGGATTGGAGCTTATCTGGTTGAGGGCGAAGGACAGGTAGAGAGATTATTTTTAGAGGTCCCAAGGTGTTTTCTATTTGCAGTGAAGATTAAAACCACTTGGTTAGGGCATGTTTGAAGACATGTTTTGCTACCTATGAATTCTTTTCTCATATTTTGAAAAAACACAGCTAAGAATTAATACTTCCCAGATCGTTATCACATCTTCCCCATTTTGAACCCTCATCACTGTAGGCAACTACTTAACCCTTCTGAGACTTTGACTTCTCTTTTGTAAAATGGGGGTTTTTGTACATATCAACACCAGAGTTTGTGAGAAATAAATGAAAAAATGTATGAGAAGTACTCAGTTTGAGACTTGGAATAGAAGAGTTGAGGAAGCTTTAGCCATGGCGTGTGCCACCTAGGACAATATCTGCCCCATGGTAGACCCTAAATAAATGTTCATCCTTTCCTCTCTTTCTCTTCTGTTAATTGCTATATTCTTCCCTGATCCCTATCCTTAGAAGCCAGACCTTTGGTATGTAGTAAGAAACCCCTTCTAAATAAGACTGAGGTGTCTAAGTCCTATTTATTTATGTGTTTATTTAATAATTTATTGTCAAGTTGGCTAACATACAGTGTGTACAGTGTGCTCTTGGTTTTAGGGGTAGATTCCCATGATTCATCACTTACGTACAACACTCAGTGTTCATCTCAACAAGTGCCCTCCTCAATGCCCCTTACCAAGTTTCCCCTCTCCCCCACACCCCTCATCAACCCTCAGTTTGTTCTCTTTTGAATCCTGTTCTTTATTGAATTATGTTGTGCTTACTTGTGTGAGAAAGAGTATCATTATAGATATTGTTAAGATATTACTCTGCTTCTAACTTTTGAAGAGAAACATTGAGGGGACAGAACCTGTAGCATTTTCCCCACTCCCCTGGACCCCCCATCTACCCTCATTTTGTTCTCTTTTGAATCCTGTTCCTTCTTGAATTACGTTGTGCTTACTTGTGTAAGAAGGAGTATCGTTACAGATATCATTAAGAAATTACCCTGCTTCTAACTTTTGAAGAGAAACACTGAGGGGACAGAACCTGTAACATTGGGATTTAAGCAGTGAGCAATGCCACGCACCACAGGGAAGTCTCAACTTTCTACAGGATGTTGTTAGTCTAAGCGTGCTCCTTAGATTGGAAGCACCAGTGTCTCCTGGAAACTTGATAGAAAAACATAATTTCAGGCTCCATCCCAGTCTTACCAAATCAGAATCTGCATTTTAGCAAGACGCCCAGGTGATGTGCACATTCAAGTGTGAGAAGTACTCTTGCAGGACGATGAAAAGACGGCTGACAGTTGAAAGCACCCATGAAGCTGGATTACAGAGGTTTCCATATCATTTCGCCTCCACCACTCTTGCCATCTTCAGCCCAGACTGAAAACTCAGTTGCTGAGACCACATTGTAGAATCATTGGGCCTAACTCTGAGTCCAAAACAGCTCTAAATCCAAACCATGCATCCAGCCCCGTTACTGTGAACATGCAGAAACCATTGTCATATTTGCAAGCTGTGCCTTGAATTCCATCATGTTTTGCCCATCCCCAGGTTTCCAGATCTAATTCTCACCTCCTAGCCTTCTGACTCATTGCCTCAGCTCTTATAAGAATCTTTATACTTCCCTCGAGGATCCAACAAAGGGTGATGCTCTTTTATTTCTGACCCTTGGCTTTCCTTCTCTGTCTTTCCTCATATTTTCTACTTGTTCTCACTCTGGCTCCCAGAGCTCACCGAGAGGTCGAGGGCTCCTGGAACTGTACTAGCCACTATGAAAGGAAATCAGACCAAGGAGGCAGATTCCATTGAATCTCTTGAGGGCTGCTTGATCCTTTCAGGAGCCATCAGAACTTCATTCTACCTCTTCAATGGTGAATGGTTCTCTAAAACAACTTTCTGGGAGGAGGAGTGGGGTGGAAGAAGAAGACTGTAAACAGAGCACACATAGCCTGGCCAACACCACTCCCCATTTTCTCTGAAATCCCCATTTTGTAACGGCCTACACATTCTGGCCTTTCTCACTATCCATATTTTCATTCTCAATGAAGTTGTTTATCTGAAAGACACTCTCTGCTTTGCAAACCACAATTACGTTGGAATTAAAACTCAGTCAAAGCTGCGCCTGACATGTAAATTGATAGGTCATTCACGCAGCAGTAGGTAAAGGAACCCACCAACTGGCCTCACTTGTTTTCCTACAGATAAGATATTTTGGTTTATTTTAGTGCATATTGTTTGGCGTTTTAAATTATATATATATATTTTTTATCCCAGTCATTTCTGAAGCAAAACTGACTTCCCTAGTAATTAAATTTTCCCCACAATGGCAATTTCACTGCTTGTTTTCATTTTATTCCAAGACGCCTGTGGATTGTTATGCTGGTGTCAGTTCTCACCCACCCACATCCCTTCAAGGCAGTCGGAGAAAGGTGTCAGCATTTCTAAGGTGGGCCCAGATAATGTGCAGTTCCTACAATTCCACGTTTGGAGGCATGCATCGTATTATTGCAATATATAGGCTGGCTCAGTACATCTTTGGGATTTCTGTTAGAGGCTACTAAATTTGGGAACCCTGAATGCAAAGATACAGCTTTGAATCGACTAAGTTCTATTAAAATACAATTTTAAATCAAATTTACGTATACTTTTATTAATATTATTTGGGGTTTTAAGTTGTATTTTATGTTCCACAATGTCCATTTCAGACATTTGGCTAGAACAAGTAATAGTCTTCTGAGATAGGTAAATTCAGGAAAAGATGGTGCTTGACCCCTGTACATTTAGATGTTCATGTGATGTGCTGGATAGGCTTGACCTATTCTGCTTGATGAACAAACTACTCCCATCCTGTTCACTCCTCCCTGCACTGTGCTACCACTCACATATCACCAGTTGGACAGATCCTTCGTCTGGTCCCTAATGCAGTATTTTTCACATTGCCAGTTTAAATTCTCTCGTAAGTCGTGAAAACAATTTAGGGAGCTTCATACAGTACTTTTAGAAAATTGAATAGATCAGAGTGACTCACGGGCAGAAAGGATAAACAGTGTTTTGTGAGATTTTTATTCCACTGGTGAATATGTATGTATAATTACATGGTAATGTAGATTATATTGCTTTTGGGGGATTGTAGCAAAAAAAGAGTTTGACATGCACAAACAGACCTAATATTGGTTCCTTCTTAAAATGATCCCATGTTCTGGAGATTGATTGAGGATCTTTGTCTTTTAAGAAGTAGAGTCTTGAGGTTGTTATTAAGCCTAATGGTCATCTTCAGGCTGCCCATGTGCAGCACACCCTCAGTCCGACACAAAGAGTATGATGCCTCCTTGAATTATCTGCCGTCACTTCTACTCTCCATCATGTAACGGGTGAAGAAACCTCATTCTTCCCTTGACTCCCAGCCATGGCGATAGGTGGGAAAATGTGAAGTGTAGTTAAAAAGAATCTGAAGAGAATAATTATCATGAAAACAAATATTTAAAGTTGTCAGAGAACTGTTTCAAAAAGACTTCAGGTCCAGGTGGTATTACAGTAGGGGGTTTTCAGAGCTTTAAAGAATAAATACTTATCTCTATATAAATTATTCCATAATACAGGAAAATGGAAAACTTTCCTATTGACTTTACCATGTGAACATATCTTGGCCAAAAAATGGCAACAAAAACCCCAACATGCCAATTGTATCTATTACAATAAGCCTAAAATTCCAAAATTAAATGTTAGGAAATAAAATCTATCTGTTTATTAAAAGAATACATACATGTCAGTGTGATGCCTTAATTGGAGAATATAAACATGGTTCAACATAAATCTATTAATATAATCTCTCTAATTAATAAGGCAAACAAGGAAAATATCTGATCATCTAGATAGATGTGGAAAAGTATTTTGATAAAAGTCAACATTCATTCTCAATTACAAAGCAACACCAATTATGACAACAATGCTTCAGGAAACTCCAATACTACGTACATAAAATTACACATCTGAAACAAGAGTAAGCACATTACATAATGACACAGAAAAGTCAGAAAAATACCAAGAATAGATACTATGACTTCTCTTATTCAGCATTGCACTTTATAGTTCTCTGTAGATGTACATATACCTAAATAATATACTGCTTCATTTTCCTCCTTTAACGTTATATAAATAGCATTATATTGTATGTATTCTTTTGTGATTTGCTCTTTTCACTCAATATTATACTTTTGAGACTGTACTATGTTGATAAGTAGTGTTATGTAACACATTCATTTGAACATTTTTAGTATCCCGCTATATGAATATACCCTAATTTTTCTAATCTTCTGTATATAGGCATATAGTTTGTTTCTAATTGTTTTGCAATTACATGTAATGCTGCTGTGAATATTTATGTGCATGTCTCTTGATCTCACTGTGGAAGAGTTGTTCTAGGGTATATAAATCTAGGAATGGAATTCTTGAATCATTTGGCAAACATACATTCAACTTTATAAAATAGTGCTTTGTTATTTTCCAGTGTGCTTGTACCAGTGTATAATTTTACCCCAAGAGTGAATGAAAAGTTCTGTCACTCTAGTCCTCATCACATTTGTTATTCTAAAGATAAAAATATTTGCTAATCTATTAGGTATGAAATTCCAATGTGTTATGGTTTTATTTTGTGTTTTCCTTACACTGATGTAATTGAGCATCTTTTCATATGTCCTGTTCTCTGAAATGTTTGTTCATATCACTTGCCAGTTTTCACTAGGGCCATTTTTTTTATTGATTTGTAGAAGTTATTTATATATTTTGACACAGATTCTTTGTAATGTGTTGACAATATCTTCCCAGTGTATGGTTTGTCTTGTCACTCTGATGGTGTCTTTGGATGTCTCATTACCTTTCTGACTCTCATTAATTTCAAGAATTAATAAGATACTTTCATGTTTCTAGGTAAACAACTATAATAGCTATGAATAATAAGAGTCATCTTTATTTTTGAATCTTAAAAACTTCTATGTCTTTGCCTGGCTAGGATGTTCAATCTAATTTTGAATAGAAGTCATGATGGTGAAAATTCTCATCTTGTGTTGCAAAACATATTTATTATATCACCATTGGATATGATGTCTGCTTAGGTTTTATATATATATCTTCCTTACATTATGGAAATTATTTTCTTTTCCTGATTGTGAAAATTTATCAATTTTCCTACATCTTTTGAGATAATTATGTGTTTTCTCCCATTCAATCAGTTAACTTGGCAGATTGCCCTACTAGATTTTCTAATGTGGCACCAGTCTTGCTTTTGTGGAAAAATCCAAATAAGTAATATTTGGGGATAGAGTTTGCTAATATTTATTAGGATATTTTCCTCTATGTTGGTGAGTGAGGTTACCTATCCTTATCTTTTTTAGTCTTCTCAGACTTTAGCATTTTTATTAGTTGCCCTAAATTAGTTCTTTTCTGAAAGAGTTTGTGTAAGATTTTAACTTTCTTTTATTTGAATGCAGGTGGAATTTGCTTATAAAACCATCCAAGTCTATTTTCTTTGTGGAAAGATTTTTAACTATAAGGTCCATTTCTCTAATGTTTATGGAACTATTAAGGTCTCCTTGTTCTTCCAATGAAACTTGGTAATTTATATTTTTCTAGGAATCTGTGTATTTTACCAAAATTTTCTAATTTAGTGGCATAAAATGACTCATAAAAGATGCTTAATTTAAATATCTGTTATGTTTGTGTTTATAAACTTTATTATTTGAATCTTGTTTATTTTTACTGTTCCTTTATTTGTATTGATCAGTCTTGCCAAAAGGTTTTCTCATATTGTTTTTTTGGAAGAATCAGCTCTTGACTTTGTTGATTTCTCTAGATTCTATTATATTTTTTATTTACATTTTGTTATTTTTTCTCTTTTGTTTTTTCTTCTATCTGTACTTTGGGTTGTTTCAGGTTTTTCTGCCCCCCTAACTTTTCATGTTAATAAGCCCTGTTCATTACATTTTTAGATTTTCTTCTTTTCAATTTAAGCATTTAAATCTATCAGATTTCCTCTAAATGACATTTAGCTGTGGCCCATAAGTTTTGATATATTATACTTTCAGTTGTAAGGGTTTTTTTTCCCCCATTGTGTTGTCTTTTTTAAACCATAGATTCTTTAGTGTGGTTTTACATTTCCAAATGTGTGTTTTTCTTAGCTATTTTTGTTAATTTATATCAAAAATTCTGTTGGGAGTGTTATTAGGAACATACAAATTTTATGTTTTAACTTCCTGGGAATTTGAAAATTTACTGAAAATTAATTTTATCAGCATGCAGTAACCTGTAACTCTGATAACACTATCTTCCTTGAAGACTATTATATATTATTAAAATAACTAGCCCTTTTCATTGGAACTGATCCATTATATCATCTCCTGTTCTTTTATAGTCAGCCTTACTGAGTATTCCTGTTTCAGTCATATCTCTTTTAAAGAGCTTCTAACTTGATTTCCTTGAGCTTTGACTGGATTCCAATTTTGCAATCTAAAAATCTGTCTTTGAACTGACAAAGTAATTACATTTATACTGATTGTGATTACTGAAATATATACATTTATTTTAATTTTTTAATTATATATGGTAAAATATACATAAAATAAATTTATGTTCTTAACCAGTTTTTTAAGGGTACATTTCAGCAGTAGTAAGTATATTCACATTGTTGTGCAAACAATCTCTGGAACTCTTTTCATCTTGAAACTAAAACTCTATACTCATTAAACAACAACTCCCCATTCCTTACTCCCTGTACCCCTGGCAACCACTCTACTTCCCATCTTCATAATTTTGACTACTCTAGGTACCTCGTTTAATTGGAATCATGGAGTATTTTTCTCTTTATGACTGAATTATTTGGCTTAACAAGGGCATCCTTTAAGTTCATCCATGGAGTATGTCAAGACTGAAATATTATTTTATATGTATATAGCACATTTTGTTTATGTATTCATCTGTCATTAGACACTTGCGTTGCTTTTGGCTATTGCCATAAACACGGGTGTAAAGATATGTCTTAGAGAACCTCATCTCGGTTCTTTTGAATATGGCCAAAAGTGGGATTCCTGGAACATATGGTAATTCTGTCTTTAACTTTTTGAGAAACCACACAGTTTTCCACAGTGGCTGCACCATTTTACATTCCCAGCAACACTGCACAAGGGTCCCAATTTCTCCACATCCTTTTTTTAAAAAAATATTTTATTTTATTTTATTGAGAGAGAGAGAGAAACAGAGCACAAGCAGGGAAGGGACAGAGAAATAGGGAGACACAGAATCTGAAGCAGGCTCTAGGCTCTGAGCTGTCAGCACAGAACCCAACGCAGGGCTCATACTCAGGAACCATGAGATCACGACCCGTACTGAAGTTGGACACTTAACCAACTGAGCCACCTAGGTGCTCCTCTTCATATTCTTGCAAACATTTTTTATTTTCTGTTGTATTGTTGTTTGATAGTACCCATCTTAATGGGAGTGAAGTGGTAACTCATTGTGGTTGTGACTTGCATTTCTCTTAATTACTAATGTTGAGCATTTTTTTCATGTGCTTACTGGGCATTTGCATATATTCTTTGGAGAAAATGTCTATTGATGTCTGTCTGTTTTTATTAGGCCTTTTGTTATTATTGTTGAGTTCTTTGTATATTCTGGGTATTAACTTTTTATCAGAAATATGACTTGTAAATATTTTCTGTCATTTCATAGATTGCCTTTTCACTCTGACGCACAAAAGGTTTTAATTTTGATGTGGTCCAGTATATTTTGTTATTGTTTGTGCTTTTGAGGTTATATATAAGAAATCATTGCTAAGTTAAATGTCATAAAGCTTTTCTATTATATTTTATTCTGATAGTTTTATAGAGTTAGCTCTTATATTTGGGTATTGGAATTATTTTGAGTTAATTTTTGCATATGGTGTTAAGATGAGGGACTACCTGCATTCTTTTCCGTATGGATATCCAGTTTGAAAAGACTCATTTTGCCATTGAACACTCAGCACCCTAGTTGAAAAACATTTGATCATACATATAAGAGTTAATTTCTTGGCTCACTATTCATTTTATTGGTCTATATTTCTCTTTATGCCAGTGCTACAGTGTTTTGATTATTATAGGTTTGTAATATTTTTTTAAAATCACGAAATGTGAAACCTCCAGTTTTGTTCTTTTTCAAAGTGTTTTGGCTGTGTGGGGTCCTTTGAGATACTATATGAATTTTAAGATGGATTTTTCTATCTCTGCAAAACTATCATTGGAATTTTGGCAGTGATTGCACTGAATTTTAGATTGCTTTGGATGATATTGACATCTTAACAATGCTCAGTTGTCCAGTGCATATACACAAGATGTCTTTCCATTTATCTGTATCTTCTTTAATTTCTTTCAGCAGTGCTATGTAGTTTTCATCGTATAGTTTCTTCACCTCCATGGTTAAGTTTATTCCTAAGTATTTTATATTTTTTATGTTGTTATAAGTAGAATTTTTAAAAAATTTCTTTTTAAGATTGTTCATTGCTAGGGTATAGAGATGCATCTGATTTTTATGTGTTGGTTTTTTATCTTGAAATTTTCATTAACTAGTTCTAACAGTTTATTTCCCTTTTGTTTAATCATTAGGGTTTCCTATATAAGATCATGTCATTTCTGAATAGAGATACTTTTCCTTTTTTATTTAACTGGGTCAAACAATGTATACATATTTATGTTTGTTTTATTTTATTTTAATTTATATTCAAGTTAGTTAACATAAAGTGTGGTCTTGGCTTCAGGAGTAGAACCCAGTGACTCATCTCTTGTATATGACACCCACTGCTCATCCCAAAAGGTGCCCTTCTTAGTACCCAACACCCATTTAACCCACCCCCTCACCTACTTCCCCTCCAGCAACCCTCAGTTTACTCTCTGTATTTAAGGGTCTCTTATGATTTGCCTCTCTCTCTGTTTTTATCTTATTTTTCCTTTCCTTCTCCTGTGTTCATTTGTTGAGTTTCTCAAATTCCACATATGGGTAAAATCATATGGTATCTGTCTTTCTCTGACTGATTTATTTCGCTCAGTAGAATACTCTTCAGTTCCATCCACATGGTTGCAAATGGCAAGATTTCATTCCTTTTTATTTCCAAGTAGTATTCCATATGTGTGTGTGTGTGTGTGTGTGTGTGTGTGTATCACATCTTCTTTATCCATTCATCAGTCGACGGACATTTGAGCTCTTTCCATAATTTGGCTATCATTGATAGTGCTGCTTTAAACATTGGGGTGCATGTGCCTTTGAATCACCAGTTTTGTATCCCACAGATAAATTCCTAGTAGTGCAATTGCTGGGTCGTAGGGTAGTTTTATTTTTAATTTTTTGAAGAACCTCCATACTGTTTTCCAGAGTGGCTGCACCAGTTGCATTCCCACCAACAGTGGGAAAGAGTTCCCCTTTCTCCACATCCTTGCCAAGATCTGGTGTTTCCTGAGTTGTTAATTTTAGCCATTCTGACAGGTTTGAGGTGGTATCTCACTGTGGTTTGATTTGTGTGTTTTCCTGATGATGAGTGATGTTGAGCATTTTTTCATGTGTCTGTTTGCCATCTGGATGTCTTCTTTGGAGAGAGGTCTATTCATGTCTTCCCATTTCTTTACTGGATTGTTTGCTTTATGGGCATTGAGTTTGGTAAATTCTTTGTAGATTTTGAATACCAACCTTTTATCCAATATATCATTTGCAAATAGATTCTCCCATTCCAGCAGTTTGACTTTTAGTTTTGTTGATGGTTTCCTTTGCTATGAAAAAGATTTTATGAGATATTTTTCATTTTTTATAATTTATGTGTCTTTTATTTCTTTTTCTTGAGAATTTCTCTGGGTAGGACTTCTAGCACTATGTTGAAAAGAAGGGGCAAAAATAGGCTTTCTGGTTTTGTTCCAGATCTTAGAGGGAAAGGTCTTTCAGGCTTTCATCATTGAGTGTATTACCTGTTAGTTTTTCATATGTGACCTTTATTATATTGAGATTGTTTTCTTCTCTTTTTAGTTTAAGTGTTTTCATCATGACAGGGTGTAGAATTTTGTGAAATATTTTCTCTGTGTCAGTTGACATTGTCACATGTTTTTCCCCCAACGTTCTGTTAATGGGGTATATTACGTCAACTGATTTTCATATGTTGAAGCATCTTTTCATTCCAGGAATAAATCCCAGTTGTTGATGGTATATAATCCTTTTAATATGCTATAATTAATTCTGATTGCTAGTATTTTGTTGAGGATATTTGTATCACTATTCATTAAGGAATATTGGTCTATGGTTTTATTATAGTTTTTTCATCTCACTTTGTTGTCAGTGTAATATTGGCCTCATAGAATGAGTTTGGAAGAGGTGCCTCCTTATCAGTTTTTTAGAAGAGTTTGAGGAAGATTAGCATTAATTCTTTAAACATTTGGTAGAATTACCCAGTGAAGTCATGTTTCTGATTCAGTCTCCTTACTACTTATAGATATGTCAGATTTTTTATTTCTTCATGATTCAGTATTGGGCAGTTGTGTGTTTCTAGAAATTTATCCATTTCATCTAGGTTATTCTTGGTATAAAGTTGTTTATAGCACTTTTTCATAATCCTTTTTATTTATGTAAAATTAGTGGTAATATTTCCTCTTTCACTTTTTTATTTTAGTTATTTGGAGCTTCTCTCTCCTTTTTTTTTTGAGTCCAGCTGAGACTTGTCAATTTTGTTGATCTTTTTGAAGAACAACTCTTGGTTTTGTTGATTTCTGCTGTTGTTTTTCTATTCCATATTCTGTTTATCTCAGCTCCAGTCTTTATTATTTACTTTCTCCTACTAGTTTTGGGTTTAGTGGTTTTTTTTCCTTCTAATTCCTTAAGATGGAAAGTTAGAGAGTTGATTTAAGATCTTTCTTTTTTTAATTTTACATTAAAAAACATTATAGTTAAAACTTTTCCTCCTAGCTTAGTTTTCACTGAATTCTACAGATTTTGGAGTATTTGTTTTCATTTTTCTTTGTCTGAATATACTTTCTAATTTCCCTTGTGATTTGTAATTGTTTCATTCAATCAGTCTGTGTTTACTGACTTCTTTGCTCATCATTCAGGATTTCAGATCTTTCTTCTGAGATTATTTTCTTTGTCCTCAAGTTCATCCTTTAGAAATCCCTTTAGTGAATTAGAGGGCAAACCCTCTCTATTTAGTTGCTCTGAAAATATCTTTATTTCATCTTATCTCCCAAGAAATGGTTTCACCAGATGTAGAAGTCCAGGTTTCTGCATTTCAAAGACTCAGTGCCAGAGCCTTTCTCCTCCACTGTTGCTGTGGTAGGCTGGATAGTGGTCCCTCAAAGATGTCCATGTCCGAGTCCTTGGGACCTATGAATACAGTACCTTTGATTGTAAAAAGCAGTTTACAGATATGATTAAATTAGGGAGATGGGGAGATTATTCTAGATTATTCAGATGCACCCAATGTAATCACAAGGGTCATGTAAGAGATGGGCAGGTGGGTCAAAGTCACTAGTATGATGTGTGATAACAAAAGAAGAGATTGGACTGATGCAACCACAGGTTGACAGCTCTAGAAGCCTGAAAGGGGCAAGATTTCTTGGAATCTCTAGAGGGAACTTACCCTGCTGACATCTTGATTTTAGTCCCCTAGAAGTCATTTTGGACTTCTAACCTTACGAATTGTAAGAAAATTAATGTGTGGGGCTTTTAGACCCTACATTTCTGGTGATTTGTTATAGCAGCAGTAGGAAACTAAAGCAGTTGCTTTTGAGGAATCTGTTGTCAGTCTAATTATAGTTCTGTTATTGATCATTTGTTTTTTGTTTTCTCTGGCTGCTCAACTTACAAAGTTTTCAACTTTTCTTTGATATTCTTGAAGTTTATTTCGATGCCTAAGTGTGGATACTTTCATTTACCCCGTTTGAATTTTCTAACTGGTGTCTCTAATCATTACTGGAAAATTCTCATTTATTGCCTCTTCTATTATCTCTCCTCTATTCTCACTGTTTTCTCCTCCTGGAATTCCATTTACATTTGCAGATCTTTTTCACTCGGTCCTTTGTCTCTTAACCTCTCTCATATTTCTCACCTCTGATTGCCTGTACTATATCCTCTGTTTCTCACATGTATTTTCCATATTCCCTCTTAAGCTATATCCCATATTCTGCTTATTCCTCTCTTTGACTTTTTAATAGAAATGGCTGTATTTACATTTCTAAAAGTTATGTTTAGTTTTTCAAACATATGGTCACTTTTAATAATGTGTTTTTTTCATCCTACATTCAATATGCTCATTTATTTCTATAAACATTTAAAACTCCTGGGTTTACTTACTATGTTCAATCATTCCATGATCTACAGACTTTATAGACCTAATAATGTGCTTTGTTGTTTCTCTTGACTCTTGCTCATGGTTTTCATTCCTTCCTATGTTTAGTAAGTTTGTGAGCTCCTCTGCCTTGGTCTTTTATCTACAAAAATTCTTTTAGACGTGTGCATGGTGTGTTCCTCCTGAGGGAATTTGCATTTACTTCTATTAGGCACCTTGGAAATTATCAACCAGGAAAGACTTTAAACTAAATTTTAGCTTCAAATTTTTTATTACATAGTACAAAATCAAGCCCCAAACCTCTGTGTTTTGTGGGTTTGTGTTTAGGGATTTTAATGGGAGACTTTTTTTTCTTTTTTACTCCTCTATCTGCTCTGTCCAAGTCAAGCCAGGGACATATCACTGCTGTCTCCTTCTGCATGGTAGATTTTTTTTCTAGGTCACCTACTGATCAAGTCACATTTTTGATGACATATGTGTAAGGGGATTCCAATCAAACCTCCCACATTGCTTAGGCCCAGGGCTTTGCTGCAGTCCTATCAGTCCATTAAAACCCAGGACCTAAGTCACCAGGGACTGGCAGATATCTTGAGGGCAAAACAGACTCTAGTACTTGCTTATTAGTTCCTGGGTTTTCACTTCTTGTCATTTCTAGCCTCTGAGATTCCTTTATTTTCCTGGCAGCTCATGTATACATTAAGAAATATGTCATCAATATTTTATGCAGCATCTTTTGGTGTGAGGTCTCTAAAAATCTAGTATGCCATATTTTTGTAAAGTTCCTTGGATTCATTAGCTATTTCTGTGTAACAAATTATCCTAGTACTTAATGTCTTCAAGCAACAGCTCTTCTCTCCCAGGTACAGTGGGCTAGGAATCTATTTGCAGCTTTTGTTATCAGGCTGCAATAAAGGTGTTGGCCAGAGCTTTAGTCATTTTGTGGCTCAACCAGGGAAGGATCTGCTGCTAAGCTCACTCATGTGCTTGTTGGCAGGTCACAGGATATTTATGTCCTGGCTCACTCACACAGCAGTTGGCAAGGTTCAGGCCCTTGCTGGCTGTTGGTTATAGACATTATTTCCTTGCCACTTGGGTCTTTCCACAGGGCCACTAGCAACAGAGGAACTTGCTTCTTCTAGAGTGAAGGCTCTGAGAAAAAGAGAGGCAGAGAAAGTAAAGACACTGCGAGAAAGTGAGCAACATGGAGGTTACATCTGTTTGTAACCTAGTCTCAGAAGTGACATCCCATAACTTTTGCCCTCTTCTGTTCATTAGAGGAAAGTGATAATTTCCAGCATGTTCTCAGGGGAAGGTGATTATACAGGTGTGTGAATACCAGAAGGCAAGGATTATTTGGAGCCATTTTAAAGGCTGCCTACTTCAGTTTTATAATTTTATTTTTGAAAAATGAGCATCAAAATAGAAAAAAATGTTTAAGAACATATGTACACGCATTATTCTCAAAGAAGAAATTTAAATGGCTGATAAATATACAAAAATTGTATGCTTCCTCTAGTAATCAAAGAAATACTATTTAAAACAGCAATTAGGTAACAATTTTTACCTAGCAGATTAACAAAGTCCTTTTTAATATCATTGAGTGTAGACGAGAAAATACAGAAATGAGCAACACTGTGCAATGCTAGTGACTGTAAATTAGTATCTTCTTTGTAGTTTAATTTGGGACTATGTCAATATACTTAAAAATATATCCTTAAAAGTCTTGACATGAAATCTATATTAAAATTTATTTTTATTGTAAGTTTTTACAATGAGAGGCTCGTCCTAAGGAAAATTTCAAAAACATGAATATGTTTATGTAAAATGTACTCATCTTTATGGTAAGCTCATTGGGAATAAATATCTAAAAGAAGTCATTGGTAAATAAATTACTCATTATGATCATAAGAGAAAACTATGCCTCTGTTAAAAGTAATATTACAAAGCTGCATATGTTAACATGGAAAGATGTACCCAACATAGTGTTAGTAAGTGAAATAATGTATATCATATGATCAACTTTTATTACATATGATGTTCAATATATGTAATGTTCTTACATGTATATATAGAAAAATAGCAAGTTATAGCTAATACTGTTAATGAGGTCATCTCTAGGTAATGAAATTACAGTTGACTCATTAATTTCTTGCTTATCTGTGTTGTCTAAATTCTTAGTATATGATACATAAAGCTTCTATTATTATAAGTTTAAACAAAAATAATGTTTTTATAAAATAAAAAATAACAGGTATAATCCAAGCAGCCTCCTGTAAGATATAACTTCCCAATTATTTAGTAATTTTTTCCTAAAATTTTTGTTAACAGTTCAGAGGTATACATTTGTCGGTGGGTTGAAAGTAAGCGTGTAATTCAGATATTAATTTGGAATGCAGGAGTCCTGCCATTAAGAATTTCCCACTCTGGACCCACAGATAATTGTGCAGTTTATCAAATTTCCACATCAGAGCCCCATTACCAACTAATAATTAAAATTAACAAATTTCTTCTAATGCACGGTGCCAAGCAGTTTCTACATCACCAGCTTACTTAAACCATCACAATCCTTCTGTGAGATGGGTATCCCAATTATGATCCTTTTTTAAAATGAAACAGATTCACTGAGACCAGATATTGCTAAGGACGTGGTTATTAGCCAATAGAAGAGTTGAGTTTGAAGACTCCGCACCATTGACCATGGGTCCATGGGAGACTTTTAGCCTCCAGAACTTGTTTGTGCCTTGTCCATCCTGCGGCACTCTGCTATGTGCAGGGAGCAGAGAGATAAGCAAAACCTTGTTTTGCCCTTGAGTAGTTTAAGTCCCGCAGGTGCCCTTCTCTCCTACCAGTTGGTTTTGCAAAAAGGTATCTGGCACAGACCATTCTTCATACACCAAGAGGCTCCTGTGGCTCCCTCATTGGCCAAACTCTGTGCCATTCATGTAGTGATTTCCTTAGCTGCACTTTATATCTTGCCAGTGCCTTGGGTGGCTGGCTTCTCTAAGTGCAAGAACTTCCCTTAGTTCTTAACACTGCACAAAGTTCAAAAATCTTTCTTTGCACCAGCAATGGGGGTGGAGGATCTCTGGTGTCCAACTGGTCACTGAGTATCACCGACGAAAATATGAAATGGTCCTCATAGGAAAATGTAAAATGTTCCCTCAAGGCACTCTTCCTTGACTGCAATAAGGAGTGGGGAAGTGGTAGTTAGAACCCTCCGCGGGGCAATCTGAGAAGTTTGAATTAGAAGCATTGAATTTAGTTATTGCTTTAATTTCTATTTGATTTCCACTTTTAATATGTATACCATTTTATGGGTCTTCGGATGAAGTTCTATTTTCGTAGTTGTGCTGTGCCACATTTGTTGTCTACTTGTATTTTCAAAATACCCTTTTTCTGATTTAAGAAAGAAAGTGCCATGTGTCATTAAAAAGCAAACTGCTAAAAGGAAAAAAAACTCTAGGGGCAGAACGGAATTAGACAGCCTGTTTTAAGAGTCTGACCTGAAATGTTATCTTATTAACTATAGTTAATGCATTTAGCTAATATATTAATTGTCCTCTTTACATTCCATTTATGCTCTGAATCTCCATTTGAGATAATATATTTATTAATAATGTAATTATTGTTATTTAAAAATGTACCCCTGACTCTGTGTTTATATTAATTGCTACTCAAGGGGAGAAGTCAATCAGTTACTAGGGTAGCTGTGACCTAAGGGAAGAGAAAGAGGAATAGGATTCAGGTGGATTAGTGGGAAAAATAGGGATCCCTGTGCTCTGACCTACTAATTGTGTGGTTTTGGATAAATCACTCAGGCTCCCCGGAAAATATGGTGAATGACGATTATAGAGTTTAGGATCAAACAGGATAATTCATATAATGATACCAGCTCATATTTATTCAAAGTTTACTAGTCCTGGCACTGCTCTAAGTCCGTTAGAAGAATTATTTTATTTGTCACAACACTGTCTTTTAGTAAGTACTATTATTATCATCATCATCATCCCCAATTTACAGTTGAGAAGACCAGGCCACGGAATGGATTGAATCATTAGCTCAGAGTTGCACAGCTAATAATAAAGGCAAGATTCAGGCATTTGGTCCTAATGCTCACACTCTTAGCCACTGGGCCACTGAGAGGTATTGCCTTTCAAGTAAAATCTCTGAGTCTTAGTGATGCATAGTAAAGTTTTGTTATTATTATCGTCAGGGCCTCTAAAATGTGGGCATTAAAAACCACTTTGAAGAGCTATAATAAAGGTAAACAAGAATTGCATGTAAAATTACATGGCATAGACCAGTTTCTTGATATATACAAAGCATCTTTTGGATTCAGTTCTTCATAGGACAAAGTAAGAGACAGCTGGGTGAATAGAGAGACCAAGGGGTTCATCTCGGGGTGGCAGTGAGGGACTTGGGGCCACTATGGGTTTCAGTGGGGAGATGTGAAGAATTCTGTCGGATGCTCTTGCTACTCCATTCTGGGGCTTCCGCAACTAGAAGCCCAGATTCTAGGCATCCAGCAAAAGTATCTTCTCTGACATGAAATTGCCACTGTAGGTAGAATTCTATATTAGAAAAAAATCTTGCACTAGCAGTAGGGGCAAAATAAAATGCTTAGATGTGTTTCATTGCTTAGAGAAAAGAACCCATGGAGAGAAGGTTGTTGAAGAAGGGAGTAGTTGAGCATCATGATTAAAACAAAGAGATTCAAACTGGCCTAGATTCTCTCTCCAGTACTGCCACTCACAGGGTGCCATCACCTTTACACTCTCTAAGCTGCTATTTATTTGTGAATGGGTACAAGAGTTGTTGCTACCTTATAGGACTGTTGGGAAGATGAAAGAGAATATTGCCTGTAAAACACTTAGTACTGTGGCTAAGTTGAAACTCAAACGTTAGCTTGTACTGTGATTATTATTATGGTTGATGGAATAAAAACCCTTTAATAACCCGGCACATTGTTTGTGTGTAATGGACACACAGCAGGTGCCTATTACCTGGTATTATTAGAAAAATCATGGTTAGAAAAATAGTGATTGCCATTAATCAGTTGTGATATTTGGTTTGTCTTCCCTGTTCAGGGCTGTGACCTTAGAAAAGTCATTTTCCCACCTTGAGCCTTGTTTCCTGTATCTGTGAGATGAAAGAGTGGGACTCAATTAGTAGCTCCTAAACACGGAGAGGCAGATGTGTACTAATACAACCCCTTATTTTCTTGGGCCATGTTGGAACTGTCTCTATAAAACTGCTGATTGTCCCTTAGTCTGAAATGAAGTCCTTCCGACATTCTTACTGTTACTAATTTATTTCATGAACCAGTGATGATAGTAGCCTTTAAAAAAATGGGTTTTGGCAAAATACGATGTTGGCAAATCCTATAAATGTCCATACTCCTTCTGTTTTAAAATGTATTTTAAGGGTTACCTGGCTGGTTCAGTCAGTGGAGCATGCAACTTCTGATCTCGGGACCATGAGCTTGAGCCCCACATTGGGCATAGAGTTCGCTTTAAAGGAATTAAAATATATTTTAAGTATACTGCTCTGTGACAGAATTTTGGGAACGATCACAGCCACGATGATTTCTAAAACACTTCCCAACACTCTTAGCTTGTAACAGAGAGCACGGAGCATCTTTGCTGCTGGGGAAGTAGAGAAATAGATGGTGGAGAAGAGATTTAGCCTGTGGTGTCAGGCCAGTGGCGAGACCCTCAGATGGAAGCAATAAAGGAAGAAAACTCTGAAAGGGGGACAGAAGCATTTGTTTTTCCTTCTAATAAATGTTTATGGATTACAAACTACAGCCCAGACACCATGCTGGACACCAAACATGAAATGGTCAATGTAGTGGTTTGAATGGTGGCTTACCTACAAAACCATGTCCATGTTCTAACACCTTTGGCTAAGATAATTAGTACCAGAAGAGGGGTGGTGCTATTACAAATGCCTAAAAATGTGAAAGTGGCTTCAGAACCTGGCAATGAGCAGAGACTGAGAGAGTTTGGAGCTACTTCTAGAAAAGGCCTACTTTATCATGATTGCATGGTTAGGGGGAATTCTCCTGAGGGCTTAGGAAAAGGGACAAACTGTAAAGAAGGACTCAGTCTTTGCAGGGGATACTAAAGAAATCCTGCATAGAATTTTGGTAGAAATATGGATGGTCAAGGTCATTGTGATGAGGGCTCAGACGGACATGAGGAACATGTTATTGGAAACTGGAGGTAAAGTGTTCCTTGTTACAAAGCAGCTGAGACCTCGGCTGAATCGTGTTCATGTCCTAGTGTTCTGTGGAAGGTAGATTTCGTGAGCACTGGAATTGGGGTATTTGACTAAATAAATGTCTAAGCAAAGTGTTGAGGGAGCGGTCTGGCTTTTTTTGAATGCTTATAGTAAAATGTAAGAAGAGAGAAATGATTTAAAGGTGGAATTGTTAATCACAAGAGAAACGAGAGTTGAAATTTTGGAAAATTCTCTGCTTATCCATATTGAAAGAAATAAGAAAGTGTGTTCAGGAGAGGATAAAGGTGTGGCTAAGTGACTTTTTGAGATTAGTCAGTTATCTAACCAGAAGCCAGACCAGCTGGAAGAATGACGCCAGAAGACATTTCAGAGATCCTAGGGTTCACCTTCTGACCATAGGCTCAAAGTGCAAAGGGCTGCTGGGCAGAATGAGTTCAAAGCTGCCTCGCATTACTGGCTCAGCTACTCACATTCCAGTACCATACTCCGCAGCTGCTCCATATTCTCTTCGGGGGGGGAGGGGACAGGCCAGGTACCACGCTGGCCCGATGGCTGGCCTTCTGGAGGACACAGGTGGTAACCCTTGGCAGCATCAGTATGTGCCTTCTCTGTAGGTGCACAGACTTGCAAGAGCTGTGGAGGAGGGGCCCCTGCTGAGAGTCTTTAGTAGGACAGTGCCTAGGATTCCAGCTCAAAAAGGACTCAAACCCGGGAGAGATATGAAATGAGGTATATCCAACAGTGCCAGGGGGGTGGGCCACACAAAACTGTGGAAGGGGAACTCCTCCCACACAGTGGGACTTAAGTTTTTGAACTTGCTAGACACCCTTTCTTTTTTCCTTTGTCTCCCTTTTGGGGTGGACATACTTACCCTGTGCCTGACCCATCCTTGTAGTTTGGAAACACATAACTCGTTTGACTTCACAGATTCACAGCTGGAGAGTGAGTTCACCTCAGGATGAACCTGCCTTGAGTCTCACCCTTATCTTATTTAGGTGATGTTCAGATGGCACTTTGCACTGAGACTTTTGAGTTGATGCTGGAACATGTTAAAAACTTTGGGGTCTATAGGAATGGAATGAATGTACTCTACATGTGAAAGGAATGTGAATATTAGGGGGCCAGGGTGGAATGCTGTGGTCTGAATATGCCCCTCCACAAATTTTTATGTTGCAATTCTAACCCGCAAAGGTGGTGTTATGTAATAGGAGGTGGAGCCTTTGGCTTAGGTAATGAGGCTGGAGTCTTCATGAATTGGATTAGCATCCTTATGAAAGACACCCCAAGGAGCTCCTTGGCCCCTTGTACCATGTGAGGACACAGCAAGAAGGCCAGTTACCAGGGCTCCCAGAAACTTTAACAGTCAGTAAGTTAGACACAGCACCTTGCCTGCAAGGAGCTTAGAGAGAGAGAGACACACACACACACACACACACACACACACACACACACACACATACACACAGAGAGAGAGAGAGAGAGAGAGAGAGAGAGAGAAGAGAGAGAATACAAGCATTGCAATCAAGAGTCACAACAGTGACATTGTAATATGATAGAGAAGAGCTGGGTGCCCGGGGCACTTCTAACATGCCAAGGATAACCTACTTAGACGAAGACTCAGGGACACTTTCCTCTGCAGGTTGAGCAGGAACAGAGGCTGCCTCCTATCTTTCTGCTCTTGCCTCTGTGTATCCACAGCCTGTCAGGGACATATAATATAGAATATATTCTATATTCCTGAATCCTGAATCTCTGCTCCTCCACCTGGAAGGTGTACAGATTGCAGCTGCCTGGCCTCTGGGCCTGGCCTCTGAATCTGCCGGTCAAGACTGATGAAGCAGAGCACTGTGAGTGATACCAAGCACTGGAAATGCTGCCAAATGTGTGCAAGAGAGCCCAGCAGGTGCCAGCAACCAGGACTCCCTAGCAGAGGGCAAGTCCACCCCCTACCAGTCCCGACGCTCACTGATTTTGCAGCACGTTGTTCGTTAGGAAATCTCTTGGCATTTATGAGGCAGAGATAGAAATCAACAGACCAAGAATCCCAGTTTAAATTTCAGGGAGTTCACCATGAAAAAGCCACGGGCATAAAGATAAATTCCATTAACGTTGGCAGGGGTGCATATGTACAGGTGAAATAGGGGCTTTTTCTTTTGATTTTTACATTTTCTGGCACTGCAATTTTT
This sequence comes from Paguma larvata, assembly GCA_030068075.1. NCBI lineage: Eukaryota > Metazoa > Chordata > Mammalia > Carnivora > Viverridae > Paguma > Paguma larvata. The sequence goes on from CM057832.1 coordinate 82,081,993, forward strand.
CTCCTTTTAAAGCATTATTCTTAAGGACATATGCAAGCATTGACAAACTAGACAGGAAGCTTGGGGAATATGAATACGTGTAAATACCAAATCAGACATTTTTTAAGGATGTCATTTATTCTAAAGTGTGTAAGAATTACTTTAAAGCCATTAGTGTCTGGAATTCTCTAAAGGTAGAGACACGTTTTAAAAACACACTTTTCCTATCAGACTTTAATAATGTTAGAGGCAGATCCTTTTTTTCAGCAGCAAAGAAACAAAAAATATTGCTTTTGACCTGACAAGCCATAACATCTGCCTGTAAAGCTTTTCATCAGGATCTCAAACACATCTTGAGGTGTTCAGTCATAAAGCATTATTCTGATTAGAAATTTCAAGAAAGAAAATCTGTGATGTTGACTTGAGTACTATAAGTTCTATATTTAGGGGTAAGTCAAACTTTGAACAGAATTTATTATTTGACTTTAGATTATTGTGGACTTTGACATGTTTCTTTAAAGTTCCCTTTGGCATCCTTGGAATTGGAGGCAAAGAGCGATTCTTCTTTCTTACTTCTACCCACCCTCGAATTATGTATCAGACATCTTTGTAAGCATCTTCTTTACACCTTTGTAAAGCTCTGTAGATGACATAATACAAGGATAAAGTATTAAATTAAGTAACCAGTCAACGCTTTTAAACAAATCACAAAAATCTGCCAACCTTTAAGAGTAAACTTCTCTTTATAAAAAGAATGATTTAAAATAAGGAAGACAATCACGGATGACTCCATTTGCATTTTATTTCCAGCAGTTTCCAAGACTTCCATTATCTCCTGGTGCTTCCTGTCCCACATATCTTCAGGGCAAGTCGGTAGCAGTTCTGGACCAACCCTATGAAGACTTACTGTAAACTATTTTTACCAGCATTACCAGCTTTCCCTGCTCCTGGAGAAGTTCCAGTTTGATGGCAATTGATTCTAATTGTAGATGGGAAAATGGGTTTGGAAGGATGCAAACCCTTTCTGGAATGATACTCTTGCCAGTTTTGGGAACTGGTCTGGCAGGAAGTCATAGACATTTGCCTGAAATGATGTGGCCTCCTTCTCTTTCTCTCTCCCTCCTTCCTTCCTTATTAGAAGATTGTGCAGAGTTTCTCAGAAAACTCTCCCCCATCAATTTTATAGTTGAAATAGAGTGATTTTGATTCTTGGTACCAAGAATAGGGAAGGGACAAAGCCAGGAGGAGTGGAGGAAACAAGCAAGAGAACAGAGGAGAGAAAGAACAACATTGTACAGACACTGTGTGTTCTCAGCTTCTGTCCCAATGACATATTTGCTCATTCATTTGAACATGTACCTGGAATTAATATTAGTCCCTGCAAACAAAGGAATGATCCCTGGAAGGTTTCAGGCATTTATTTCACCTTCCCATAGTTTGACTTGTAGAATAAATAGAAAATAACTTTCAGACCGAGCAACGTGTCAGAGGTGACAATTTTGTGATGTCTATAAATCTGAACTTTCTCCTAACCACTCTGTGGGAAACACCACTCTTGTCAGCACAGAACCTTGAGATGATAATTAAAGGACATTTCCAATGCTCTTGGTATGTCGAAGCATTTGAAAGTATGTAACACACAATTTGATCATGAAAATAAAGACAAATTGTAATTACTTTGGTGTAAGTTTGCTGTATCTGAAAGAAAACCTGAGGACTTAAATGATTAATCCATGGCAAATTCTTAGAAGAGCCAGGAACCTAGCTGGTGTTCCATAATATCAACTACCATTATTATTACCTAGGCTTTCTCTTCCTGGCAGAAATGTTATTTCACTTTAGAAACTGCATGTTTATAGGTATTAGAAGAAGCTGGAAAAACAAGTTGAATTTAAAAGAAATCTGAGGGGCACCTGGATGGCTCATTTGGTTAAGCATCTGATTCTTAATTTCAGCTCTTGTCATGATCTCACATGTCATGAGTTCAAGCGCTGTGTTGGGCTCTATGCTGATAGCGCCAAACCTACTTGGGATTCTCTGTCCCTCTCTATCTGTCCCTCCCCTATTCTTGTGCTCTCTCTCTCTCTCTCTCTCTCTCAAAATAAATAAACATTTAAAAAGAATAAAAGGAATCTGGGGCACCTGGATGGCTCAGTTGGTTAAGCATCCAACTCTTGGTTTCAGGTCAGGTCATGATCTCATGGTTCATGAGTCAAAGCCCCACAGTGGGCTCTGCCCTGACCCTGCAGAGCCTGTTTGAGATTCTGTCTCTCACTCTCTCTCTCTTCCCCTCCCCCACTCATGCTCTGTCTCTGTCAAGATAAATTGATAAAAGTAATAAAAATTTAAAAAATGAAAGTAATCTGAGTAATCCCTTGGCCCCAGGGGACAAAAATGTTTGTCTTATCCATACTGGATGTCGAAGTTTGCATGTGATATAATCTCACTTCTGTTTCGTATTCAGAGAAGTGAATATTAGTTTAGGAGTATTGGTAGAAAGGATTTAGGATCTGCCGTCAGACTCATGTTAAAACTATGTCATATTTTGTGATTGGAGTCGTTATATCCACCGTAGCATCGTCTGTGAAATGGGAGTAATCGCCCTTGCAGTTGGAGATAAGGTACCATGTAAGCATATGTGAAAACTGGGTCTGGTTATAAAATGTGTTCACTGTAATATGTTGTGACATAAGCACGTTGTATTCTGAAGGATAAGAACAAACTGACTGAGTCATCTAGGAAAGTAGCTCTGAGAACCTTGACTTACAGCCCTGGCTCTAGAATCTAAATGTTCAGGAACTTCACTTTCAATACTAATGATATTATTCATTCCTTACTATCTACCAGACTTAGTCCTATACGCTTTATGTTTTAACTCACGTAAACCTCAAATGATCCTGAGGGTGCTACTATTATTATACCCATTTGATAGATGAGAAAGCTGAAGCACAAAAATGTTGACAGACTTGCCAAAAATTATACATCTAGGAAGTAGAAAAACAGAGATTCGGTCCAAGACCATCTGGCTCCAGATTCCAGGCTGGTATTCGTTACACGCTGCTGCCTCTACAGCAACAATCTGCAAGTTGAAATATCAAGACGTTATTTCCAATGCTTTAAAATATTATTTACACTACAAACTAGTCTAGGTGATTTTCTAAAAACAGGCTTTTGCAGTTTTGCAGTCATTGCCAAAAGCATGTAAAATGTGAGTTTGGGGGATTTACTAAGAATTCAAACATCGCTTTCAGATTCCTCTGTGGAATTTCACAGGAATAGAAGTGACTTCATTTTAATATCATAAGCATTTGGCATTTCACCCATCTGTAATTGGAAGGACACTGAACTAAGTCTTTCATCCTGACCTCAGGCAGCCATTTAATCCATCAGTCAGTCCATGCCACCAAGGCACTTGGATTTATGTGAAAAATTGACATTCGTGAAAATCAGGGGAAAGGTGGGTCCAAGTGTTGTTCTGCATTGACAGTGACCCATCGGTCTCCTTGGTGCTCTCTCTCGAGGCCTCTCCTCCGTACATTTATAGCTGAAGAATCTGGTTTGGCTGTTGAGAAGTTTGGGTGACCATATTAAAAATACTTTGTAGGTGTTATTGCCACGATTGTTAGGACGGCCCTCGTGTTATACTTTGCTCTGACCCGGTGAGGAGCCCACCACTCTGAGCCATCTGCTTCCGGCCAGCTGCCAGCCCTCTGCAGGTGCCTGTGGTCTCTCTGAAGAGCTGCTTCTTTTCCCTTCTCTTCCCTCTCACACATCCTGCCTCAAACACTGTGCTCTGCCTTGGGATTGAAGGATGGCCTTGATTACAAATGCCTGCTCAGACAGGCCCAGCCTCCCAAAGAGAAAGCCTGCCGTGGCCTTGGCAGCATCTGAGGTGGCACTCTGAGCTGAGCCAGGGACACTCAGAATCTACTGCAGCTCCTGTCTCTTGATTAGGCCCCGGAGCCGAGGCCTCCAGGAGGAGCCACACTTGTCAGCTGTCAGTCAGGAGGCAGCCTGTCCCTCCTAGGCACTGCCCCTACTACAGGGGGGTGACCAGACTGTAAAAATGAAATAGACTTCAGTGGGATGCCAGAAATTCATTTTCTCCCTCTGATGCTTTCATCTCACTCATTTCACTGTGTTTACAGGCCCACGGGTTTCCTGAGGGCAGCCATGATTTAGATTTACAGTTCCCCAGGCAGTCTGATTCTGAGGAAAAGTTATAACACCTGTAATGTATTACTGTCTCCTAGAGGAGCAAAGAATGTCAGGGGCTGGGGAGGTTGCCTACCCCAATAACTACAGGCTCTCTCTGCATTGCAGCACCGGAAAAATGCAGGCTGGCCTGAACGAGCTGTGGCCTCCTCATTATCTACATGCACGTAAGCACACAACGCAGGCAGGTTCTTAGAGATCTGGTATGCTGATGGTGGGGAGAGTGGTGGTGACTTCACTATGTCTGCATAGCTGCAGTGTAGGCAGCCACTTTCCAGACGGTGGATAGGAAAGAGAAAAGTCTGACACAAGGCTCAGAGATTAGGCTTGATTTGGGGGGGATGATGCGGAACATAAGATGCTCTGTCTGGGATGGCGAGAGGGCTTGCCGTTAACAAAAACAGAGACTTCCTACAAAGGTTTGTGTATTTTGTTGATTCTTTTTCACTTAAAATCCAGTACAACTTTGCTAAGAGTAAGAGAATCCACATTAAGATGAGTCCCGAGGGGTGTAGTCTGATGGACACATGCTAGGTGAAAGCAAGGCAACTAAGCCCTGCCCTGCAAGGTGCCAACTGTGCCTCATTCTCAGGTAGGAATTCATCTCTTTGAGGGCCTGGATGCTGCCACTCAGCTCAGTGCCCACTTAGGGAGCAAAACTACAACAAAGTCACTTTCTGAAAACAGAAAAGGAGACATGCATTTGAAATGTTAAGCCAGGTTTCATCTCCAGCTTGCCTCTAGCACAGGCTCTGAAACATGGAGATCCAAAGACTCCATTGTCCTTCCTCATGGTGCCCTGTCCTTGTTCTTGGAGATGGTGTGTGAATTCAGTTCACTACTCCTGACATGTACACATTGCTCTGACTTGCCTTGGGTAGACAATATCCTGAGATACTCATTCACTTCTGTGTCTCCCCCTCCTCCTTCTTCTCTGTTGTCTTGTGTGTGAGAGGGGCCGTTGGCTCTTGTGAACCATCACGTCGGTGTGTATGAAGACTGTATCAGTGAAGATGTGCTCAAATCGCCAAGCAGAAATACATACTTGCAACTGTATAGTTAAATGTGGATTATTAATTTAAACAACAAGTGTACCATTAGAAGACTGTCCTCTAGAATCCAGTGGTAATCTCAAAACCTAAAAGAACATGATGAGCCTTAACATCAATGTTCATCTTGCCTTCTCCCCTGGTGCCAATGGTTATGGGGGTGCCTGCAACCATAACTTTGGTACATCACTTTTTTAAATTGGTACTAGACTCACTGTTAGACGTGATCTGGAACACTGAAGGGAAAAAAACAAGTTTCCTTTAAGTTTTGACACTTCAGTCAAGGTTATTAATTTTTAAGATGTGGAGCCATTTGGGAGGACTGGCTAAAAGCTTGCAGATAGATCTCAAAGGGAAATTTTATTTCAAAGAGAGGACAAAGACTAAATATCTGGGAAAGCCGTAAAGAGGATCAAGCATCCTAGCAGGTTCAGAAACTCTGTTTCCTTTGCCTTCTAGAAACACATTTCTCAGCTTCCCTTGTAGTAAAGTAGAATGCTGTGATTGTCTTCTGGCCAACTTTCAGGTCTGGTCCCCTGTAAACTTGGATGGGTGAGGAGGAAAATGAGGCCCTAAAGCATGTAGAGTCACATAATACAAGGGGCCTGGTCCCTGAATGACAACATAGAACAGAGTCCTCACTGTACCCTTATTCCCTCTACCTCTCCCTGTCCCCATCACATACTCACATTCCGTGCCATGTTAGACTCTCACATGAATAAGAAAAAAAACCTCTTATTTTGTCAAACCACTGAGGTGTTGGGACTTATTCATTTTATATGATAAAATCAGTGATGTTTTGTTAGGTTAAAAACAGTACAGGAACTTCATCTTTTGATAAATGTTAACATACTTTCCCAATCCTTTATTACTAATGGACTTTTTCTTTCTCCATCGCTGGTGCTTTATTTTTGTTGAGTAAGCTCACGTCACCAAAGAAGACAGGAAAGATGATCAGTCTGGATAAACAGTCCCAGAAGTACATGACATTTTGCAAATAGTAACACAAAGAAGTATTCAGAAGAAGTAAGTAAGATTGTATTAAACAGGCTCTTGCTTCCATTCAGTCCAGTTGAGAACCTTAATCTTAAGGAGAGCATCTCCTCTTTCCTTATGTACTATAAATAACTGAATAAAATGGTTTGAAAGATACTATAGCATTCTTAAAGCAAAATTACAGGTAAGAGTAATAATAGCTTACATTTATAGTAGGCTTAATATAGGCCAATCATTGTGCTAAGCACTTTATATGAATTATTCCTTTAAAAGATAAATTGATGCCTAGGAGGTCATGTAATTTGCTTAAGTTTACATAGCTAGGAAGCAGCAGATCCAGGAATCCAATAATCCAAGACAGCCTGGCTCCAAAGTCCATGCTCTTAAATACCATACTTCCCCTAATGAAAGATCAACAAATGTCAAGTTATCCGTAAGATGAATGGTGCATTCTGACCATCCTTAATGAAAAAACAGGTCCATATTTCCAGAACAAAAATAAAAATCCACTTTAACTTGCTATACATAACAAAGGCTTTGAAATGGTAAGTGCATGATGACCAGTCTGTATAGGACTTCTAACAGGCAGGCTCTTTCCTCAGTTCAGAATCCTCACTATTGATTTTCATGCCCCGTGGACGTGTTGCTTTGGCTTTATGTGATTTTTCTGCACCATGTTTGACTGTGGCCAGATGCCACCTTATCTAACTCTGTATTCCAAGTAGTACTCAGGCCTGCCTTCCTGTGACAGAGCAAACTCAAGGTGAAAGAGACATTCAGAGAATGGTGCCTGCCAACTTCCCCAAGGATTCTTTTTTTTATTTTTATTTTTACTCTTCCACAAGATGTCACTGCCACGGTCGCACTCTAGCATGGCTTGGGACAGCTACAGCGGAATTTCTTGCTGTTCCTATATTAAGAATGTGTTCTCAGAAACAGCTGGTGTGTTACAAATGTAACCGAGTGCCTTAAGAAGTGGGATGATTGGAATCCCACTCCTAAGCACACAGACTGTCGATATTTGAGAGTTGGTAAATGACATGGCAGGATGGGGTGCAATGGGGATCAGAGGGAGATGAGCATGAGAGAGCCAAGCTCCATGCATCTGCTGGCACTGTGAACCTGTCTTCCACCCAACCATGACCAAAGAGGACTTTTGCGGGAAGTAGTTGGTTTGTATTTGTAAATCAGTTCTCAGATCCTCGCAGTAATATGTTGGCTGAGAAGAATGCTTTATGACAGTCTTCATGGACAAACATGGGTGGCATATGGATAGCTGCGAGCAGTTGCTCTTCATCTCTTTTGAGGCAAAATGGTCAAATTAGCATGGGAGGACTTTTTGTTCAGTTCTATCTAATATAAAGGGGCATATTAGCAATAGAGGCTTCACAATTTCTTGTAAAAATAATCACAATGGACATTAATTGAATGATTTATAGTCTGCAGTTCAGTTTTACACGCATCGTCCCAGTTGATCTATAAGAAAAGCTAGGTGGGAGAAACGAATGTTAATGTTATCATCCCCACTTTACAGATGAAGAAACTGAGAGTCAAGAGGTTAAATGACTTGCCCAGCCTACCTACCTAGGAAGTGATGCTGTGTCCATCACCTCTCTGATTTCCCTCCTTCTTCAATTTCATGCTACATCCATTACTTCTGTCTCCTCCCTCCTTTTCACTCTTATGTTTGGCTTCTACAATAGTGTATTTCTGCTTCTTAATCGACCATGTTGATCATTCTTGTCAGTTTCATTTCTTGGATATTTTTACCTCTCTTCTTTGAAGTACTGACATTCTAAATATTCATTTGTTCTTTCTCTTCTCTCTCTTTTTTGGTAAACTTTCATTAGCAAAACTCATCCATCCCCATTGGATAGAAACCAGAGATTAGTGTGCTCAGCAGTAATCGTTTACTTCGATCTCTATTTTATCTTCCCATACAATAAAAGCTAGAAAGTTAAAAATTAGCAACTCCCTTGCAGCTAGGTTTCAGGGTACAGAATAAGTTTCACCAATGAGAAAATATGTAAGGTATTTCAATGTCTTTACTGAGGTGTAATTCAGTTCCATGCAATTCTCCCATTTAAAAGTGTATAATTCAATGACTTTTAGTACATTTACAGAACATACAACCACCAGCACAATCAAGAAAAGATGTACTTTTGAAAGGCAAAAGTGAGGCCAGAGTCATATGTTTACTGCTTTTGATCGTTATTGCTGGCAGGCACAATCATGGAAGCATTGGGTTTGTAGCATTTAGTCCCTGACTTCGTCTATGTCGAGAGGCAGTTGTATCAGTTACTGTAGTGGTTTCCTGATTACTTGATTGAGCTTTCTAATTATGACAGTGATTGTAGTTTTCCTAGCACATTATTTCTGCAGCCATTTTCTGGGCATTATTCCTAGAAATTCAATTTAGAGTCGACTCCTCCAGCTTTTCCAACGATTTCATGAACGCTTAATTCCCTGTATTAATTTATTGCTGAAAAAGGTAGTGAGGGTTATTTGTTTCTTACAAATGGACTAATTTGAGCTTGATGTTTATATCTTTAACCTCCAACTTCTTATGAATCTTCTCTACTTGAGAGATACCCCATAGTCAACATGCCCCAAGTGAATTGATTTAACCTCATTTAAGACTTATTCTGTTACCCCAAGGAATGGCTCTACTGAACAGCCTAGTTACCAGGCCACTAACCTTGGGGTTATCCTTAACTATTTTTCCTTTTAACTTCCCTTTCTTCCCCTGTAATCAGTTAATCAGCCACCAAATCCTATATCTATCATCTTAACTTAGACCTTTCTCTGTTTGCCAGATTGTTACAGTGTCTTTATTCCTACTGGACTCCTTCCTACTCTTAGATCATCCCCCACGGAGGCCAGAGTGATCTATCTAAGGTGCCATTCTCATAAAGCCATTTTCTTTCTTTAAGATTCTTCAGTAACCCCCCTCGCTTAAAGAGTAAAATGTAAAATTTAAGTTCCCTACTGTGGTTTTCAAGGCCCTTCATGACTTCATGACTCTGTCTAGCTCTCTAGACTTATTTTCTGCTTTTTTCTTATCTCACATTTTCTATTTTAGTCATATTAAACTGTACTCCATGGCTCTTCACACTCTTAACTTTTGTGTATGCATTTTCTCAACCTTAATTTTACTGTTGAATTTTTATTTATCCTTCAAAAACCTTACTCACTTGTCATCTCTTTGACTGTAAAGACTTCACTGACCAGCTTTTCTAAATTCCCCCTCTATAACTCAGTATGATCAATTGCTCCTTCCTCTCCTCCACTTGGTGCATCCTGTTATTGCCCATATCTCATGTGTTGTGGTCATCACACTAGCATTGTACTATGTTTCACACCTGTGCATCCCTAGCACCTAACAAAGAGCCTGATACACAACAGATATTCAGAATATATTTGAAGAACTTATCTGAACTTGAACCCATTCCCGTTCAGGTCATCTTTCTACTAAATGTTTAAGAAAAAAAGTAGCTAAATCACAGTGTGGGCTCCAGCCTGCCTATAATTTGAGGCATTGTGGTATAATCAAGAAAGCCCTCTTCAGAAATTTTATTTCTAAATATATACCTGAGAGATTAAAATCAAGAATTAAGACATATTTTACATCAGAGTTCTTAGCAGCATTATCCACAACAGCCAAAGGTGAAACAACTCAAATTCCCATAAGCAGATGAATAGATAAACAAAAATGCAATAGTTACATATAATAGAACGTTATTCAGCCATAAAAAGGAAGGAGGTTCTGACATATGCTACAACATGGATGAACCTTGAAAACATGCTAAGTAAAATAAGCCAGACACAAGAGGATAGATATTATATAATTACACTAATGTAAGGCAACTAAAGGAGTCAAATTTATAGTGGTTACCAGGAGCTGAGGTGAATAGAGAATGGAAAGTTATTGTTTAATGGATACAGATCTTAGTTTAGGACGATAAAAATGTCCTGGTGAGAAAGAGTAAGGATCATTGCACAAAAGTGTTAATATCCTGATGCATTGATATTTACATTTAAAATAGGTAAAATGGTAAATTTTATGTTATACATATTTTACTACAATAGAAAGAAACTAGTATCCTATTCAGGATATATGAGTTCCATTCTCAGATCTTCCATCACACAGCTATTTTATAAAATTGAGCTTGATATTCTACTTTCCTAGAGCTCACTTTTCTAATCGGTATAATGAAACATCCAAAGTAAAGGCTTGACGGTTCCTTCTAGCTATAGCATAATTTTGCCATCTACCGGAATAATCAGTTCTATTTGGTTGAGGGTCCATGTCAATGACCATGCCACAGAAGATTCACCACATCACCATCCTGGAGAGCCTTCACACTATTTCTCCTGCAGGTTCATGGAGGGCAGCTAAGCTACAACAGAATGGTGCTAGTATCAGTTGACTGGAATGTGGTACTTCCTTTGTGTCCATGGCATATCCCAAGTGGAGCAAACTATCAATCCAGGATATAGTTAACCATCGATTCATCCATTAATTCATTCAGCATTCACTAGGTGTGTGCCATGTGTCAGGAAATACTAAGTGCCAGGGATATAGATATCAATTAGACATCTGTGGTTTAGAGCGTTCGTGGTATAGTGGGAGACACTGGCATGTTAATGAACACTAAAATAAAAGGATTTTGCATTAAGAAAATCAAAACAGAGATATGTACAAAGAACTATGGGATTTGTAAAGAGTCACTTATTGCCTGTGGGAAGTAAAACATCACAGAAAAGTTTAATTTTGAGCTAGTCTTAGAAGAAACTTATGAATCAGGAGCTGAATAAGGGAATTTCTGACTTTTACCTTTCTTGATCTACCACCTGTGTTCGTTTTGCCCCTAAATGGCAGCTGATTATGAGAATTCAGGAAAGGTTGCCATATCCATGGCAGGATGGTGTCTATAAATGGCATTTTTTCCCTCAAATCTGGTATCTTCTGATACATTCTCATAGATATATCCTCTCCTAATATCTCTTAAGGACCCCCTTAGGCAAAGAGAAAATATTACCTACAATCTGCTATTCTCTTAATAGCTCCGCCAATGTTTGCTGTTCCAATGTCAACAGTCATTATATAGCTTGGCTTTCGATGTGGGATTAAACCTCTTTTATTCTTGAGGTAATCAGAAAAGCAATTGGATAGTTAGTACACTCTTTGGAATCCCATTGTAAAAGAATGAAGTTCTGCCAGATCCTGTCATGGAAGAAGACGACAGACAAAAACGGTGAAAAGAAGGCTCTTGAAATAGAAGTGCTGACAGGTTACACCAGTCACAAAACAGACATGCAGCACCCAAGGGTCGCCAACTTGGGAGATGTGCCAGAGTTGGCCAGCAGGTCCCAGCATGCAAGGGCTGAAAGGGAACTAATTAATTAAAGAGTGTCAAACACGTTGTCAGTGTGCAGACAGCAGAAAATAAAATGGACTTCACATGGTTTCACCAGTAGGGGAAGAGTAAGATTATACTGAACTTATAAAAACATTACTTCAGAAAAAGAGAAGTTCTAATACATTTTGATTCTATCATGGTTAGAAATAAACAGCTATTTCAAATTCTGGTTAAAGACTTCCTAAAAAGATAATAATAATAATAATAATAACAACAACAACAACAACAACATTTCTTGAGCACTTACTATATGCCAAACACTGAGAGAAGGCTTCTGGGAAAGTATATTGACACTTTCATTTATGTTGTATTCTGTGTGGAGTTGTATAGTATTTTAGCCCAGGTGCCATTTTGTATATGTTATTTCATTTAATTATTGTGAAATCTCACTGAAGGGTATGTTATTTTTCCAGATCAGGAATCAGGTAACACACCTGCATCTTAACTCTGGTTCCCAATGTACTAGCTATGTTATCTTTGGAAATTGCTTAATCTCACTGGACCTGGGAGTCCTCTCTCTCCCTTTCCTTTCTTCCTTCCATATGGAGGCCAGGCAATAGGCACTGCAGTATAAATGGCTTCCATGGGAATAACTAAGGGAATAATCCAAATGCCTTGATGGCCTAAGTAAATGCTAAAGTGGTCAGGGTTTGCTTCAAACTTTATTTTTCCCTCTTAAAATGTTTTCTTTTCAAGGCAAGAGCCTTCTCAAGCTCTCTTCTCCCTCCTTTCTAGAACCTACTTTCAAGTCCCACATTCACATCAGGGCAGAAGATCCCTAAGAACCTTTTTTGGTGTCAACTCTCTCAAGAACATTTGTATTTTAACAGATAACTAAGCATTGAACTAGGATATATGAGAAATCATTGACGTCTATCTGGAAACCTTAGAATCTTGTGTGGGACAGTTCTCCTGCCAGGCTTCTTTAAGAGTCCACTGTTGGCACAGTGTCTCCATCTGCAGCTGCTGCTGGAATACAAGCTCTTAGATTCATATTCTCACCAGGGAAGAGTAGTATAATCTCTTGTGTCCCCAGGAAATTTTCTGGCTCTGGCAGCAGAGTTTCCTCTTCCTATCCTTAACATGTGGATGCTCTCTTTGGGCCTAGACATTGGATTAAAACCACTGCTTGTGATGGAAGAAAGATGGAAAGAGGAAAAGCAGGTGCTTCTATACCCACCCAAGTGAGACCACTCTCTTGATCCATTGTCACACTTTGGGTCTGTGGTTTGTGGAGATTCCCAGCCAAAAGGGGAGAAACCATTATAAGGCTGGGCTCCCTTTCTTGATCAGGTCACACTCAGTCACTTCTATCCCAAGGCACTGCCAACTGATCTTACAATTGCAGAGACAATAACAATAGACTAGTTGTCGCTTATAAGAATTTTAGACATCTTACTCTTAGAAAAACAAGAAAAATATAGAAGATAGATATTTAGGCTTCAGGAAATTGTTAAAGTGGGGTATGAAAGTTGGTAGCCCTTGGTTTCTCCTCATTCCCTAAAATCACACTAGGAAGCAGGCAATTAGTCCTTTTACCTGGAGGCTATTCTTGCTTAGATTTAATAATAATTTCTCTTTTAACCAGGAGTACCGTTGCCACTTACTTAAATTATCCTTATAGGGGTGTTACGTGCCTGCATTTGGGTTCCTATTTTCTATATTCTCCTTGGAGAGTTTGCAAATAGAGGTTTTCATTTAGTTTCAGACCACTCTCTTGAAAATTTTGAAAAAACTGGAAAAATAGACGGATAGAAGTAATGTCCATTGAGCACTAATTATATACTTGGCCTTTATATAAATGACTTTACTAAATCCCTCATAAGAATACTCTGGTGTCGATCTTTTTTTTATGTTTTGTTTATTTTATGAGAGAGGGAGAGCATAAGTCGGGGAGAGGCAGAGAGAGAGGGGGACAGAAGATCTGAAGTGAGCTCTGCATTGACAGGCTGATAACAGTGAGCCCGATGTGGGGCTCGAACTCATGAAGTGTGAAATCATGACCTAAACTGAAGTTGGATGCTCAACTGACTGAGCCATCCAGGTGACCCTGATGTTGGTTTTATTATTGTCATTATACAGTTAGGTATACTAAGTCCCATAGCTTGTACTGAACGTGACCAAGGTCCCAGATCACCTCCTTGTACCATTGCCCCTGACACAGTCCCAGTCTTAGACTCTCTTTGTTATCTACATAACATGAAGAAACTGGAAAGATCTTAAGTTGTATCAAAGTCACCTTGGGCAACAGATTTATTGCTTCATACTCTGGAAATCATTGCTGATTTTATCTCCAAGCTACAGTGCAGCTGAATCCAGAAGGAAACACTGGAGAAGCTCAGGATCAGAGCATAAAATCACAGTACATTTTTGGCCTTGATAATTATCTTGGTGTTTTCCCACTTTGGGACAGGGGCCCTGGTCCCAGAGAGAGACTTTGATATGTACAGTATCACGTAAGGTATTAAGCTCAGCGTAGGCTTAAGACCTTTCAAACCTAGGCTTCAAAGGATATCCCTATGACCACCACAGTGTTTTTTCATTCATATAACTTCATAGTTTCCTACCTCTGAGCCTCATAGGGAAGTCTGTTGCCCCTAGGCGGTACCCTGAGAAAGAACCATCCCACACACTGCACTATTTCAAGAAGTCAAGTCATTCATTTAAGGATTCTAGATATTCACAGGCCAGTCATCCCCAATGACAAGATATATCCAGTGCTGAGATCAGAGTCAATAGGGCAATTCCTCGCACATGGCATCTTGCTTCTTTTGATTTATTCCTTGTCTAAAAGATGATCCAGAAGTTGAGCGCTACTTCTAAATCACCAGGTTTTTCATTGTAAGTGACAACCTTTGCATTTTATTAGCATAGTCTACTTTTTAATAAGCCTTTACAGGACCAATATATCATAACAACATCATTAAAACATTCCCTTCTACTGGTTATAAATTGCCTTGATGGTGCTGTGACTACATCTCCCAGAGCATCTTTGATGGAGTCTTAAGATCCAGGCATGTCATTGTCACAGCAGAAGGATGACATTACAGCTCAGCTTGGCTCCCCTCCTCAGGGAAAAGGCATATGGTTGTATGAGAAAAGAGACCGGCAACTGTCCAGGATGCCATTGGTGGGTCTGTCACTGATGAGCTAACTGTTAGACTTTGGAAAGGCACTTAACCTCCATGGACCTCTTGCTTATCCATAAAATAAAAATTTCCTTGTCTACCTCACAGGGTTCCTGAGAAGAGCAAATAAGAATATTTATAAAGACGTTTTGAAGACCAGGTGAGGTTCTCCAGAAATCAGACTCTGAGACAGATTTTAGCATGAAGGATGTTTGTTGGAGCATGCCTGTTCCCACTGTGTTTAAAAAAAAAAAGTCCTCTGATGGACGGCCTGCCACGACGGTATCTCCTCTTTTTCTTTCTGGTTCTTAGATGCAAGAACCCAAGAATTAGCAGATAGAAGCTATAACTTTTAAGTCCAGTGTATTCTAGTCTGAAATGTTCCTCCTCGGGTGACCAGGATTGCTAACCCCGCCCCCCCAGCCCAATGTTGGGAGTATGGAGTACATAAATTTCCTAAGCATATCATTGGGAGTGATGGTAACTGGACCACTCCTACTTTTACTCCTTGATTCACGGGCTTATGTGTTCTCACTATTGGAGACAGAACCTCTTACACAGATCTTTGGTTCAAAGATTCTACTGTGTCCTCAAAGTTGGTATACTATCCTTGCAATAAAGTATTGCTTCTCAGACAAAAGTTTAGTCAGGCCTTCTGTAGGCCATTCCAGCACACTATCAGAACAGCAGTATGTGGATGGCGAGATACATTGTGTGACCAGTGGATCTCTTGGTTTACATTCTCTAACTCTGTTTGCTTTATAGGGTCATATGGTCTGATTTCAGGATGTGTAGGACTCGATGGTGGTGGATCAAACACTCAGTAAGCCCTTGGATGTTACTTCTTTTTGGATGCCTGTGGGCAAGAAAGGCACACTCGTGTCTGAGAAATGTGTCTATTTTGTCAGAATGAATATCTGCTATTTTCTAGATTGAAGAGGTCAAATGTAATTAACTTGACACCAGGTGTCAATTTGGTTTCTTCAGGGCATGATACCATATCAGGGACTTAGCACTGGTTTTTGTTTCCGGTAGTTTGGACATTCAGTGGCATCAGTTTCTTAGTCACCTTTAGTAAGTGAGAGTCCATGTTTTTAGAAGGCAAATAATCTCTCTCCCTGTGGTGATGGCCACTTTACTCAACTTTGCATCATACTAAAACTAGAGTAACCAGTAACAGAGTCTGGCTGACATCACCTGGCCAAGTAATTTTGTCTGATTGGTTGTTTGATCTCTCTACTGCCATAGAAACTGTTTTAGGCATTAAAATGTAATACAAAGATTTTTGTGTGTGGAGTCTACCTTCATGCTACTACCACCTTTAATTCCCACAAATCACCTTGTCCCTGATCTCATTTTTCCTCTTCCAAGTCCATGACCAACCATGTATGTCACTCATCACTGTCTGTGAGTCTGTATATATTTATATCTCAGGCCATTTATCTCTCCATTTTCTTCCTTTCCTTTCTCCACTATTTTCTTTCACCTCAGGAGCTCGTCTGCTGGTCTTGGTTTCTTATGTAGAATGGTAATCCAGACACTTAGGTATGGGGGTCGGCTTAGGCTTATATGAACATATTGTCCTGCCCTTCTCAGGCCAGAGAAGAGTAAATGCTCAGATGCATTTTCAAAAGCTCTACCCAATAGGAATATTTTCTCTCATAACTGTTTTTCAAGGCCAACCCTGAGTGAGGATAGAGTATATCCACACATTTTCAGCTTTGGCACAGAATGAGTCAGTTCATCATCTATATTGCATAGGCCTTTTCCTCCCTAGTCAGTTGTTCATAAGGAAACTCTCCTACCTACCCCTTACAACTGTGCGTGTGCATCTGTGGTAGATGACACTAGAGTCTGGGCTCCTTGCAGCTCTCTTGCTTTTCCTCTTTGGCCCTGCTTGTGATTAATCCCAGGTGTACCCTTTCCATTTTACAGTGTATTGTTGCTAGACTTGCCTGATTTTATGACTTGGTGAATCTAACAGAATCCATTTCACTATAGGTCATTCTGGATGCATGGCCCCCCGATGTCCCATGGTCAAATGTTCTGTATCTATCAGAGATCAATAGCATGCCAAACTTAGTTTTTCAAGAACTGTGATTCTCCAATGAAGTGCCATGGCCTTGCTCCAGGATCTCAGGCATCTACATTGTTATTCTCCCTTTGGTGCTTGCCATAAACTCCGTAATATAGCTTTGCCCACAACTGGCATCTCTAACATCATAAGCTTTTCAGGATATTCGCACTGCATTCTTAACATGCTGCGCAAGGGCCTTTCCTTCATTCTTTGTAGGAGAAACATGATGAAATAATTTGACTTTTATTTGGGATGGAATGTTTCAGTATGCCCTTAACCACTAGACCTCTCAAAATTTTACTAATGTGACAGGCCTCTTGATCTTTCTAAGGGACATATAAATGCTGAAGCTCATCTGTCTTACCAAGGTCTCCTCTATGCTAACTGCTTCTTTCATCTAGACAAGTAAAGATGGTATTATCAAAGTAGTGGATTAATGCAGTATTCTGTAGGCTATCCAGATGGTCAAGATCTTTCAAACAATGTTATGACAGAGGACAGGAAAAGTTAACACAGCCCCAAGACAAAACTATAAACGTATATTGGTGTTCATTCTATGTGAATTCAAGCTGTTAGTAGTCTCTTATTTAATAGGTAAAGAAAAGAATGCATTTGAGAAATCAGTGACTGTATACCATGTACCTGGGGACGTATAAATCTGCCCTAGCAAAGATATCACATCTGGCTCAACAGCTGCAATTGGAGATACTATTACGTTGTGTTTGCAGAAGTCTCTTTCCATCTTTTGGGATGCTTCTTGTTTCTTCAGGGACCAGGCTAGTGTATTAAATAAGGACATTTTGGGTACCAACATTTATGCAGCCTTTGGATCTCACGGATAGTGCTTGCTTCTGCCATCCTGAGTATACAGTTTGTAAAAATGTATTATCTTTTCCAAGAGAAAGGAGAGTGGAGTGGTTTTGGAAATGGCTGTTTGGCCTTTGCACTAACATCATCCTTAGCCTATAAGCCAAGGGATCCACTGTGGGAACCACGCTGACCATAAGCTATGTGTATCTCAATTGTATTTGGAAAGTTATGAAAAGAAAAAAAACTAGTGGGCATGAGGACCCACTGTGAGCTGAACCTGAGCCAGGATTTAATTTAAAAACTGGCCATTCTAACAGAAGGACCTTGTTGGTACTTTCGGTCTCTGGCCTCTCCAACCATTTATCAAGAAATTCTAAAAATGTTTGGATAGGAGACTCCGGATTAAGATGGCATCAAAGGAGGCTCCTGAATTCTCTTCCTCCCATAGATGCACTGAATATGCATTTACATAGAGGGCAGTTCCTTATGAAGGAAATTTAGAAAATAGCTGAGTGATTCCTACACATCAGGCAAATGAGAAAACATCCACTGACACACACTATCACCATAAACCCCACCCCCTGACACAGAAGCATGCAGTCAGGAGGGAACCCCATCTTTTTCATGAGGGGTGAGAAGTTTGGGCTGCAAGTATAAGGCTCCAAATTTGAAGGCCCCCATCCAGAGGATGGCCCGCAAACACCTAGCTCTGAAAGACAAAGGGGCTTGCATTCACAGGTTTCACTGAAATATTCGAGACAAAGAAATTCTTAATGGGTGCACAAGCACTTGCCACAACTGTTCTCCAAGGGCTTGTGCAGAGGGAGGAGGCAAAAAACATCTTCTCCCAGTCTTTCCCTGAAAGGGATTTGTCTGTATATCTTACAAGCTGCTGCTTGAGGGTTCGGCTTCTAATTAGCACACATCTGGATGCTGACTGTAACCCTCCCTAGAGCCCCAAGAGCAGGTGGGCACTTTCCCTGCCTTCTTCCTTTGTCTCACTCCAACAATAAATCCAAGTCACCAGTATCTCCCAGGAAGGAGCTTGTCCACCCATCTAGCACCATAACTTGTATGGCTGCCATCCAAGGAACAGTTCCCCAAATCATCTAGCTCTGATACCAATGAGGTGTGCAACCATGAGTCCCATAGGACTGTAGCATACATAAAAGCAGTTTTTAAATGGGCACAGAAGCACTCCTATAACTGTTTATCTAGACTCAGTGCAGAGAGAACAGGCCAAAATGCTCATCTGTACTTTCTTTCCAGAAGGGGCTTTAACTACATATTTTGCCAGCTGCTACCTGAGGCTCCATCTTCTAACCAGCTTGCATCTGAGTGATAATTGCAATCTTCCTTTTTGGAACACTGATGGATCTTGGCATACCCTCAACTCCTGAGAGCCACTAGAACAGAGATGCAGCTTAGATAATCACAAAGTTTGGAGAGGCAAGCAGGAGCCTGGTATAGACTGACTAATGAGATCCATCTCCTACATGAGACCACTGTCAAGATTAGAAGAGGTGGCTGTTTTATCTGATGTGCAAAAATGAACATAACAACCTAAGAAAAATGAAAAAAAAAACAAACAAACATGAGAATATGTTCCAGACAAAATAACAGGATAAATCTCAGGAAACTGATCTTAATGAAATGAAAATAAGTGATTTGTCTGATAGTACAAAATATTGGTCATGAAGAAGTTCACTGAGGTCAGAAGGGGAATGCATGAAGAAAGGGAGAGTTTCCACAGAGATAGAAAATATTTTAAAAGTCCTAAACAAGTCATAGAATGGAAGAATACAGCTAAACTGAAAAACTCAATAGAGGGATTCAACAGAAGACTATATCAAGTGAAATAAGGAATCAGAGAACTCTAAGACAGGACAGTAGAATTCATTCAATCAGAAAAGCAAAAAAGAAAAAATGGAAGAATACCATTTTTGGTATATAGTCAAAGAAAATGAAATTACCACCTTGAATATATATATAACTCATAGAAGCAGAGAGTAGAGTGGTTATCTGGGACTTGGGCGTGGGGGAAATAGTAGAGAAAGGCTGGTAAAAAGGTACAAACTTTCAGTTGTGAGATGAATAAGATCTGAAGGTTTAATGTATAACATGGTGACTGGAGTTGAAAAAACTGTATTATGTACTTGAAGTTTACTAAGGTAGTAGAACTTATATGTTCTCACACACACACAAAAGTATATATCTGTATATGAGGTGATGGATATATTAATTAACTCAATAGTGAGAATTCATTCACAGTGTGTGTGTGTATATATATATATATATATCAAATCATTATGTACATTTATTTATTTATTCATTTACTTATTTATAGTTGCTACAAAAAATGTTTTTGATTCATGTATAATTAACACAGTTTCAGATGTACAACATGAGTCAACAGTTATGAACATTTTTCAGTATTCATCAAAATAAGGGTGTTCTTAAGTCCCTTCATCTATTTCACTCATCTCCCACCACCATTTTGTTCTCCATATTTAAGAGTCTGGGGTTTTATTGTTTGTTTGCCTCTTATTTTCTTTGTTCACTTGTTTTGTTTCTTAAATTCCACATCTGAGTGAAATCGTATGGTATTTGTCTTTCTCTGACTGATTTATTTCACATTTATTTCATTATACCTCCTAGATCCATCCATGTTGTTACAAATGACAAGATTCCATTCTTTTAATGGCTGAGTAATATTCCATTGTGCATATATGCGTGTGTATACACACATCTTCTCCATCCATTCATCCATCAGTGGACACTTCAGTTGCTTCCAAAGTATGGCCGTTATAAATAATACTGCAGTAAACATAGGGATACATACTACTTTTTGAATTAGTGTTTTCATTTTCTTTGGTTAAATACCCAGCAGTAGCATTATTGGATCATATGGTAATTCCTTTTTAGGTTTTTGACCTCCATATTGTTTTCCACAGTGGCTGTGCCATTTCCATTCCTATCAACAATACATGAGGGTTTCTTTTCTCTACATCATCATTAACACCTTCTTTTTCTTATGTTTTTTATTTTAGCCGTTCTGACAGGTGTAAGAAGTATCTCATTGTGGTTTTAATTTGCATTTTCCTGATGATTAGTGATGTTGAACATCTTTTAATGAGTCTTTTGGCCATCTGTATGTCTTCTTGGAAAAACGTCTGTTAAGGTCTTCACAGAAGACCTTAATCAGATTATTTATTTTTTTGGTTTTGAGTTGTATCAGTTCTTTACATATTTTGGATATTAACCCCTTATCAGATATATTATTTGCAAATATCTTCTCCCATTCAGTAGATTGAAATTTCGCTTTGTTGATGGTTTGCTTTTTGTGCAAAAATTTTGTTTTTTTGTAGTCCTAATAGTTTAAAATTACTTTTGTTTCCCTTGCCTCAGGAGACATATCAAGAAAAATGTTTCTATAGCTGATGTCAAAGAGAGTACTGCCTGTGTTTTCTTCTAAAATTTTTTTGGTGTCAGGTCTCACTTTTAGGTCTGTAACCCATTTTGAGTTATTTTTGTTTAGTGGTGTAAGACAGTGGCCCAGTTTCATTCTTTTGCACGTAGCTGTCTTATTTCTTCCCACCATTTATTCAAGACACTGTCTTTTTCCCATCTTATATCTCACATCCTTCATCATAGATTCGTGTGGCATAAGTGTGTGGGTTTATTTTTGGGCTCTCTATTATGTTCTATTGATCTATGTGTCTATTTTTGTGTCATTACCATACTGTTTTGATCACTACAGCTTTTGTAATATATCTTGATATCTGGAATTGTGATACCTCCAGTTTTGTCCCTCTTTTTCAAGATTGTTTTTGGCTATTCAGGTTCTTTTGTGCTTCCATACAAATTTTAAATTTGTTGTAGTTCTGTGAGAAATATTGTTGGTATTTTGATATGATTGTGTTAAATCCATAGATTGCTTTGGGTAGTAGTTAACATTTTAACAGTATTGATTCTTACAATCCATGAGCATGGAATATCTTTCCATTTGTTGGTTTCATCTTTTATTTCTTTCATCAGTGTTTTATATTTTTGAGAGTACAGGTATTTACTCTTTGGTTAAATTTATTCCTATATATTTTATTCTTTTGGTAAAATTATAAATGAAATTTTTTTCTTAATTTTTCTGTCTGCTACTTCATTATTAGAGTGTAGAAATGCAACAGATTGCTGTGTATATTCATTTTGGTCCCTGTGACTTTACTAAATTCATGTATCAGTTCTAGTAGTTTTTTGGTGGAGTCTTTAAGGTTTTCTATATATAGTATCATGTCATCTATAAAGAGTGACAGTTTTACTTCTTTTTTACCAGTTGGATGCCTTTTATTTCTTTTTTATTGTCTGACTGTTGTGTCTAGGACTTCTAGTACTGTATTGATTAAAAGTAGAGAGAGTGGACATCCTTGTCTTGTTCTGATTTTAGAGGAAAAGCCCTCAGTTTTTCACCATTTGGTATGATGTTAACTGTGGATTTTTCAGACATGGCCATTATTCTGATGAGGTATGTTCCCTCTAACCCCACTTTGTTGAGATTTTTTTGATGAATGGATGCTGTAATTTGTCAAATCTTTTTCTGTATCTATTGAGATAATAATATGGTCTTATCCTTTCTCTTGTTAATGTGATCTGTCACATTGATTGGTTTGTGAATATTGAACCACCTTTGCATCTCTGGAATATATCCCACTTGATCATGACGAATGTTTTTTTTTAATGTATTGCTGAATTCAGTTTGCTAATATTTTGTTGAGGATTTTTATGTGTATGTTCATCAGAGATATTGGCCTATGGTTTTCTTTTTTGTGGTAACTTATCTGGTTTTAGTATCAGAGTAATGATGCCTCATAAAATGAATTTGGAAGATATTTTTTTTTCCTTTTCTATTCTTTGGAATAATTTGAGAAGAATAGGTACTGACTCTTCCTTAAATGTTTAGTAGAATTCACCTGCGAAGACGTCTGGTCCTAGACATTTTTGAGGGGAGAATTTTTTGATTACTGATTCAATTTCTTTGCTCTTCATCAGTCTGTTCAAATTTTCTATTTCTTATTGATTAGAAAGTTACATGTTTCGAGGAATGTATCCATTTCTTTAGGGTTGTCCAATTTGTTGGCATATAATTTTTTATAATATTCTCTTATAGTCCTTTGTATTTCTGTGATGTCAGTTATTTCTTTCCTTAATTTATGATTTTACTTATTTAAGTCTTTTTTTTTTCCTTAATGAGTCTGGCTAATAGTTTACAAATTTTGTTTAATTTTTCAGAGAACCAGCTCCTGGTTTCATTGATATTTTGTGTTGTGTTTACAATCTCTAATTTATTTCTACCTAATTTTTATTGTTTCCTTCCTTCTACTGGCTTTGGGCTTTGTTCTTCTTTTTCTAGCTTCTTTCGGTGTAGGTTAGGTTGTATGAGATTTTTCTTGCTATTTGAGGTAGGCCTGTATTAATATAATCTTCCCTCTTAGAACAGCTTTTGCTGCCTCCCAACGATTGCCATTTATTTCCATGTAATTTTGATTTCTGCTTTGGTTTCTTGGATGACCCATTCATTGTGGCATGTTATTTAGACTCCTTGTATTTGTGTTATTTTCAGATTTTTTCTTGTGATTGATTTCTAGTTTTATACCATTGTGGTAGAAAAAATTCATGATATGATTTCATTCTTTTTAAATTTGTTGAGACTCGTTTTGTTGCCTAACATGTGATCTGTTCTGGAGAATGTTCCATGTGCACTTGAAATGAATGTGGATTCTTCTATTTGGGGATGGAATGTTTTGAATATATCTGTTAGGTCCATCTGGCCCATTGTTTCCAAAGCCCTTGTTTCTTTGTTAATTTTCTATATGGATGATCTATTCATTGATGTAAGTGAGATGTTAAAGTCCCCTACTATTATTGTATTACACTCAAGTTTTTTCTTTTTTGTCTGTTAATAGTTGCCTTATATATTCAGGGGCTACCATGTTGAATGCATAAATATTTATAATTGTTAAATCCTCTTGTTGGATTTCTCCCTTAATCATTATGTAGTGTCCTTCTTTGTCTCTTGTCACAATGTTTGTTTTAAATTCTATTTTGTTCAATACAAGGATTGCTATCCCATCTTTCTCTTCACTTCCATTTGCATGGTAAATGTTATTCTATCCTTCACTTTCAAACTGCTGTGTCTTTAGGTCTGAAGTGAGTCTCCTATAGGCAGCATATAGATGGGTCTTGTTTTTTGTTGTCGTTTGTTTGTTTGTTTTTATCCATTCTGTCACACTATGTCTTTTGGTTGGAACATTTAGTCCATGTACAGTCAAAGTAATTATTGATAGGTATATAGTTATTACAATTATTTTACTTGTTTAACAGTTGCTTTTGTAGTCCTTCCGTGGTCCTTTGATTTTCTCTTGCTCTTTTACTTTGTGTTTTAATGTCTTTCTTTAGTGATATACTTGGATTCCTTTCCCTTTATTTTTTTTTGTGTATCTATTACAGGTTTTTGATTGATGGTTACCATTAGGTTCATATATAATGTTGCATGCATATAACAGTCTACATTAAGTTGATGGTCTCTTAAGTTTGCGACCATTCTAAAAGCTGTAATTTTTACCCCACCCCTACATTTTATGTATATGTTGCCATACTTAACATCTTTTTATTTCATGAATCTCTTAACTGCATTTTAAAATTATATATACATATAATTGATTTTACTGCTTTTGTGCTTTAACTTCTGTACTGGTTTTATAAGTGATTAATCAGCTTTTACTGTGTTTGCATTTACCTGTGAAATTGTTTCCTTTAATGATTTTCTTACTCCTAATCATGGCCCTTTCTTTCTACTCAATTACTTTTAACATTTCTTGTGAGGCTGGTTTAGTGGTGATAAAATCCTACAACTTTTGTTTATCTGGGAAACTCTTTATCTTTTCTTCTATTCTGAATGATAGCCTTGATGAATAGAGTATTCATGGTTTCACGTTTTTTTCCTGTCAATACTTTGAATATAATCAAAGTCCAACTTCAGCTCAGGTCATGATATCACAATTCATGAGTTTGAGCCCCACATCAAGGTCACTGCTGTCTGCACAAAGCCCACTTTGGATTCTCTGCTCCCCCGTCTTTCCCCTCCCCAACTTGTGCTCTTTCAAATATAAATAAGGATTTTTTAAAAATCGGCTTATAGCCTTATGAAGTTTCCCTTGTATGTAACTACTTTCTTTTCTGTTGCTGCTTTAAAAATCCTCTATCACTTCTTTTTGCATTTTAATTATTATGTGTCTTGGTGTGGACCTTCTTGTGTTGGTTTTGTTGGGGGCTCTCTGCCTCCTGGATCTGGATAGCTCTTTACTTCCCTAGATTAGGGAATATTTCAGCTATTATTTCTCAAATAAATTTTCTACCCCCTTTCTCTCTCTTCTCTTTCTGGGATCCCTGTATGCAAATGTTATTATGTTTGATGATGCCACTGAATTCCCTTAAATTATTCTTATTTTTCATTATTCTTTTTTACTTTTTGGTGTTCAGCTTATTTACTTTCTATTACTCTGTCTTCCATGTTGCTGATCCATTCTCGTACCTCCTCTGATCTACTCTTCTTTCTCTCTATTTTTAATTTCATTTATTGATTCTTCTCCTATGATTGGTTCTTTCCTTAAAATATTTTCTGCATCTTTGTTGAATGTCTCACTGAGATCCTTCCCTCTTTTCTCAAGTCCATTGACTATGTTTATGCCCATCAGTTTGAATTCTTTATTAGGCATATTACTTATCTTTTTTTCATTTAGCTCTTTTGCTGTGGTTTTGTTCTGTTCTTTGTTTAGAACATATTCTTCTGTCTCCTTGTTTTGTCAACTCTCTGCGTTAGTTTCTATGTATTAGGAAAGCAGCGACATCTTCTGCTCTTGAAAGTAGTGACCTTATGGAGAAGGCGTCCTATGGTGCCCTGTCATGCAAAGTCCCTTGTTCACCAGAACTGGCACTTCCGGTGTAGCTCCTATGTGGGTTGTCTTTGCTCTGCATGGGTTGGCTGACCCAGGTTTGCCTTTAGTTCAGTTGACTGCAGTAGACCACTTTGCCTATTATGGGCAGAGTTTGCTCCCTGTGTTGTTAAGGGGCCAGTCTGGGAGTGGGCTTATAATTGCACAGTATCACTGGTATGACCACAAGCCTGTCCTTAGCCAATCTGCTAGGGCTGCATTTTTACTGAACTATAGGGTACTTTACCTGTGTTGTTCCCTTAGAGGCTTTTATAGGTAAGGTGGGCATGTATTCAAACCAAATGCCTGCCCCTAGTCTGTCTGCTGGGGCTGTAGTCATTCCAGCTGTGTGTAGTTACATTCCCGTCTCCTAAGGGCATCAGCCACTTTGGAGTGGTGCTGGTCCCTGCCAGGGCTCCTTATAGGATATGTAACTGTAGAAGCTAACTTTGGAGAGATGCCTAAAGACTGGGGTAGGCTGGATGGGGAATTGGGAATCTCTAGGAGGAGGTGGGGGTGGGGCACATGGTGTTAGCAAGGTAGGTGGAGGGCATTTGCTCTGGTTCCCAAAAGTATCTGGTTATCTAGGCAGGGAGTAAGGCAGGTAATGGTGCCACCACAGCTCTTTTGTTCTTAGAGAAGTCTCCGAAATATCCCTGCCCTTCCAAAGCACTCTTTGAGATTAGAAAGTAAATATCCTTTCTTTATACCCCAGGCACTTCAAACTGGCTTTCCAGGTGGGGTTCTTTATGTTCTTTAAGGGTGGAGACTCCATTTCCTGTCAATCAGCCTCTGGGTCTCCCAGAGCTAAGCCTGCTCGTTTTTAACGTACCTAGAATTAAGCCCTGCTGATTGTAAAATCTTCAGGAAGTTAAGCCCCGCTGGTTTTCAAAGTCCCATGTTATGGGAACACATATTTCCAGTGCAGGTCCCTCATGCCTGGGGTACCTAGTGTAGGGTCTGCTCCTCTCCCTTCTCCACACTTGTGGTGTCCTTCCTGTTTGTGGTTGTCTTGCCAGGAGTTCAACTCCTGACTATGTCTCTGCCTCTCCTACCCTTTTTGATGTGACTTCCTCTCGATGATGAATTGTATTAAGTCTGTTCTGCTAGTTTTCAGGTCATTTTCTGAATTAGCTGCACTGTTGCAACATTATTTAGTTGTGTCTATGGGACAAGGTGAGCTTAAGAGCTGCCTACTTTGCCATCTTCCTTTTCTCTCCCATCATGTTCATTTGGAGTATACCTACAACTTTGTCAATTGGGTCTCAGTAAAACTGAAACAAAACTAAAATTAAATAAATTTAAGTGTTTGGATATCTTCCTGTCCCCATGTTGAGTTTCCTGAGTAAATGGTTTGAGGTTTCTTTGAGAAAAATGACTGGTACAGTAATTAGTGTATATTTTTATCATCATGTTAATAGAGTCCTTCTTTCTGTTGACTTAGTCATCTATTTGGGCAGTGACTTCTAGACCCAAAAACTAGATCAGATCCAGAAACTGGGCAAGGAATTATGGTATTTCATTGAGAAACTGCAATCAGACTTCACATCTTTCATCCTCGATTTCCTCTGAGGATATAAACTGAGTAGTGTTCCTGTTGGCTCAGGGATTGCATTTTGACCTTATTGATGCTGCATTCCTTAACTATCTCAGTAACTTTCTGGACCTATGGCTGGCTCAGTTGGAAGAGTGTATGACCCTTGATCTTGAGGTTGTGCGTTCAAGCCTCACAGTGGGTATAGAGATTACTAAAAATAAACAGTCTTAAAAAATAACTGCAAGTTAGGCCCCCTGGTTACCATTCTTACATTGATGCTTATCACAGTAATCACACCCACTTGTCTTCCAACTACATGTCTTCCAACTTCCATTATTTTGAAGTCCTATCATATCTATGGCTCAGTGTGAGCCTAATTCTGTAATGACTGCAGCTACAAACAGCTGTGGTCTATAGACAAGAGCACCACTGAACATTTTAGTGGCACTGGTGCCCTCTTATAAGATCATTGCTTATGGCCTTGGCAAATGCTATGTCCACTGGATTTCCTGTGCAACATTATCTTGTGGTGGATTTTCTGGCCATATGTAGTGTATGACTCATACACTCACTTCATGAATTCTTTTATTCTCTTCTTTCATCCATGCCAGGAGAATTCCAACATTGAACCTCACTCACTGTGGGTCATCACTATTTTCAGGTTTCTAGGAGCCATCCTTGCAGCAAGTTCACCTCACCTCCTGAGGTCTTTGTTGGGTGTTAAGTCCTACTTTTCAGGAGAGTACTCTCCTGTTGTTAAATTCTCTCTCAGCCAATTTGATGTTTGTGCCCTCTTGATCACATAACATAACTAGTGCTAGATCTTATAGCCCCTGCCATACATAGTGGGTAGCTCTCACAGCTTCTTTTGAGTATAGATAGTCCTTCCATCCCTTATCAGGCCCAGAATGTCCCAACTAGGTTTTGCTGTGACTTAAATCAAGTCCACAAGAGGAGGTAGAGGCAGATCCTGGGTAGGGACATGTCATCTTGCAGGAGAGAGGCCTCTTCATGGTCTTCAAGCCAAGAGGTAGTATTAGCTGTTACTAGAGAGTGTTAGGCCACTAGAGAGTGTTCAGGGCATTGAGATAAGCCTAAATATTCAAGATTTTCAGGTGTTTCCATCCCATATGCCTGGGTCCTAGATTTTCCCAGTGCCCTGAGCCTAAAATAGCAGACCTTGGCTGTCTCAGAATTTTATCTTCTTTGGAAGTTGGTGGTGTAGACTGACTATGTATGTCCTCTCAAAATTCATGTATTGATACCTAATCCACAGTGTGATGGTATTTAGAGGTGGAACTTTTGAGAGGTGATTAAAAGGACAAAGCCTTCGCAAATGCGGTTGGTGCCCTTCTAAGAGAAGCACCCCCTTCTGTGATGTGAGGCTAAGGGGGAAATATAGCTGTCTGTGAATCAGGAGGTGGACCTCACCAGACACAAAATCTGCTTGTGCCTTGATCTTGCACTTTCCAGCCTCCAAAATGTGAGAAATAAATATTTTTTGTTTATAAGTCTCACAGTTCATGGCATTTTTGTTAAAGCAGCCCAAATGACTAAGATGTTTGGCTATCTTATGATGAAGTTCTATATCTGGTCCTAACCTTTCTCTGTCCATCAATGCGGGAGATGAGACTGTCTTCATATATTACCAAGATAGCCCTCTTATATTCATATTTGGCTTTCCATTGTCTACTGATTCCTCTCAGGCTTTTATCTTTTCTAGAATGTCATTCAAGCTAAGAATTAACCACTGGAATTTGCCGTCTTTATGATTACTCTACCCCCATAGTTTTCACGAGCCTGGTATATTACAACAGTTAGTATACTCTGTTCTACCTATATACCATCCAAGTTCGTGTACAGGTGTCCCTTTGAACAACTGGAAAATCACCTTGTGCTAGAGACACAGTTCTTCACCAGCAGTGATTGAGTCTTCACTGACAGCCAGGAAATGAATGTGTGATGCATTTGCAAAACCCAATCTTGCCAGCTTCTTTTTACAATCATTTTTGCTCATATGATGGACCCCAAGTTGGGTTTCAGGACAAAGTTTAATGTACAAGGTATTATTAGGGGTACCCTTGGAAGCACAGTTCTGGAAGAGAGGGGAAGGGAACACAATTAGGTAGAGGGTTCGAGTTGCAATGTTGCCTAACCCACAGGACACTCTGTAGCTAAAATGAGACACTAGAGCCACACATAGTTCAACTAAAAAGGCTGGGCTCCTACAACCACATCAGTCAGTTATTGGATGCGATTGCTGTTCCTACAGTGGTCATGATTTGGGGCAAGAAAGCTTTGCAACTGAAGCAATCACTGAAGGGGTTATTGGCTGGAGGCTTGCTTCTGATACCACTCTCTGTAGCTAGGGCAACAAGTCCTCTAGTGAGGGGAGATTGGGCAGCACACCCCAGGTTTTACCACAGAAAATGTTCCTGCCCCTATTTCCCCTATTGCCTTTCATCTCACCCCGCATGTTCATGGCTAACTCATTCCTCTTGCCACATTATGTCTTTGCCATCTTGGGTTCTCACCTATTAAATGGGAGTGACAATCTATCCCTTGCCTATTTCCCATAATAATTACAGGGTTCAAAAGGGATAACAGATATGAAAAGGCTTTGTAAACTACTTTACAAATGCTCCTTAAGTCTTATCATTACAAACTTTCAAGATTATCAAACATCAAAAAATACGGGGTAAAAACAAACAAACAAAAGCATGGTCTCTGCTTCTCCATTATTCTTCTATTACAAAAGTACCTAATTTCTTTGGTTGACAGTTTATGTTTTTCACCCCTAGGGATTATCTTCCTTATAATCATGTTGATCAAAGCTATTTTGAACATAAGAAAACCATCTTTATACTTTAGCTTGGACACCAAACACTTGGTAACTGATGGTTGGTGATGAAGATGAGGGGGCTAATGTGGAGTGAAGGAAGAGACTGCAACTGCTGAGTTACTTCTATTTGCCAAATACTATGTAAGGTACTTCACATGTTGTCTTTTCCACATCAACCTCGTGAATTTTGGAGGTGGGGTCTTCAGAACTTTAGGTCAAACAGCAGGCTCTCTATTTTCAGTTTTGAAATCTCTGCTGCCTCCTTTAAGTGACAAGAGAACCCACAAATCCTATCACACCATTCCTGACATACAGATTTGAAGTCACTTCTCGCTTCATTTCTTGGAAAAATGTAGTTACGTCTGCAGAGCATAAATCTGTAAAAACACAAAATTAAAACATCATATCCATCTTCAAAGTATCCACATTTGGGAATTGGGAAACTACAGCAAGTATTTTTGCTGCAACAAATCAGAGACTAAGCCAGACACTGAAGCCCCAGAATGCACCTGTGTTCGGCAGCTCTATCTGGGGAGTAACCGGCATGATCTACTGCACTGGCTCTTTCAAAGAGAAGCCTCAGAAGGGAGGAGAAGAATGTCTGAGGGTCTGTCTGGGGAAAAATAAAAGAAATAATTGTTCTAAAAAAAGGAGAAATTGGTATTTCACTGGCAGCCCAACTTGCACGGGAGCACTTGAAACTTCTGTGGCTGGTATCCTTCATCTGAAAATCACCAACTTGTTTAAAAATCCCTCATCTGGGGATTCAGCAGCCTGCAATCACACAACCTGAAACCGAGCATGTCTAGATACCCATATGTCCTCGGCGTGGGGCCCTGGGGTCCTCGGGTGTGCTGTGTCCTGTATTTCTCTTGCCAACATATGTATAGGAAGCGGCCGAACAAGAAACGCATTTCCAACACAAGTTATCAGCGATCAAGAGATAAAGGAGCCACGTGGAAGTGAGGTTCTGCCACTGTGATTTCACTGAGACACAGGGTATTGGTAAAAGGGAGGTTTTTGCCCCAGACAAAGCACTGTGCCATACTGTATACAATCCCTGATTCTGGGTCTCTTAACATAGAGGTAGAATGACCCTGTCTGAGAACAATGCAAGCAGCATAGTGCACAGAGCTTTGGGGGGTGTGTGTGTTGGTGGGTAATGTGTCTAGAGCCTTCCTTCCAAATTGAGTTTGGTTTAATGTCTTTGTATCTGCACCTACAGTGCAGTCCTTTAATTTCTCTCTCCTGTTATTTAACTGTAAAATTGTACTTTCTTTGGTAAAGCATTTTGGCATGGTGCAGGGAGGAATAGCATTATGGAAAATAAAGCTGAGTTATCTGTAGTAATAATAATAAAGCAGCTCAGAGAGAGGCTTAGAAGCACCTGGCATGGTGGGGGGCAGCGTGGGCTGGAAGTCAGGGACCTGAGGACTCCATCTTACCACCATACCATTGTGTGGGCGTTAGCCAAGTCATTTGTCCCCCTTGAGTCCCTATTTCTTCGTTGGCAAGATAAACGGGTTGCAGGTGGTTCGCGAGATGGCTTTCTGCCTCAGCAGATTCTGATCAGCATCTCTTTGCAGAAATCGTTGATTCACCTGCAAACATTTGCCTAAATAATGACGATTCCCGATTTCTAGCCTGGTGACCAGGCGAATGGTGGCAATACTTTCAGCTGTATGTGACAGAAACCTAGCAGTGATTTAAGCCATGATGACATTTATTGGGATGAAACTTGGAGTGAGGTGGTTTGGGAAGGTAAGGTTTTTTACATCAGCGTTAACTTCGGCGTTCAAAGTGCTTTCTTCATGTTTGCAGCTACATGTCCGGTGGTGTCTATCTTGTGGATTGATTCCTGTATTATTATTTTTATTATTATCTTGTTTTTTGTTTTATATCTGTATCTAGTTTTATATCTACTCTTGCCTTAGAAAAGGGTTGCTCTGATATGAGTTTAGTTACACCGGCTTTTTTCCCCTTGTGCCACGGTTTGCATGGATTATCTTATTATTATGAATCTTTCTGTATATTTCTGTTTAAGGCATACAGCTGGGTTTTAGAGCATATAACTAGGTTTTTCTCTTTGATTCACCTGGCAGCATTATTCTTTTACATGTAGTGTTCAGTTAATTTAAAAGTAATGTGACTACTGATATATTTAAGATTTTAGCTACCATCTTACTATTATTTTGTCTTTCTGATCCATCTGTTTTATGCTTCTGTTCCTCTCTTTTCTTGGTTCCTCTTAGAGTGATCAACATTTTTAATATTTCATTTTCCTTCTTCTAACTGGTTAGTTATATAGTCTTTTGGAGATTGCATTTGTCATTGACCAATTATCATCTAAAACAAGTTGTTACCTCTGCTGGCTATTATGGTACACACTACAATTTGCTCCTTTGCCTTTTGTGTTATTGTCATGTATTTGAATTCCTTTAAACTGCATGAGGTATTACTCTTCTGTTTCATATAGTCAGTATTTATTTATACTCACCCACATATTACCCTTTCTGTTGCTCTTGGTTCCTTCCTACATTCCTGTTCCCTTCTGGCTTCTTCTTCCTTCTCCCTACATAACTCGCTTTGCTGTTTCTTTTTAGGGCAGATTTACTGGTGGCGAATTATCTTAGTTTATGTTTGTCTTAAAGTGTCCTTGTTTCACTTTTGGTTTTGAAGGATAGAATTCTAGATTGTCAGTTCCGTCTTTGAGCATTTTAAAGATGTCATTCTCTTGCTTTCTGGATTTCATTGTTTTAGTCGAGATGTAATCTCTTTAAGTTTTATTGTTGCTTTATTGAAGGTAATGTGTCTTGTTTCCTGGATGCTTTTATGATCTTGCTCTTTTATTTTTTTCTCTCTCTCCTGTACCTAGGTGTGGTTTAGGTTTATATTTGTGTTGACATTTCTTTCAGGGCGCTGATCCTGTCTTTGGCTTTGTCTTGCTATGTCTCATCTGGTATTAAACCCATATAATGATTCTTAACTTCGGATTTTGTATATTTAAATTTTGTAATTTCCATTTATTTATTTCTTTAATAGACTCTATTCTGTGGTGAAATTGCAAGCCTTTTATCTGCATCTTTTCACCTTTTACATTGACTAAATTAACTGTAATTATATTAAAGTTATTTTCCGCAAACTACAGTGTCCAAACTATGCATGGCTCTGTTTTCCTGGGTGTGCATGCCCACTTCCGGGTGTTCAGTCATGTGGTTCTGTCTTTCCTCAGGCCGAGTAGTATCAGATTGAATGCTGAACACTGTGTATCGAAATATACCTAAGCCCCAGATTATTTTCTTTTCCTCTAGAAGAGACTTACTCTTCCCACTACCAGGCAGAGAGAGTAGTAACTGATCTCCTGCTTTAATCTGACTAGGACTGAATCAAGGCTGGTGTCTCTAGCAAGGCCCAGTCTCTTTCTAGCTCACTTAGTCCCTCCAGGTTTTCAACCAAGCACCTGCGGTTTTCTTCAAGACTTTTCCTTTTGGTGGGCACCAAATTCTTCCAAATATTTGCCTCGTGAAACTCTTGGCTGCTCTACTCTCTCTCTAGGGGGTGTCTGCTTAGGCTTCTCTCTGGCTCTCCATGAGCCCTAGAATTCAGCAAATGTCCTTAAGGGAAAACTGGCTGCATGCTCAAGTCCCTCCTCCAGTCTCAGCCCAGACCTCTGCAAGTTCCTCTGTTTGCCAGGAGTGGTTGGTACACATCCCAGAATGTAAGCCTCTTGCCCAAGCCCAGAATCACGAAATGCCCCTGGAGTACCAATGGCAGTAGAATTGAGCTGACCTCTCTGAAAGCTTCCCCTTTATGGAGTTTCAGCCTATACAGTTCTCACAGCCCCAGCTGCTATCTGGTGCCTTTAGCTAGATGATTGTCTGATTTTCTCTGCAGTTTTTAGCTGTCCTCAGCAGGATCATGAAATGACACAAGCTCTTCCAACTATTCAAAAGAGGAAGTCCTTCCAGGCCCTTTACATAATTTTGTCTGACTCACACTGAGGACTTTTCACCCTTGTGCTTTCTTTCCTGGTTACAAGCTGACCTGCTACTTCTGTTAGTCTCCTTGCACTCAAGCTAGAAAAGAATCGTCCCTTTTCAGTAAGAAAAATCATACTCACAAGCCTTCGAGCATGCTTTTCTGTGTACCTCAAATATAATAATAGGTCACATGTTCACTTCTGTTTTTTTTTTTAAGTTATTCTGTTATTTTGGTAGAGAGAGAGAGAGAGAGAGAAAGAGAGAGAGAGAGAGAGAGCGTGTGGCGTGAGCATGTTGGGGATGGGCAGAGAGAGAGGGAGTGAGAGAGAATCCCAAGCAGGCTTGGCACTGTCAGCACAGAACCCACTGTGGGTCTCAAACTCACAAACCGTAAGATCATGATCTGAGCCAACCAGATGCCCCTCACTTCTGGTTTTGAGGGCACCTAGAAAAGTGAGTATTCTACAAAGAGAAATGAAATTGCCATTGTTGGTTTTTACCAATTATGGTTTGTTTCCTCAGACTGACCACTCTCCCAACCCATTGCAAATCAGCTTTCTATTATGAGGGAAGAAGAGTGGTATGGAATGACCTTTAGGTAAAAAGTCATATCCCATTTCACTGTGGTTAAAAGAGATGGGAATATAGACAAAGGAATATAATAGGTAATCAATGTCCTCCTTGAATTAGTAAGTAATGAATTAATGACAATATACTCATTTTGGATTGTGTGAGTGGAGAGATGAAGGTAAGTGTGTGAGGCTGATTCTTATGTTTCCCTTAGGGAGGTACATTGTTGTTTTGTGTGCCCTACTAGATACAGTAAGGATAGAGATCGTGTCCATCATCTTTGTGGTTAACATATTGTCATACAGAATGGATTCAGCTGCCATTTGTTGATTCGAAGAAAACTTGAAAGATTGGAAAGGACTTGGGTTGTTCTAGAGGAGAATTCAACAGTTAAAGTAATAGTACAAAGGGGTGTGTGTGTATGTGTGTGTGTGTGCATGTGCACTAGGAGTGAGCAGTTGTGAGTGTAGAGTGTGTAGGAGGGGGACCGTGTGCAACAACCTAGTTCTGACAGAAAGTCCATGTTGGCAATAAAGGAAGGACTACCTGCCAGGACTGAGCTTTCAAGAGCTTTTATACAAATAGGGTA
Source organism: Paguma larvata (assembly GCA_030068075.1). Classification (NCBI taxonomy): domain Eukaryota; kingdom Metazoa; phylum Chordata; class Mammalia; order Carnivora; family Viverridae; genus Paguma; species Paguma larvata. Next base: position 82,117,173 of record CM057832.1, read on the forward strand.
TGGAATGATAGGTATTTCACTGGGCAGAAAAGGAAACCAAAGAATAAGAAAGGAGCCAACTCAAGGTCACTGTATCTAAAGATAGACTCTGTTACATAGTCCAGACAGCAATGCCGACTCTCTAACCCACCATTAAAATAAAATTCTTCCCAATGAATTTTCACGAGTTTTGAAAGACATTCTTTGACCTAGACACCAGATAAGTTATACACAGCTGAGCTCCACTTAATTGCATAATGAATGAATCAACTACTTTAAATCACTTTACAAAATCCCATTCACTATCACATTTCCTTCCTTGTTACCAATACCTGTTAAATGCAGTCCTCATAGAGAAATAATTCACTTCGTTGTATTAAAAACATGCCCAATTGGAGTCTTTAAGTGTTGCAGTTCTCAATTATCTCAACCCAAATCCACTGTGAAGTGATAATTAGGGGCTAAAAGCTAAACCGATTACTGCAGAATTTTCTCCTGACAGCCATTTAATAGCTAATCAGGTGTTAAATCCCCAAATTATGCATTTCTCAGCAGCACACAGATCACAATAAATTTTAAAAGTTTGAAGTTATCAACTTGTCTTTCACAACTTTGCCCCAACACACCACATATAAAGAAATTACCAATTTAGAGGATTAAAAATTGTTGACAGTGTCTTCCGTTTCTCTATGTAGAATGTTTGTTTTGATTAATGATGACTCTTAAATCCAAATTTTGGCCATAGACCATATCATAAGACCTGCTTTTGCGCAGTGAAAGATACCATAGTTTATTGGTATCAAAATATTAGGATTGTCTGATATACATACATATATAACCTACAACCAGATGGATGGAGGTCATGGACCTAGAATGTTCACTAATGATCTATAGGATCATCATATATATATGAATATAGCTTTTCTAGCTTTAGACACCTTGAGTTTTAACAGCTGTATTACCCGTGCTCTTTCTACAGGGGCACAAGCTGTCCTAACTTGGCAATGTTAAGTCTCTGGCCAGAGATTCTGGACTTCACTCTGAAAGGACCATTAAAGCACATCCAATCCACAGTGACCACCCATGTAACTACTAGAGAAAGAGAACATTGATACCCACATGGTAGTTCATGGACCATCACAGACACCTTAGTAGATGCTAAGGTACTGTGGCCTTATATCCCTATCCTAATAAAATAGGGTGGAGGTAAATTAATAGAAAGGTATTTTTATTCATATCTATGAGATAATTTATACCTAAAATAGTTTTTCATCATGTTAACCAATTCTAAAGGCTTATAAGTAATCTACAAAATCTACCTATGATAATTTTCCCTGCTATACATTAAAACCAGTGAAGTGAATGTAACACATGTTACCCTAGGTCTGTGGTTTTCCACCAAGGGAGAGTTTGCTCTCCAGAGGTCATTTGGCAATATTTGAACACATCTTGCTATCAAAACTGGAAGGAGGGGAGGATTCTACTTGCAACCAGTGAATAGAGACCAGAGATTGTGCTAAACATCCTGCCATCAAGACAGCCCCCAGCCACAAAGAAATATTTGGCTGGTCCTGCCAATAATGCCAAGGATGAGAAACTGTTCTCAGACTTAGACTCCCATAACTCTGATGGGTTTACTCTATGTGTTTTCTTTAAGTCTGTGTGGACAGGTGTGGGGACTAGGAGGGCACAGGAGCGGTGTGATGTAGATCTTCTTTTGAGTCTCCACTATGCTCCCCATCTTTTAAAACAGTGTGTAATTCTCTCTGGCTCCATCATGTTCTCCCATTTTTTTTTCTGGGCTTTATTAAGTCTTAATGATTTATCAAAATGCCTCTGCACTGCCTAGGTATGGTTTTAGTTTAGTTACACATTTACATATCCATTTAACAAATAATTATCAAAAGGACTATTTTGTGCTGTGTATCATCTCTGACTTCATGGATCTGAATTAGACATTAGTGGTCACTACCAAGAAAGATGTGATAAAGGAAAAATTAAAGAAAACCTGATGTGTATACCAGATCACATGCATTTGAGGGTTTTGTTGGGAATTATTTTATTTGAACTGAGAAGATCTTTAGGGAATAAACAGGGAGAGTCCTATTGATGATTACAAATTGAAGAATGACTAGTTAAAAGGAATGGTTTTAGAACCAGGACTGTTCACTGTAGAGGGTAAAGTCAAAGTGTGATGTCACAAAGTTGTAATTCCCAATAATTCAGTAATTCCTCTTCTGATCCAAACAGTACATTCTCTCAGTTTTAATGTTAAATACTAATTACTAATCAACAGTGACTTCCTGACCATCTGCCCCATATCTTGACCCCTGATCACCAAGAAGCACTCATTATTTTTTTACCTGTTTATTTTGGTATTTGGCATGATGTTTCTAAATAACATGTTTATACTACTATTTCTTGTGTTGTTTTTTTTTTTCCGTTTAAACCCTAGCAAAAGGAGCCTCATACTTTAGAGGGCTCAACATGTCACAAAGACTCAAAAACAACCTATTATAAAACAATAGGCCCCTATCACTGAGGATCTGATACTCAGAAGTCACACAGCATAAACTTGTTCTAATCATTGACAGTCAAGAGCTGTGCTACTCAGGCCCTAGGGAAGCCCTTCTCCACAGTTCTTTCCCTGTGCCCCCAGATCTAAAAGCTTGATGTTCAGTGAGTTGTGACACCACTGATACAGACATTACTTCATAATGTAGCAATGATATGAGTGGCAAAAGCTTTTAGTGAAGAGCAAAGACAAATTCATTAACTTGCCAAGTCCTTCCTCTTAGATTCTTAAACAAAGAAGGTTAATTTTTCAGGAATTTTTTTTAACGTTTATTTTTGATAGAGAGAGCACGAGCATGGGAGGGGAAGAGAGAGTGAGACACAGAATCCGAAGCAGGCTCCAGACTCTGAACTGTCAGCACAGAGCCCGACACGGGGCTCAAACTAGTGGACTGTGAGATCATGACCTGACCCAAAGTCGGACACTTAACTGACTGAGCTACCCAGGCACCCCTACGTTTTCAGGAATTTCCATTCCATGAATGTCCATTTTTCCAGTTCATAGTTTCACAAGAAATCACAAATTAGCATATTATCTCCAACTAATTGTACTTGGCAACTAAGGAACGTTTTGCATTGTTAAATAATTTATTTTACTCCATCAAATTTGGGAAGCTTTTTGAAAGGAAATAGTAGCTTTTTTGTTTTGTTTTGTTTTTCGAACAGTTGTAGCATTGCAGAAAAATTGAGCAGATAATACAGAGAATTTCATATAACCCCCTCTTCCTCATACAACTTCTTTTTACTAGCATCTTGCACTCATGTGGCCCATTTGTTTTACTTAGTAAATCACTAATGATTTATTATTAACTGAAGTCCATAATTTGCAATAAGTTTCATTCTTTGTGTTGTAAAATTCTGTGGGTTTTCAAATACGTAATGTATCATATATCCACCATTATAGTATCAAGCAAAAATCATTTTACTGTCATAAATATCTCTTGTGCTTCATATTTTCATCTCTCTACCTGCCCCCAGTCCCTGGCAACCATGGATTTTTTTTTTTTTTTTTTGTCTCTACAGCTTGCCTTTTACAGACTGTAATATAGTGGGAATCATACAATATGTAGCTTTTCCGTACTGGCTTCTTTGCTTAGAAATGTGCACTGAGACTATTTCATCTCTTTTTACAGATTGAGAGCTCATTTTTTTAAATTGCCAAATACTATTCCATTGTATAGATATACTGGTTTGTTTATTCATTTCCTTAAAAGTATCTTGGTTGCTTCCAGTTTTTGGCGATTGTAAGTAAAACTTCAATAAATATTGTATGGGTGTTTTGTATTTTCATGTATTATTTTCTTCAAATATTTTTCTGCCCCTTACTTGGAATACTTATTTCCATGGAGGATGCTAATTACATGGACGCTGGATCATTTTTTAGTTCCCCACAAGCCTCTGAAGCTTTTTCCTTTTTTTTTCAATTATTTTATTTTCTTTGCTCTTCAGATTTGATAATTTTATTGCTCTGTCTTCAAGCTTATTGATACCTTATTTTTTAATTACCAATCTTCTGTTAAGATAATTTCATTTGGGAGTGCCTGCGTGGCTCAGTCAGTTAACCATCTGATTTTAGCTCAGGTCATGACCTCATGGTTTGTGAGTTCAAGTCCCGCTTCGGGTGAGCATGAGTCTCATCTCAGGTGAGCCCAGTTTCTCTCTCACTCCCTTCCTCTCCCTCTGCCCTTCACTCTCTTGCACCCTCTCTCTCAAAAAAAATAATAATAATTTCACACTCACTATAGTGAATTTTTTTTAATATTTCAGTTTTAATTTTTAACTCTAGAATTTCTACCTAGTTCTTTTGTATAGTTTCCATTGCTTTCTTGAGATTTCCTATTTTTCCCCACATTAATGCCATATTTTCTTTGAATCCGTTGAACATATATCCTTTTCATTCTTTGACATATTTATAATAGCCACTTACTCTGTCCATGATTTAACAGTCTTTTCTGCTAAATACAATGCCTGGGTCTACTTGTTTATTTCTATTGGTTACTTTTTCCCTTTGACAGGGATCACCTTTTCCTGTTTCTTTGCATTCCCACTGATTTTTGGTTAAAACTGAACATTATGCTTTAGTGACTCTGTATTCTGCATTGTTCTTCTGAAAATTACTGGGGTGTTTTTTTTGTTGTTGTTCTAACATCGAGTTATCTTATCTGAACTGCAAAATCTGACTTCTCAGGTTGTATAACTCCTTAATTTTTTTTCATCTTACAGCTACTGCTTTTTAAACTTGCTTTTAAAATATCTCCCTTGTGCCTTCATATTTTGACAGTCAAGAATTTGAGTAAAGTTAAACTAAGATTTGGGCTCATCTTCTCTATAGCTCTTTTGCTCTGTGTCTCCCCATAAATTTCCGATTATTTCATAAGCCTCAAGTTTTTTCCTCTAACATCTCAAACCAGTAAGACTTTCATTTTTTACCTCTGAATTGTATGTAGTTGGGAATCCACTTAGTCAAAGACATAGGAAATTTGTGAATCTCATCAGAAGCAGTAGTATTTTTCAGGTTGAGATCATCCTCTAATTTCTGCCCGCTTCTTTGTTGAGCTCCCTTGGGTCTCCTACATAAATGTGTAGTTTAGCAGTCAGTCAGAAATTTGGGCAGTTTATTTCAGATTTTGGGTATCAGCCTTTCTAATTCTCTCTCACTTTCAAAAATTGCTCTCTTAAATTTCTAGCTGCTCTGATGATCTGAATTCTGTTGTCTGCCACCTTAAACTGACAAAGCGGCAATTTTATGTCACCAGGCTGGGATGGGAGTTTGGGGATATCTTTGGACAACAAAGCTACATAATCGCATTTCTTACCCAGAGCACTGGCAATCTGTCAAGAGTTTACTCCTCTCTAGTTTCTGCTTGCCATTGTTCATTTTCCAGGGACTTTAAATAAAAGTTTTATTTATAATTATATCTAGTTTGAAAAATTATCTGCTGAAGGTCAACCTCTTCATGGCAGTACCATGGGATATCATTCCCCTGTTATATTATAAAAAATAATGATGTATATCAATAGGCATGTATTTCATATAAATCTGTAATAAATATAAAGATATAATTTGTGACAAAAAAGAAACCATAAAGGAATGGGGAGCAGAGAAATAAATGAATACAGTTTTGGTATGTGATTGAAATTAAGTTATCAATTTAAAATAAATTGTTATAACTTTAAGGTATTACAGGTAATGCCCATGATAATCACACACACACACACACACACACACACACACACACACACACAATATATATAAAATGAGAAGAGAATCAAAGCAAGTTGCTGCAAAAATTGAGCTAAACAAGAAGGAAGGTAGTAAGGGAGGAAATGAAGAACAAAAAAGCTGAAAGACATGTAGAGAACAATGAAGTAGTGATAATAAATCCTTTCCTATCAGTAATTAATTTAAATGTAAATGGATTAAACTCCCTAATTAAAAGACATAGATTGGCTGAATGAATTTTTATAAAAATCCAGTGATATGTTGTCTACAGTACAAGAGACTCACATAATCTAAGGACACACGTAGATTGAAAGGATAAAAACAGTCTATGCAAATAGCAACCAAAAGAGAGCAGAGCTGGTTATACCAATACCAGACAAAACAGACTTTTAAGTCAAAACTGTTACAAGATATAAAAAGGACATTATATAATGATACAAGGGTAAACTCACCAAGAAGATTCTATAATTATAAATATATAATGTGAAGCTTCAGAGCTCCTAAATATATGAAGCAAACATTGATAAAACTGAAGGAAGAAATAGTTCTACAATAGTAGTAAGAGACCGCAGTTGTCTAATTTCAGTAAAGTATAGAACGACTATATAGAAGATAAATAAGAAAATGGCGGCCATCAGCAACACTGTAGACCAATTGGACCTAACAGATAAATACAGAAGAATCTACCCAATGAAACCAAAATACATGTTTTCCTCAAGTACACATGTAACATTTTCTTTTTTTTCAATGTTTATTTATTTATTTAGAGAGTGAGAAAGCAGGGGAGGTGCAGAAAGAGAGAGAGAGAGAGAGAGAGAATCCCAAGCAGGCTCCACACTGCCAGCACAGAGCCGACATGGGCCTTGAACCATAAAATGTGAGATCATGACATGAGCCAAAACCAAGAGTTGGAAGCTAAACTGACTGAGCCACCCACGCACACCTAACATTTTCTAGTACAGGTCATATATTAGGTTACTAAATGTCTTAAAAAATTAAAAAAAATAGAAATCATAATTCTTTTTCTGATCAGAGTAGAATGAAACTAGAAATTAATAGCAGAAGGAAAAGTGGAAAATTCATAAATATGTGGAAATTAGACAACATAACTTCTACCGTTGGATCAAAGAAAAAGTAACAAAAGAAATTATAAAATATCTTAAGACAAATGAAAATGAAAACACAAATTACTAAAACTTGTGAGATGCAGAGTATACAGTACCAAGCAGGAAAGTCATACCTGTAAATGTTTACATTAAAAAGAAGAAAGATCTTAAATCATCTAGCTTTATATCTTAAGGAACTAAAGACAGAACAAATAAATACAAAACTAGTAGATGAAGGAAATATTAATGATGAGGGCAGAGATAAAGAAAATAGAGAATAGAAAAGCAGTAGAAGAAATTAATAAAACCAATAATTGTTTCTTCAAAAAGATCAACAAAATTGAAATATCTTTAGCTAGATTGACAAAGAAAAAAAGATTCATATAACTAAAATTGTAAATGAAAGATGCAACATTTCAACTAATGCCACAGAAGTAAGAGGGATTATAAGAGAACATTATGGACAATTGTACACTAACAAATTAGATAACCTAGATATTAGATAACCTAATAGATACAGTGGATAAATTCCTAGCAACATATTACCTATCAAGATGGAATCATGAAGATGGAAACATCTTAACAGATGCATAACTAGTAAGGAGATTGAATTATTAATCAAAACCTCTCAAGAAAGCAAAGTCTAGGACCAGATGGCTTCACTGGTGAATTTTAGCTAAGTAGTGAATTAATGCCAGTGCTTATCAAACTCTTCCCAAGTATTGAAGAGGAGTGAATACTTCCAAAGTTATTCTATGAAGTCAACAATAACCTGATAACAAAGTCAGACAAAGACACTGCAAGAAAAGAAAAACAAAAAACCAATATTCATGATGAATATTAGTGGGAAAATCAACAAATTCAGCACATGTGTGAATTCAGCACATTAAAAAGATTATAGACCATTAGCAAGTGGGATCTATTTCTAGAATACAAGGATGATTTAACTATGAAAATCAATCTTTGTAATATTAATAAAATGATCAATATAGAAAAAACTTTTCACAAAATTCAGTACCCTTTCATATTAAGAACATTCAACAAACTAGGGATAGAAGGAAATTACCTCGCCATAATAAAGGCTATATATGAAGAGCCCACAACGAATACTGTACTCAATGGTGGAAGACTAAAGCTTTTATTCTACTTAATATATACAGAGCAATGAGGCAAGAAAAAAATCTTCCAAATTGGAAAGGAAGAGGTAAAATGTTCTCCGTTCACATATAACACGAGCTTCTAAGTAGAAAACCCTAAAGACCACACGCAAAAAAGTTAGACCAAATAATTCAGTGAAGTTGTAGGATACAAAATCATACAAAAATCAACTGCATTTCTAGACACCAATAATAAATAATCTGAAAAGGGAAATAAGAATACGATTTCTTTCACAGTAGCATCAAAAAGAATGAAATACATCTGAATAAACTGAACTATAGTGATGAAAGACTTGTATACTGAAAGACTTGTACATGGAAAACTACAAGATACTCCTGAGAAAAATTAAAGAAGGCAGATGTAAGTGGAAAGACATCTCATATTTACAGATTGGAAGACTTAATATTTTATGGTGTCAATACTACCTAAAGTGATCTACAAATCTAAAGTAATCTCTATCAAAACCCTAATGGCAATTTTGTAGAAATAGAAAAAATCTATCTTACTATTGATCTGGAATCTCAAGGGACTTTGAATAGCCAAAACTATATTCAAATATAAGAGCAAAATTGGAGGTCTCACGTTTTCAGATTTTAAAACTTACTACAAAGTTACAGTAATCAAAGCAGTGTTATACTGCATAAAGACAACTATACAGACCAGTGAATAACACAGGAAGCCCAGGATAGAGGGAACCTTGCATATATGGTCTAATAATTGTGACAAGGATGCCAAGACAGTTTGATAGGGAAAGGAGAGTCTTTTCAACAAATGATTCTAGGAAAACTGGATATCGACATACAAAAGAATGAAATTTCTTCCTTACCTGATGTCACATGCAAAAATTAACTCAAAATGAATCAGAGACCTAAACATGAGAGCTAAAAATATAAAACTCTTAAAGTAAAACATAGGCTAAAATCTTCATGAAATTAGATTTGGTAATCATTTGTTGGATATGGTACCAAAAGCATAGGTAGCAAAAGAAAAAATAGATGAATTGGACTACATTAAAATGGAAAGTTCTGTACATCACAGGACACAGGAGAGTGAAAAGGTAATCTGTGGAATGGGAGAAAATATTTTCAAATCCTGTATCTAATTAAAATGCAAAATACATGCAGAACTTTAAACCTCAGCAACTCCATGACAACAAACCCCCCCAAAAGCTAATTAAAACTGGACCAAGTACTTCAATAGACATTTTTCCCAAAAAAGATACACAAATGGCTATAAGCATATGAAAAGGTACTCAGTATCACTGATGATCGGAGTAATGCAAGTCCAAACCACAATGAGATAGCACCCTACACTCATTTGAATGACTACTGTCAAACCCAAAGAATGGGAATGTTGGTGAAGATTTAGAGAAACTGGAATTCCTGTGCACTGTTAATATGAATGTAGTGGTATGGCCACTATAGAAAACTGTATGGTGATTCCTCAAAAAATTAAAAATAGAATTACTGTATGATCCATCAATTATACTTCAAATATATATACCAAGAAATTGAAAACAGAGTTTTGAAGAGATATTTGTACACCCATGTTCATAGCAGCATTATTTAAAATAGAAGAAGCTGGAAGAAATCAAATGTCCGTCAAATAATGAATGGGTAAACAAGTGTTCTATATACATACGATGGAATATTTTTCAGTCTTAAACAGGAAAAAATTCTAACACATACTGTCAGTGAATGAACTCTGAGGACATTATGCTAACTAAAATAAGCCAGTCACAAAAGATAAATACTATATTGTTTCCCTTACATGTGAAATCTAGAGTAGTCAAATTCATAAAAACAGAAAGTAGAATGGTAGTTGCCAGAGGCTAGGGGAAAGGACAAATGGGGACTTGTTTGATGAGTATAGAGTTTCAGTTTTACAAGATGAAGAATTTCTGGAGATTTGTTGCATAACTGAGGTGAGGATATACCTAATGCTATCGAACTGTAACCCTTAAAAAATTTACAGTGGTAGATTATATGTTGTGTATATTTTACCACAATTTTTAAATGTTTGTTTCTTTATTATTTATTTTGAGAGGAGAGAGTGCAGGAAGGGCAGAGAGAGAGGGAGAGAGAGACTCTTAAGCAGGCTCTATACTCAACATGAAGCTCGATCTCCTAAACCCTGAGATCATTACCTGCGCCAAAATCAAGAGTTGGACGCTTAACCAACAGAGTCACCTAGATACCCCATTACCACAATTTTTAAAAAGATATGTTTTTTCTTAATATATTCAAACATATTTTTTGTTCGTTTTCTTTTGAAATATCCCTTTTATAATCAACCATTCTACTGCTCCTGCATAGACTGGCCTATCTTTAGACCTAGTCTACATCGACTGTCAAGATATCCTTTTACCATTATTCTTATGATTTCTTGGGTCTTTTGTTAGATCCTCTGGTTTCTGGGCCCTGTGCCTTTTATTTCAATGTACTGTTTAGCAGAACAACTTCTTTAGCAGTTTCCTGAGAAAGGGATACATGAAATGTTGTTTTTGAGACCTGGCATATCTGAATATGTCTTTTTTTCAATTCTCATATTTGATCAATCATTTTGTTGATATGGGATTTTTTATTATAATCCACAATTTTGGAAACATTACTTTTTTCTTTTTTTTTTTCCAGTGGGGTAGTTGAAAAAATCCACTGCCTTTCTGACTGTGCATTTCTCTTTTGACATTAAAAAAAATACATTTCTGAAAACATTGAAGATTATTCCTTTGTTCTTAGTTATGCTTGCCCCAAGTGTTGAAAATTCTGTCATCTCTCTTGGCATATGTCCATTGTGTGCTTATTTCATGGACCTTTTGATTATCCAATTTCATATTTAATTCTAGGAAAATTTCTTGAATTGATTCTAAAGTAAATTTCATGATTTCTTATATTTTACCTTTCTGGAAATATTCCCATCCATGTTACTCTAATTCTCATGTTTACTTGTAGTTTCTCTTCTATTTGCCATCTCTCTGGAAATTTCTGAGAAATTTCCTCAGGTTTATATTCCAAACATTCTCTTGGATTACTTTCATTTCTGCTATCATATTTTTTCAAACTTTCAAAGTGTATTTATTTTTAGAAATATTTTGTTGTGTTGCTATTTTTGTTCCATCATTGTTCTTTTGACAAAAATCTGAGAGGAATAATTACATTTTTGGGCTTTTCTTCCCCTCATATTATCTGTTTCCTTCAAGTTCCTTCCGTTAAGTTTGTCTGTTTTGTTTCTTGTCTTGTATATTAGGTGCTTTTTCTAATGCATAGTGATCCTTGATTGGCCCTTCATACTGAAGAATAAGGTACTAAATACTTGATTGGAAGCTGTGTATCCATAAAAGGGCAGATTGATTGGTGAATTAACTTTAGGGTTATCGTGCAGGAACCTAACTGTTTTGCTGAGTGATCACTGAATTTAGGAATCTCTTGCTCCATTTCGTTTCTTTCAAAAAGTATCCTCCATTCCCCTGTTGGTCTGCCAGTAAGTACTCTGTGGAGCCAAGTTGTGGGAGTTACAAAGGGAAGAGGGCTAATGGTGTCAAGCTTCACTTAATACTCCTTTTTTTTTTTTTTTTTTTTTTTTTTTTTTTTTTTTTTTTTTTTTTGTTATAATAGTTTATTTTCAAATTGGTTTACATATAACACCCAGTGTTCATCCCAACATGTGCCCTTTTTAATGCCCATCACCCCCTCTCCCCCCTCCCTCATCCCCCTTACCCTCAGTTTTTTCTTAGTCTTTGAGAGTCTCTTATGTTTTATCTCCCTCCCTCTCTGTGTCTTTTTTTTCTTTCCCCTCTTCCCCTCCCCCTGGTTTTTGCTTAGTTTCACAAAGTCCACCTATTCGTGGAAACATATGGTATCTGTCTTTTTCTGACTGACTTATTTCACTTAACATAATACCCTCCAGTTCCATCCATCTTGCTACACATGGCCAGATTTCATTTTTTCTCATTGCCACGTAGTAGTCCATTGTATATAAGTACCATAACTTCTTTATCCATTCGTCAGTTGATGGGCACTTGGTCTCTTTCCATGATTTGGCTATTGTCGAAAGTGCTGCTATGAACATTGGGGTACACGTGCTCCTATGCATCAGCATTCCTGTGTCTCTTGGGTAGATTCCTAGCAGGGCTATTGCTGGGTCATAGGGTAGCTCTATTTTCATTTTTTTGAGGAACCTCCACACCGTTTTCCAGAGTGGCTGCACCAGTTTGCATTCCCACCAACAGTGTAGGAGGGTGCCTACTTCTCCACATCCTCGCCAGCATCTATAGTTTCCTGATTTGTTCATTTTAGCCACTCTGACTGGTGTGAGGTGGTATCTCAGTGTAGTTTTGATTTGTATTTCCCTGATGCTGAGTGACATTGAGCATCGTTTCATGTGTCTGTTGGCCATCTGAATGTCCCCTTTGGAGAAGTGTCTATTCATATCTTCCGCCCATTTCTTCACTGGGTTGTTTGTTTTTCGGGTTTGGAGTTTGGTAAGTTCTTTATAAATTTTAGATATTAGTCCTTTATCCGATATGTCATTTGCGATGATCTTTTCCCATTCCGTTGGTTGCCTATTCGTTTTGTTGGTTGTTTCTTTTGCCGTGCAGAAGCTTTTTATCTTGATGAGGTCCCAATAGTTCATCTTTGCTTTTAATTCTCTTGCCTTTGGAGACGTGTCGAGTAAGAAATTGGTGCGTCTTAGGTCAAAGAGGCTTTTTCCTGTTTTCTCCTCTAGGATTTTGACGGTTTCCTGCCTCACATTCAGATCTTTTATCCATTTAGAATTTATTTTTGTGAGTGGTGTAAGAAAGTGGTCTAGTTTCATTCTTTTGCATGTTGCTGTCCAATTCTCCCAGCACCATTTGTTAAAAAGGCTGTCTTTTTTCCATTGGATACATTTTCCCGCTTTGTCAAAGATTAGTTGGCCATATACTTGCGGGTCCATTTCTGAGTTTTCTATTCTATTCCATTGGTCTATGCGTCTGTTTTTGTGCCAATACCATACAGTCTTGATGACCACCGCTTTGTAGTAGAGGTTAAAGTCTGGGATTGTGATGCCTCCCGCCTTGGTTTTATTCTTCAGTATTATTTTGGCTATTCGAGGTCTTTTGTGGTTCCATACAAATTTTAGGATTGTTTGCTCTAGCTTTGAGAAGAATGCTGGTGCAATTTTGATTGGGATTGCATTGAATGTGTAGATTGCTTTGGGTAGTATTGCCATTTTGACGATATTTATTCTTCCAATCCATGAGCATGGGATGTTTTTCCATTTCCTTGTGTCTTCCTCAATTTCCTTCATAAGTTTTTTATAGTTTTCAGTGTAGAGGTCTTTCACATCTTTGGTTAGGTTTATTCCTAAGTATTTTATGGTTTTTGGTGCAATTGTGAAAGGGATTAGCTTCTTTATTTCTCTTTCTGCTGCTTCATTGTTGGTGTATAGAAATGCCACCGATTTCTGTACATTGATTTTGTATCCTGCAACTTTGCTGAAATCATGAATCAGTTCTAGTAGGCTTTTGGTGGATTCTGTCGGGTTTTCCATGTAAAGTATCATGTCATCTGCAAAAAGTGAAAGTTTGACTTCTTTCTTGCCAATCTTGATGCCTTTTATTTTGTTTTGTTGTCTGATTGCTGATGCTAAGACTTCCAGCACTATGTTAAATAGCAGTGGCGAGAGTGGACACCCCTGTCGTGTTCCTGATCTCAGGGGGAAGGCTTTCAATTTTTCCCCATTGAGGATGATATTAGCTGTGGGTTTTTCATATATGGCTTTTATGATGTTTAAGTATGTTCCTTCTATCCCGACTTTCTCGAGAGTTTTTATTAAGAAAGGATGCTGTATTTTGTCAAATGCTTTTTCTGCATCTATTGACAGGATCATATGGTTCTTATCTTTTCTTTTGTTGATGTGATGTATCACGTTGATTGATTTGCGAATATTGAACCAGCCCTGCAACCCAGGGATGAATCCTACTTGATCATGGTGGATAATTCTCTTTATATGCTGTTGGATTCGATTTGCTAGTATCTTGTTGAGAATTTTTGCATCCATATTCATCAGGGATATTGGCCTGTAATTTTCTTTCTTTGCTGGGTCTCTATCTGGTTTGGGAATCAAAGTGATGCTGGCTTCATAGAATGAGTCGGGGAGTTTTCCTTCCGTTTCAATTTTTTGGAACAGCTTGAGGAGGATAGGAATTAACTCTGTTTTAAATGTCTGGTAAAATTCCGCAGGAAAGCCATCTGGTCCAGGGCTTTTATTTGCTGGGAGGTTTTTAATAACGGATTCTATTTCTTCACTAGTTATGGGTCTGTTCAAATTTTCTATTTCTTCCCGTTTGAGTTTTGGTAGCGTGTGGCTATTTAGGAAGCTGTCCATTTCTTCCAGATTGCCAAGTTTGGTGGCATATAATTTTTCATAGTATTCTCTGATGATTGCTTGTATCTCTGAGGGATTGGTTGTAATTTCTCCCTTTTCATTCACGATTTTATTTATTTGAGTTCTCTCTCTTTTCTTTTTGAGAAGCCTGGCTAGAGGTTTGTCTATTTTGTTTATTTTTTCAAAGAACCAGCTTTTGGTTTCATTGATCTGTTCCACTACCTTTTCTGTCTCCATATGGTTAATTTGAGCTCTGATCTTTGTTATTTCTCTCTTTCTGCTGGGCTTGGGTTGTTTTAGTTGATCTGCTTCTAGTTCCTTTAGGCGTGCTGTTAGAATTTGTGTTATTGATTTTTCTTGTTTCTTGAGATGGGCCTGGATTGCAATATATTTCCCTCTCAGGACTGCCTTTGCTGCATCCCAGAGCGTTTGGATTGTTGTATTTTCATTTTCATTTGTTTCCATGTATTTTTTAATTTCTTCTCTGATGGCTTGGTTGACCCAGTCATCTTTTAGTAGGTTATTTCTTAGCCGCCATGTTCTTGGATATTTTCCAGGCTTTCTCTTGTGGTTGATTTCAAGTTTCAAAGCATTGTGGTCTGACACTGTACACGGTATGATCTCAATTCTTTTATATTTATTCAGAGCTTCCCTGTGCCCCAGAATGTGGTCTATCTTGGAAAATGTACCGTGTGCAGATGAGAAGAATGTAAATTCCTTTGCTTCT
The DNA here is from genome assembly GCA_030068075.1 of Paguma larvata. Taxonomy (NCBI): domain Eukaryota; kingdom Metazoa; phylum Chordata; class Mammalia; order Carnivora; family Viverridae; genus Paguma; species Paguma larvata. The sequence continues at coordinate 82,132,309 of CM057832.1, forward strand.
GGATGAAGGACCCTAAAGATGTCTGTGAGGCCCATCTGTCCTAATGTGTCATTCAGGGCTATTGTTTCTGCGGAGATTTTCTGTTTTGTTGATCTATCCAATGCTGAGAGTGGAGTGTTGAGATCCCCTACTATTAGGACATTTTTATCGATGAGGTTGCTAATGTTTGTAATTAGTTGTTTTACAAATTTGGGTGCCCCTGAATTCGGTGCGTAGATATTTACAATTGTTAGCTCTTCCTGCTGGATGGTCCCTGAGACTATTATATAATGTCCTTCCTCATCTCTTATTACATCGTTCATTTTAAAGTCTAATTTGTCTGATATAAGTGTGGCTACTCCGGCTTTCTTCTGACTTCCAGTAGCATGGTAGATAGTTCTCCATCCCCTCACTTTCAATCTGAAGGTGTCTTCAGGTTTAAGATGAGTTTCTTGAAGACAGCAAATAGATGGGTCTTGTTTTTTAATCCATTCTGTTATCCTTTGTCTTTTGATTGGCGCATTTAGTCCATTTACATTCAGTGTTAATATTGAAAAATATGGGCTTACAGTCACTGTATTATCTGTAAGTTTCATGTTTGTAAGGCTGTGTCTGGTAGTTTGTATTCTTTGCCTCCTTGTTTTCATAGAATGCCCCTCAGGATCTCTTGCAGTGCTGGCTTATTTGTGATAAATTCTTTCAGTTTTTGTTTGTTGGGAAAAACCTTGATCTCTCCTTCTATTCTGAATGACAGGCTAGCCGGATACAGAATTCTTGGTTGCATGTCCTTCTTGCTCATCACATTGAAGATGTCCTGCCATTCCTTTCTGGCTTGCCAAGTTTCCGTAGATAAGTCTGCTACTACCCTTATAGGTCTCCCTTTGTATGTTAGGGTTCTTTTGTCCCTAGCTGCTTTCAGGATTCTCTCCCTATCTTTGTATTTTGCCAGCTTCACTATGATGTGCCGTGCAGAAGGTCTATTCAAGTTACGTCTGAGGGGAGTTCTCTGTGCCTCTTGGATTTCCATGCCCGTTTCCTTTCTCATGTTGAGGAAGTTCTCAGCAATGATTTGTTCCAGAACCCCTTCGACTCCTTTCTCTCTCTCTTCTTCCTCTGGAACTCCTATGATACGGATATTGTTTCTTTTGACTGCATCGCTCAGCTCTCGAATTCTCCTTTCCTGTTCCTGGATCAGCTTCTCTCTCTTTTTATCTGCTTCCTCTTTTTCAATGATTTTGTCTTCTAATGCACTAACTCTTTCCTCTACCTCTTCAATCCGTGCTGTGGTTGCTTCCAGTTTCCCCTGTATTTCTTCCAATGTCTTCTTTAATTCTTCCTGACCGTTTTTAAGGTCTTTGAACTTTGCCTCGTAGGACCCCTTGCATTCATCTAAGCTTTTTTCAAGGCCAGCAATTAGTTTTATGATTAACATTCTATATTCAAGTTCTGTTATGTTGCTTATATCTCTTTTCATTAATTCTTGAGCTGTCACTGCTTCTTGTAGACTCTTTTGAGGAGAATTCTTCCGTCTCGTCATTTTGGCTGGATGTGTTATGGGTTGTTTCTTGAAGTTGCCCTGGAAAGGAAAACTGACAGACACACAGAACACAGAAATACTCAAACGTACCGACAAATGGTCCAGACAAGCAGTTCACAACAGAAAAAAATAACAAGTGACTCTCTGAGGGCAATGTCCTGAAGTAACAGCTACACGTTAAGGACAGGGTATGTAGTGTGCTGGTGGCAGAGCATATATAGACAGAATAATGACTGGTGCAGGGAGAAGAAGGAAATGGACTTTGCCCAGGTAGAGCGACTAAAGGGTTTAATCCAGACTGATAGAAATCAGAATAAGGACAGGTGCGAGGGAAAAGGAATAAAGATCGATGTCGTCTAGATGAACTTATACGGCCTGGTTATTCCAGAAAAAGGGCCGCTCTGGCCCTCTCCTTCAGATGTTGTTCGGTCCGCACTTTCCCAGCTATCTCCGAAGACGCTCACCCTCCCCTCAGCTCAACTTCCCGAGTTCGAGTTCGTTTTATCCGACCCAGATTAAACTCACAGTTCAGTTGGGCCGTGTCTGTGTTCGCCTTAGTTTCTTGTCAGCTCTAGCACCTTTTCCCCCCGATTTTTGTAGTTGAGAGAGAGACAATGGTTTCAGTCGTCCCCCTTTAAAGGGCAAGCGAAATACTGGAGCCCCCTACTCCTCCGCCATGTTGCCTCCTCCTTCAATACTCCTTTTTTTAAACTTCTTGACTTACACCTATATTTTGTTCTGCCAGTCATTAATAGGGTGAGAATCCCTTTGGTTCCAACCCATCCAAAGTGTTAACCTGGAGTCATCTTCCAGGGTTAGGGAAGGGGAGTTCCCTAGTCTTGTGAGTTGGAGAGATTTGACATTGGAACTGCTTCTTATATAAACTTTAAACTAAACCTCCTATTTTCAAACCCATCCATACTCCTTAACTCTTAGCTTGTTAGTGTTTCCAGTTCCTGAGTATTTCTAGATTTTGCAGTGCAATTCTGACTTTTGGGTATCCATTACTATAGGCAAAGTCTTCATTAATCTTTGGTTTTCTAAGTCAACCACTCAAAACCATCTGCTTTTTAGCTTGTACAAATTTTATGCTGATGTCTCTTAACCAGTTCTCCTTTATCTTTTTAAATGTCATTTAGTGTGACTTGAGGTGCATTTTAAGAAATAGTAGAAGTAAGGCATGTGCTCATCTGTCATAATTTCACTAATCTCTTGCATAAATCACCTTATCTTGGTCTGTCCTCAAGGATAGAGTTGTCTATGCTGAATAGTGTTTATTGTTTTCTCTTTATAATTGTTCATTCGTGTTTTGAGCACTTACTACATAACATATGTTTTACCAGGCTGAAGGAGACACTAAGGTACATTGTAAGAAATAGTCTATTCTTGAAAAACCTATTTCTGCCATTTGCTTTGAGAAGGTTGTTAAGGAAAATACTCAGCACATAAGCCTCTACGTAAGTTATATTACTTTAATATGCTGAGGAAACCTTTGCTTCTCTTAAAGAATAACGGTTTCTTCATTCTGTCAACATAAACAACTTACTATGCCTCACATTGCATCTAGGCTTTCAGGAAGCTCACAATTAAATGTGAGCTTTAAACAACATATTTGTAAATGATAGGTTTTTCATTTTACCTCCTGTTCTCAAATTTCTGTTATACCTGCATTTATCCTAATTTTCAGGTCAGTAAGTTAATACTCTCAAAAAAAGTTTTTTGAGAACGATTCATATCCTTTGTTCAGTGAGATAGTGTATGCATTCCTATCTGCATACATGAAAAAAATTCCCAGAGCTAATAATTAATTAGGGGCACCTGGGTGCCTCAGTCATTTGAATGTCCAACTCTTGATTTTTGTCTCAGGTCATGATCCCAGAGTTGTGGAATCAAGCCCTGCATCAGGCTCCATACTGACTGGGGAATCTGCTTCAGATTCTCCCTCTTCCTCCCTCTTCCCTTCTCCCTGACTTGTATACACTCTCTATAAAATAATAATAGTAATAATAATAATAATAATAATAATAATAATAATAAAGTACTTCTTGGTAAAGCACTTAAATAGAGTAGACTGTAATTGAGAAACTCAGTTTCAAAGAAAATCACAAGATTTTCTTCTTCCCTTAAAGGTGCCTTTTATCATTGCCAGGCCAATAGTAGTCCTTTAAAATATTCCCTAAATGAATAGATGAATTAAAGAATTTCTTAGAGATTGACTGATTATTGGAATGCTTTGTTACTGAAAAATAAAAGGACCTCTTTCATTGGCATAAATCAACTAACATTTATTGAGTGACTTTTTAGTTTAACATCATCTTAAATTTAAAAGACTTATTTCTACTGTCTGAAAAATAAAATAAACCTGATGATCTCTAAATGGCCCTGCCAGCTGTAATATTTGATGATTTCTGTAATTTTATAGCACTACTAGCTGTTTGGTTTTATACGTTGGAGCAAGTCCCTAAGCACATAACAAGTCAGTAAAATCATTTAGACCTTCACCCAGATCAATGCTGTTAGCGTCTGTGGATTGGGTTTTTGTTGTCCTCCTATGTTTCAGAATCACACAGAACAAAAACAAAAATCTTTCTTGATTGGATGATATGTGTTCTTAAAAGGGCTGCTGTGTTTCTGGGTATTAGAATACATAGCCATTCTCTGAGAATCCTACTCTTCAGCTCTCACCAAGTTCTCTAGTCCAGATAACTTACCCTCCCTAAAAATGCAAAAAAAAAAAATTTTTTTTTGATGGGTGGAGTGGTGTGAGATCAAGAGAGTTTCCACATTTAGTAAAATTTGTAAAAGCTTTGGTCTTGAAGAATATTTTAAACAGGACTCTGATGGATTTTGTTGTTTCGCTATTGTTGTTGTAAAACTCACTTGCCTTTCTGTTAGGACCAGTCAATATTAGTTAGTTCATGGCACCTCCAAAGTATTTACACCATGAGATGATTTATGATGAGTTGGGTGGCTTACTTTTTCTCCAAGAGGAAAAGGTGAATGAAACAAGTTTGACCAAGTAAATGTTAATATTCAGAGTGTGATTTAGGGTGTGGGGCTCAGATTGGTTTTCCCATTACACTGAAGGATTACAGAGATGTGCAGAAACACCATTGGTTCATTATTAGTAATGCACATGGGCCAGGACATACAGGCAGGTAGAAGGATTGAAAAGCTCTGGATCCCAGAGAGTTTATAGGCTTAAATCACAGGGACTTGACATCAGGCAAATGGAGTTTCTGAGGCTGAACAATAATTTGGAACCAAAGGTATTTGAGAATGCCAGTTATTAAGATAAATTCTTGTCTTAAGATTGCCATGGCAAAGCAACTCCTACAAATGTAGTTATCCCAGTGCTTGCCTTCCATATTTTGAGCTGTCTGTTCCTTTTTTATTTGAAAGAAGCATTTTGACCAACATAGTTTTACGATTTACCCAGCCCTATGAGGATGGGAGAAATTTGTGATGAAGATTCCTGGAGAAAAAGATATCTCAAGTCTATTAAAAGACAGGTAAGATTCAGCTTTGAACAGGATTATATCATGTTTATTCAAGGATTGGGACCACTTACATATCTCTTATTGTCAAAAAATGGCAGCTTGACCCTCTTTCCACTTTCTTCATTCTTAGATAAGGAAAGAAGACATTTTGATTGATGATGTAAAAAACGTTGAAATTTAGGGATACAGTCAATGAAGGGAAGACCTCTTCTTGATAGTGAGGTGACAGAAGTATCACAGCCCACACCTGCACCTACACCCACACCCACACCCAATGCTTAGGTCTGATTGGTCAAGTACAAGATGTGAGACTGGAGAAGGCGGCAGCTGTACTTCTTGTTTCACATCTATACTGTTTAATGTTTTCATGTCCTGTTATTCCAATTAAATTGCAAATCCTTTATAATCAGTCACCAAGTATTTTCTTCTTTGTTTCCCCCATGTGAAAGTAACAAATGGCCTTAAACTGTAATATGAAATATCTTGATATAGGAAGAAAATATTTGGCTTAAAGGAAAGGGTGTCTGGAATAAACTACTTCATTATTTGTAAAATCAGATGGTTAGACTAAAGAAAAAAGTACAGGTGGGAGAAATAAGCATGTCACAAGGCAAAGAAATTCATAGCTTCCTATCGTACCGTGTTTAAGTCTAGATTAAGAACTGTTTTAGGTTATCTAGTTTATATTTACAAAACTTATTTTATTAGCAAGAACACAAGCTTTCCTACAGAGTTCCATCAGTCTTTTTCCTCTCATCTTTTTCGTGGACTTTGTTACCTCTCTTCTTTATTCACCAAAGTACCTCCTCAATGCCTATGTGCATTGTTAGTTTGCGTACATAAACACATGTTCATTTAACAAATAATGTTCAACTTCCTGCCTTGTGCTATGTATAGTCCCTAAATTCATGGGTCTAAGTTGGACATTAGTGGTAAATACCAAGGAAGATGTGATAAAAATTTTTTTAAATAAAGGAAGCAAATGCATGTATCAGATTATACATGTTTGAGAGTCTTGGTGGGAAATATTTTAGCTAGACTGAGATTTTCTTGGGTAATACAGAAAGGAGAATTAATCACATCAAAGAATAAAAATTGTAAAAGGACTGATTAAAAAGGAAATATTTTAGAACTGTAATTATTTTATTTACAGAAGAGAATACTAACAAATAATGTCATAAAGGCCCCCAATGATTTTCTTCTTTCATATAATGTCTTTCTTAATCAAAGTAACATATGCACTTTTTTTAAATTTATTTATTTATTATTTTTTATTTTCTTGAGAGAAAGAACACAAATGGGGGAGGAGGGCAGAGGAAGAGAGAGAGGAAACCTTAAGCGGGCTCCACGCTGAGCATGGAGGCTGACACAGGGCTTGATTCCACAATCCTGGGTTTATGACCTGAGCAGAAATCCAGACTCCGATGTTCAATTGACTGAGCCACCCAGGCACTTGTACACTCAGTGTTAAAAGGCAAATGATCCTGAAAAATAGCAGTTTCCTGCCTAATCTGCCCATATTTTGACCCCTAACCATCCAAAGAATCCACTTTCATTTTCCTCATTTCTTTGGTATTTAACAGTATACACTTTTCAAGTCAGGATTAAAACCTGTTTGTGTTATATATTTCTTTATTCATAAAATTTGTGCTCTCAACCAGATTGCAAGTCTCTGGGGTGCAAGGATCTGAGGTAGTGTCTTCTCCCCTGTGGTGCCTATACTACTCTGCCAGGCATGAAGAAGATAATTATTGTTTATTGCTTGGTCAAATTTGGCAACCTTTCCTGAGCTTTCTCAGAATCTGTATATGTCAGTGAGCATCTGTGGCCTCTGAAGGTACCTGGGGATATTTAGTTTTAGAAGGCAGAATGATGGAGCAGAAAATACAGGAAAGATTTGGAATTAAAAGAAGACCTCGGTTATGTCCTATGTGATCTTGAGAAGTCGCTCTTGCCTCCCTGGGCTTTAGTTCCCATCTTCTGCTTTTATTCATAGGGCTATGGAAAAGGAAATCAAATGAGACTTACATAGGCAGTTGTAAAATGCTCCATAAATTTAGCATTTGTCATTCCTATACTGCCCAATAATATGCCCTATGATGATGGAAATGCATAATTGTGCTATATTCTATGGTAGCCACTACCTGTTTGTGGGTATTGGGCACTTGAAGTGTAGCCAGGGTGACTAAGTGACTAAAGTTTTAATTGCATATAATTGTAATTAGTTTCAATTTCAATAAGTGATTTGGACAGGAAAAACCTAATCCTAAATTGCAGATTTTACAGATTAGGTAACTGAGGCCTAGAGAGGTTATATTGCTGTGTCAAGGTCACATGACTGGTATATGGATGAAGCAGAAACAAAACTCATAAAAATGACCTTTTTAATGTAATAAGTTTATAATTGTTGTTGAAGGACCTTCATAACCTCTCCCTTTACATTATGTTTCGTTATAATCAAGGGAGGGTCATCTATGACAATTAAAGTGGAGAAATCAAGGTGATAGCAAGTTCCTTTGTACTGAGATTAGATGTTTGCATTTAGATTAAATGGGGTTTAGTGACTGGATACAGTACAAATGTGGGGCAGATAAAAATTTAAGGATACATGCAATGAATTACAATTCATATGGGAACTTTTTGTCTTCTTTCTTTTACTTAGCTTCAAAAAGAAAAGAGCTCTCAGATTCAATTAATTTTCTTAACTTGTAAATTCACTTTGAACCCAAGGAGAATTAAGACTAGTTAACCTCTGTATGTCTGCCATTGAACTCCTAGTTTAATACCACTTCCATAGGTCTCATTTCTGTTTCAGGATAACATATATCACATATTTTTGCATGTCATTTTATTATAAAAGCAAATATTTCCATTGTAGAAAGTTTGAAAAATATTTTTTAGATAAGAGAAAGAAGAATCACTTGTTTTCCCTCCACTCCAGGTGAGCACAAGGTAGACCTTTTTTTCCTGTTCTGTTACACATAAGATAGTTCATTTAAATAAAGTTGAGATTATTCTGCTTGATAACTTTTTTTTTCAGTTACCAAGAATGCATAAACATTTTCTTGGGGTCAGATCATTCCTAGTTTTAAGTTTTAGTTCCGATTTAATGAGCTTTGATACATTGAATAGGTCATTCTACTTCTCTGTGCCTTACTGCTCACAGCTTCCCAATGGTGATAACACCTACTTCACAGCATTGTTGTAAGGATTAAATGAAAATTCATAAGTAAAGTTTCTGGAACTGTTAATTTTCTTTTCTATCTAATGTTTATATTTTAGACAAAATGATTTCTCTGCCCTGAGCAGGATTTCTCAGTTACTCAGAAAGTTAAACCAAGAGTCACATCACTGGAGAGCTTCACTTGACGAAGCCCAAAATGTGAACCCAGATGGGGACCTTTGGGGGAGGTCTATGACCTACAGATAGAGGAAGAGTGGAGAAGGATAAGGGAAGTAGACCAGCCCTAAGAACGGCATAGAGATAAGCATATTTGGTCCTTTTCTCTAGTCCCATCTCTACCACGCCTTGATGCAACTCTGAATCTTAAATTTTTGAAATGAACTAGGCATCCCAACTCCATTATTCATTATCTTGGGAATCATGTATAAGTCATCCTCTCCAGTCATATTTCATCATGTCAAAAGGGAGGATTTTATGTTAGAGGATCTTGTGGGATATTTTGAATAGTAACATGTGTGCTGTGATTCCCCTTGCCTTGATATTCCTTCCTGGTACTACTTGCTGCTATCCTGGGTCCCCTCTCTCCGTATCCAACTCAAGATGTTTTCTGTAGGGACACCTGTGTGGCTCGGTTGGTTCATTTTGGCTCAGGTCATGATCCCAGAGTTCTGGAATCAAGCCCCGTGTTGGGCTCTGTGCTGAGCATGGAGTCTGTTTGAGATTCTCTCCTTCCCTCTCTACCCCCCCACTTCTTCCCTCCCCACCCCTGCCATTCTCCCCTTCTCGTGATTGTGCTCTTGCTTTCTGCCTCTCTAAAATAAAAGAGATACAGAGATAGATGTTTCCTGGAATGTGCCTAAAGGCTCCCAAAATGAGGTGCAGGATGGTAAGGGGTATGGATAAACTGCTTCATTCTGAAATCTCCAAGGAATACATAAAATATGTCAAATATACAAAAATGCTGTGTCAGCTCTTCAAGGAAGAAATGAAAGCCAACTCAAGTTTCTTGATTGCTTACTATCTACCAAGTATGGTCTTCTCAAAAATCCTTTGACGTGGGTAGGATTAGATAAGAAAACTTAGCTACTTTAGTGAGATGGCACAAGTGATAATTGACATTATTTCTACATCTGCTCCAGAATCTACACTCTTAATGACAAGAATACAATAACTCCTCTATAAATGTTCACTGTAAAAGAAAACATTTGGAAATGAGTAGCTGGAATCCTGCAGCGGACCTGATGGTTGGTAGTTTGGGGAGAAATAAACCCTTCCACTAACATATGCATTTGCCTCCCACTGAATGATTACTCATCTCTGTATAACCAGTGTCTACCCACAGAGTCTGATACAGCATAAATATCCCGTATATGATGGGTGAATTGAATGATTAACTGAATGAATAAATTACAAAGCTGGTAAAGACAACTTGCTTATCCTACATCAATCAGAAGTAGAAAATTTGAGATATCATTCTGCATGTTCAGCATGAAAATAGCACTTCCTTTCTATTGAGTTTGTATGAAAATGCAAACAGGTGTTGGAAAGCTAGTGTTACATTTCCACAAAATCCATTTAAATAAACATGTCCCAGCTTGCCATAGTTCACTGAACTTGGACTGTAACAAAACAACAGTCAAAAAGCATAGAAGAAATTTTACTGAGAGCTCAACGAAAAGCAAGTTGGATGGGGAATTTACATATCAGCAACTTTTCTTGCAAAGAGTTGCTTTGGTGACCATAAACCAGATTTTAAACCACACACTAAGGACAGTATCATAGGGATTGGGAATCTACTGAATGTTCACATTGATCTATCAAAAGACTCTCTTGCAAATCTCTGCTTTATCACATTTTCATCTCTCTGAAGGTACTTTTTAAGTAATGAAGGTTATATGGCTCTTTGAAAAAAATTCTGGTGGTACGAGCCAGGTGACTGTAAGAATTATTCCTATTATCTTCAAAGTTTATGACTATGAAAATGGAAGTCTAAGACATTGGAACATGTCCCCTACCTTTAGGAAAACAAATCTGAAAAATGAAAAAGATGAACTTGAATCCATAAAAGGGACTCTACCTTTAACTAGCACATATTATCTACTTTGCATCAACTGTGTTTCTTCTGTATTTATGCTGTCCTCACCCCCAAAGAGATATCGTGAGCTCCTGAAAGCAGACATTTTATCCAGTCTGTGTTCTTCTGTCTCTCAGTGCCTAGCACAGGGTTCTTCCATAGCAAGAACTCCACAAAAAGATTGGATTCATTTAAGTCACCTGCAGAAGACTTAGCATACAAAATGTCAAGTTCCATCAAGCTTTTTATGAATGGTTCTCGTAACTATGAAAAAGGAGAGGCTACAACTTAAAACCATGTGTCTACAGAGCGAGACCTCTAATTAGCTCAAAAGAATCAAAATTGAATATGGACAAAGAGGGAGAGAAAGAACAACTCAAAAATTATTGAATGTGAGTGACCTAATTCCGGTTATTCATTTTGCCATCTTGCTACTATGGAGGCCATTAGCTCTGACCGCATTTAGTGTTAAAGGAATAGGTTGAAGTACAAAAGTTAGTTGGTATTAGGAAGTCATGTTATTTGGCAAGAGTGACTGACCTAACATCTGTGACCACAGGTACATGATGGCAAAATTGGTAGTTAACTTAGTAGATACAGTCAAATAGTCTCCCTGTTCCTGCCAATACCTGTATAGGTGACCTATAGAAAACTAGGGGTAATGTAGAAAGGGCAAAGATTAATCTATCTCATACAAACTCTGAATAATTGCTTCACTTCAATATATGCTCAGTCACTCTTTGTGTGACTCATCATCTTGGTTCTCCCTGAGGGCACCCATTAAACAAGACGGACCTCAAACTCCTCAGCACATGAGTAGGCTACCACAGGACTGTTTTTACTGTTGCCTTTCTCTGGATCCTGTCTGCTTAGTAAACTTTCTTGGATTCCAGTTCACTTTATCCCATAGCTATGATTAAAAGAGGGATGGAAAGAAAGATACCACCATGGGAGAAGGTACATATGGGTTTAGAAGATGAGTCAGGAATGCTGAGAAACAGAGACCTCCCAAGTATTTCCATGAACTGCCCTGATTCTTTTCTTAGACACCACAGTGCCAAACCCACTTTTAGCTACTGGCATTGAGGATTCTCCAACAATACTAGTTGAGAATGCTATCTTGGCCACATAACTCCCTCAATTGTTATAATCAAAGTCTGGATTTAACTATGTTATTTTGTCATCTGTCCTCAGCTACTTATCCCCAGATTCATAGGGTATAGCTTTTCTCATTTCTAAAACTAATTCCTTTACCTCAAGATACCCTCTTTTCCAGCCTCCTTAAGGAATTGCACCATCAATTATCTCTACTCTGAAGTCAGAGATGTCTCCCCCTCTACTTATTCTTTTCCCTAAGTAAGTAAAATCCTTAGATCCGTCTCATCTTTACAAATCAACCAGCTTCCTCAAACCTAAAGATCTCTTTTTAACTGCAACTATAACTTTTATTTATAGGGATACAGTGGTTTGGCTTCAATGGCTCCTTTTTTGTTCTTTCTTACCTTTCCTCAATCTATGACACAGGGATCTTTAGTATTAAGCTTAGGGAGTTCTAAATTCCTTTTATTAATTAAAACATTGAATTTCATTCAAATCACAGTTATTATTTTCTTTTCAGACTAGGAATTTGGGAGGCCACAAGACGGGGAAGTGGGATATGATCCTTCCTCCTTCTCTTTCTTCGTAATTTTGATTCTACTTCTTATCCCTCATCTAGTATCCTAGTCCTCAGACCATAAAGATTAAAATCAGAGTAAAAGAAGGAAAGCAATGAGGACAGAATGTTCTTGCTTGATGGTTACTCAGCTAAGACAGATTTACACTCTCTCTTCTGACCAATGTTTAAAATTGATCTTTCTCTTTGGGATATTTTTGAGACACTTCACAAGTCCTCCTGGAAACATAAGTCGCACTTTTCAGGTGATGTAGCTTCCTTTCTTTGGTCTTTTCCCGCTGATTTTTTTTAGCCATCCACTTCACACAGTCCTCTCTTGGGGGTCCCATTGTTCCTTCACTTGACCCACTTGGGCAGGATTTCAGACCGCTGTAGGACAGTTTTATTTCTCCCACATGACCACCATGTGTTCTATGGAAAATCCTCATGCACGCTGCCCACTAAGTCTCTGGAATGCAGGTCAAGCCTCAGGCAGCACCAACTCTCCCCTCCATTTCTAAAGCAGCTACCCAGCCTCTCTCTTGCCCTCTAAATTACTCATATTGGTGCCAAACACAAGGCCAAATGTCAAGGAACACATAACAAGCTCTCTGAATGGTCCTATTGGCTTAAAATGACAGGGGGGAAAGCATCTTCTCTTTCCGTCCTGTCATCACACATTATCTCAAATACCATTCTTTTATACCATCAATGTGTGGAAACTGTAAAGCATATGCCTGACACTTTGAAATTTTTGCACAGTAGTCCAAAATCTATGACCTTAGGATATGTTTGAAAGTTCACTCTAGCATCCTGATGGCAACACAGTTCGAGGATACAGGACTTGGAGACAGACTGTTATGCCTTGATTTTCAGTGGTTTTGCTTGGAGAGATCACTGTCCTGGAGCTATCTTCACCAGAAGGAGTGAACCCTACCAAATATGTATGCTGTATCCCATTTTTTTTTTTGTCATTCTCATGGATCCACTTGTTTCAGCAACATCCTAATAGCATGATCCTCGCCCAATTAGGTCTCCTACCTTTTTTTTTTAGCATTTTTGTTTTATTTTTGAGAGACATAGAGACAGAGCATGAGCAAGGGAAGAGCAGAGAGAGAGGGAGATACAGAATCTGAAGCAGGCTCCAGGCTCTGAGCCGTGAGCATAGAGCCCCACGCGGGGCTGGAACTCACAGACCGTGAGATCATGACCTGAGCTGAAGTCGGCCGCTTAACTGACTGAGCCACCCAGGCGCCCCTCCTGTCTTATTTAAAATGATCCCACATGGAACATGTCCGCAATCAGAAAACTCCAGTTGACATGAATTTGAAGGATTTTAAGATTTAGGACCTAAAGAGAATGGGATTAGAGAAGATACTCAGAGATGATTATCAGGACCGATAATCTAGCATTTTTTTCAAGCTAAGGAGTTTTCATTTTGCTGTGTAGAAAACCTGGATTTATACTGCCCGGTGCTATATCCTTGAATATCAGTGAATGATAATTCAATTCTTTGGGGGACTATTGGAGATGCTGAAGAAAGAATGTTCCATAAATCTCAATGATAAATTATCATCACTAAAGTAAGACGGACCTGTCTGTCTTACATACAATCTGAAAAATTCTAATTATCAACATAAGACTCACAGCTAAGTTAATAGGAAGACTTTACCACCTTCTGTATTGTTCCCAGTGGTGGCTAAGAGCTTGGTCAACCAAAGAATAGCTATCACTAGGTTCTAGAAAAAGACAGAAATTTCAGAGGTCGTTTTGACTCAGGGCTGAGTTAAAGGGACAGAGGACCTAGAAATTAAGAGAGGGACACAAGAGGTAAGACGTTGCATTGAGAGGAAGGGATATGATCTAAAAATTTGTACTCAAAAAATTTAAACTGGAATGGAGGTATACTGGGGTTCTAGACAGATGTAACGGATACAGGATTTAAGCTGGATGGAGATGAGACCAGACTGTCTTGAAGAAGAGAGAAGGGCTTGCTCACTTCTCTTGACCACAGCCTCCCCAAATATTCATAATTTGTCTGTATTCCTAGACCCTCTCTTGGGAGGGAATTAGAAGGATGCCTATACTGTTTTGTCTTTGTATAATGAGATTCATCAAACAGAGTCGATATCTCTGGGGTCAAGGCCAAGATTCAAGCATGACTGGCCAGGGACAGAATGCTGGGAGACAGTCATCCCCAGGCACCCAATTCCTTGTGGTCTCCACCTCCATGTTTGGGCTACAGGTGGGGAGGAGGTAGGGGGAGAAGAATATAGGAGAGAAACATCAAATGTATCCTCTACTTGTCTAAAGAGTGACTTTTTTTTAATATTTATTTATTTTTGAGACAGAGACAGACAGAGCATGAGTGGGGCAGGGGCAGAGAGAGGGGGAGACACAGAATCCGAAGCAGGCTCCAGGCTCTGAGCCGTCAGCGTCAGCACAGAGCCCGACGCGGGGCTCGAACTCACAGACCGTGAGATCATGACCTGAGCTGAAGTCGGACACTCAACCGACTGAGCCACCCAGGCGCCCCTAAAGAGTGACTTTTAAAAGCTGTACAACTGATCTCATAATATCATTGCTTTAAAATGTCCCGCAAACTAAGGGAAGAATAAACTTCATAGTTGGGCAGACAAATGCCTTTCACAACAACATGGCATTGCCTTCTGGCCTCTCTGAACTCATTTTCCACACACACACACACACACACACACACACACACATACACATATATATACATACACACATATACACACATACATATATATACACACAATACACACACACACACACACACACACACACACATCATGCTCCAACCATAAGCACTTCCCAAATTAAGTCATATTCATGTCTTATGTCTTTGTTTATGTATACCTCCTGCCCTAATGTCCTTTCTTCATTTGGTTAATGCTTGTGCATTCTTTTAAGCCCCTCTCCCCTGATATCCTCAGAGCACCCAGCTTTCATTCTTCAGTCCCACTTGCTACATTGTAGAGTTTGTGGTACTGTAAAGTTTGGTGGTTACAGTGGAATCAGAAGGACCTGGCTCTTATTCTGAATCTGCCACCTGCTAGTATGTGACCCGGAGCTATTTACATAACCTCCTGAAGCTTCCTTTCCTCATTTTATTATAGGAACAAAAGTAGGAATGATAATATATACATATGTCATCAGGTTGTTATGGAGATTACATGAAATAATGCATGTAAAGCATTTAAAACAGCGCTGAGAACATTGAAGCTTTCATTGAATGTTACTTGATATGAATCGTAGCATTTATGGGGACTCTCATGGTACCAAACCTAATAAAGAAGTATGGAGGTATACATTTTCCCCTCAAATTCTCAAAGCATTCTGAACATTGAATTCCATTCCATTAAAAAATGAAACCTTTGTGGGAAAGGTTTGGAAATACTCTTGAATCAAATAGGACATAGTCAGTCCAGCACTGAGGGGCTGCTTTCTGGCAAATGTCCATGCCTTCCTTTTACTTTAGGTTAAACCAGTTCTTTTAGCTGTGAGCAGATGAAGGGCAACCATGCCATGGGCAAGAGGCAACCCCCTTCCAGGCCTAGAACTTTCTCTTTTTAGAGTAGAAAATGGCAAATAAATAAATAAACTCTGTATAAATTTAAATAATTGGAAGGCAGCTTGACTGAAAAAGACACTTTTCTTTTTCACCACAAATGTCACCATCTGGACTTTTCCTTTTTTAATTTCTTTGGGACCTGACAAGTCACTGGGCTGATAGAATCACACCCAGTCAAAAATGACAGACACAGCTCGGCAAGTTAGCCTGGGCAGAGTTCCAGGGTGGCCAGTGAGGACCTAGAAGCCAGCGGGAGGGCGGTTTCAACACCCCCCCTTCCCTTGCCTTCCCCAGAACACAAGAGCTCCTGAGTGTGATCAGCCCAAAACACACCACATACACGTACACACACATACGCACACACACACACTTTTATATGTGTGCATGTTTTCCACATAGCATTCAATTAACTTACTCGTTAACTCATTTTCCAGTGAAAACTAAAGGGCAGGAAAGGCCATCCAGCAGACTGTGCTGCTATTAATAAACTACATGCGGCCATCCTGTTTCTCTACTTGTCTTCATTTCTCTCAAGCAGTCCCTCATTGAGCAAGGCAGGAAGAATCCAAGGAAACCAGCAAAGTGAATCCAATTTTCTATACTGGTCAACAGAGAAGCTTCACATGGCCATTGGTCCAGACACGCTCACATCTATCACAGATAAATATTCCTACCTGCAAAATCATCTTATGTAATATTTTAATTTCGCTATTTCTGTGTTATTGTGCTGCTGATTATCTGGAAAAATGCAGTGCCTCCCCTGTAGATCTTGGGGACCATACTTCTTCAAAACAGGAAATTTGACCATTTTGCAAACCGTCTCTTATGGCAATTTACAAAACTCCAGTCTTTAGGATTATTTGCATATTACTCAGTTTATTTGCATGAGACTTCATGTGTGTGTCCATGCATATACATACACATATATATATGAATACATATATTCATTTGCCACACTTTTGCAGCATCCTGTGTACATGCACAATGCTAAGACGGCAAGGGCAAAATCTACAAGGGCCATGATTTTCCAACTTGAATGTTCCTGGGCATCTTCACCTTAGCAGTTTTCTTAAATGCGATTCTCAGTCATTGTTGCATTTCCATGCCTCCAGTCTATAGACCACACTGTGAGAAGCAAAGAGTCAAGCAATTAGACATAGTTGTTTTGTTTGTTTGTTTGTTTTTGATATTTATTTATTTTCAAAAGAGAGAGAGAGCATGAGCAGGGGAGGGGCAGAGAGAAAGCAGACTCCAGGCTCTCAGCTCTCAGCACAGTACAAGATTCAGGCTCAAACTCACAAACTGTGAGGTCACGACCTAGGCTGAAGTTGGAAGCTTAAACAACTGAGCGTCCCAGGCGCTCCTAGACATAGTTTTTAAATTAGCAACTTTTGAGTCCTTCCTGGGCATTTTCCTTGATGTCACACCCTACACCCAATCAGTAACCAGAGTAATCACTTCCTAAATACATCCTCGGTTCACCGTCCAGTTCCATCCTCACTGCCACCAGCCTAGCTGATCTCTGTCATAGCCACTTGTCACACAGTCTGTGGTCTCTGTCCTCCGTGTCCCCAGAAGTGGCTTCCCCATATTCAGGTTTATCCCTCTTTAACCGTATTTAACTGTGCTGCCGGAGTGATCCATGTAACATGCAAATTAGACTTTGGGAGTCTCTCACTAAAACTCTTAGATGGCTTCCTGTTGTTCTTAGGATGGCATCCAAAATTCTCCATATGGCCTGTAAAGCCCAGGATGACCCAGCTCTTCTCTGCCTTTATAGCATCATCTCCTACCAGGCTCCCCATCCATCCCCATACTTCATCTACCGTGGCCTTCTTCTGGCTTTGTGAGTATGTAAAACACCTTCACTCAGAGACGTCAGACCTGATGTCTGTATACCCTACCCGAAACTTTTTCCCACCCTTCCCCCACTGAGTACACATTTCCTTTCCACCAGCTCCCTCAACCCTCTGCCTCAGTCACCCTTCAAGTCTCAGTGAGGTTTGAGTTTCCTAATGGATACTATCAAAGCACTCTGTGTTGGGGGGAGCCTGGTGGCTCTTTTGGTGGAGCATCCTAGTTTTAATTTTGGCTGATGGTCATGAGATCGAACCCTGCCTCAGGCTCCCTGCTGCACATGGAGTCTGCTTGGCATTTTTCTCTCCCTCTGCCCGTCCTCCTGCTCATGCTAGTGCACTTTCTCTCTGTCTCTCAGAATAAAAAAAAGTTAAAAATATAAAGCACTCTGTATTGTGTTTCAGGGCACTTGTTTATGAATCATTCACATAGTTTTTTTTTAAATTAGTTTTATTTTTTAGTTTTTTACTTTTTATTTATTTTTGAGAGAGAGAGAGAGAGATAAGGAGAGAGAGAGAAAACACAAGTGGAGGAGGGGCAGAGAGAGAGAGGGAGACACAGAATCTGAAGCAGACTCCAGGCTCCAAGCTGTCATCATAGTGCCCCACATGGGGCTTGAACCCAGGAAATCATGAGATCATGACCTGAGCCAAAGTTAGATGCTTCACCGACTGAACCACCCAGATGCCCCTCACAGAGTTGTTTACTTACAGTAAGCTCTATTAGGGGAGTGGCCAAGGTCACCTCACCCAGCATTGAACCACCAGCACCTGGCTCAGCAAGTTGCAAAGAGGAGGTTCTTGGTGAATGCTGCCTACAAGTAAATGAGAAAAGAAGCAATTGGTGACAGCACCTGTTCCAGTGGTTTATAAAATTCAGGGAAAGCCAGAAGTCTCAGAGTTTCTGAGGCTAGGAAGGATGGGAATGGAAGTCAGACACTGTGAATCACAGTGCACAAGGGTTTGAGGGGAAGACATGCTTTGGTGATTTTGGAGAAAGCAGGTGCTTACTGGGCACACGTGAGAGAAAGAGGGTATTGCAGATACCAGAGGAGAGGTAGTTGGCGATCCAATATGGAGAGTTTTTCATGCCATGGCAAGTAGTTCAGTCTTTGACCTCAACACGAGGAGGGGAGGGAGAAGTTTCAGATCTGGAAATGACAGAATGGATTTTGTCATAAGTAAATTTGTGCTGCAGAGACACCTCAGTGAAAGCACTATAAAATAGGGAGAAGGTAAAGATAGGATGGGCAAGAAATTCTGATATTAGTCCAGGTAAGACATGAAGCAAGAACAAATATCATTACAGAAAATAATATTTTTCCCAGCCATCCGTGTAGCTGGGGTCTGAGCACATGACCTAGATTCAACTGGTCAACTTCTCCCACGACAGACTTTGAACTGAGAACTAGTGACCCAAAGAAGTAGAGGTGATTGAGAATCAGTGCGTTCATTCATTCATACAACAAATATGTATTGAATGCTTACATATGCCAAGTACTTTTTTTTAATGTTTGTTTATTTTTGAGAGAGAGAGAGAGAGAGAAAGGGAGACCCGTAATCTAAAGCAAGATCCAGGCTTTGAGGTGTCAGCCCATGGCCTGATGTGGGGCTCAAACCCACCAACTGTGAGATCATGATCTGAGTCGAAGTCAGACACTTAACCAATTGAGCCACCCAGGCGCCCCCAGGTACTTTTCAAGGTACTGGACGTACAACAGAAGACAGGGCAGACAAAAATTGTTGCCCCATAAAACTTACATTCTATAGGGTGAAGAAAATAAACGAGTACATGAGTGAACTATATGCTATATCATATGCTTATAGCTGATAAGCATAATGGATTAGAATGTTCTGTAGGAGGGGCAGATGTGAAGGGTAAAATTTTAAACAGTATGATGTTTGAAGGCCTCATTGAAGGGTGATCTATTTGAGCAAACACTTAAAGCAGACAGAAAATAAGCCCCATGGCTTTGTTGAGGAAAGATGTTTAAAGCAGAGGAAACTTAGGTGGTGGTTCCAGCAGCATCATCCAGGGACACTAGCAGCTTTGGCACCTAGTGGCCATCTCCTTGCCCAGTGGCAGCAAGCCACAGCTGTGGTGCGGGATGTCCAGTGGCGCCTTCTACAGTAGCGGTCTCACCAAATGGTTCTGTGACCTGATGTTGGCTTTGTGGTTCTGGCTACTGCCTGGCCTCCTTCTCCCTTCCTGGGTTATGAACTTGGTTCTCCAGGCTTTCTAACAATTCTCTTGAGCACCCTAAAATCCTTTTACTAAATTCCTATTCTTATGTGAGACATGAGTGGCTATCTGAGGACCCTAACTGCCGTAAACACTGAGTTCCTGGTCCCCAGGATGCCGAGGTCTCTGAGGTTAACAAGAGATGTTTCACTTCTGTGTCCTGCTGCCAGCTGCCTTACTCAGAAGAATGGAATTGCACACGCATTTCTAAGAACAAGTGGAATAGAATCACAGTGTTGAGATAAAAATGGGAGAACAAAGGGCTTCTTTTGGAAAGGACTCTTTCGTATCAGAAAAAGGAAAGACAAAAGAGACTCAGTTAAGACACCTGGGTAAAGTGCCTTAGCTCCTGATTTGAGATAATGCAACAAGAATCAAAGTACTATGCAAAAAGAAGGATGAAATGCCAGGAGTGAGGTATTTGTATCTCTTATTAAGGAATGTGTGTTTTCTCAGTTCTGAGTTACATTATTATTATTATTATTATTATTATTATTATTATTATTACAATTTAATGGCACTGAAATAGGCATGCACCTTACTCCTAGTTGTACATAAATGTAATGTTGCCCCCCCCCCCCCCAGTTCTGGAAGTAGGTTATTAAACTGTGGCACACCCTCTAATAGATGGCATTAGAGAATCAACAAAACAGGAGCAGATGGCACGTTAGACCAGGGAGGCTGTCTGTGACTTACAGCCCTTTCCTAGTTTGCACATAGACAGCTTAGCTCCAGAATGTAGGATAATGGAAATGCCAGGAAGGACTATGCAACAAGCTCATGTTTGAATGTTTAGTCTCCCTGGGCACATGGGACTGACTGCCTTTGTTTCTGGAGCTCACTGCTTTTGGAAGACCACTAACAGGACAGGGTTGGAGACCGTGCTGCAGAAACAACTGCTTACTAAATAGTCACAGAGTAACATAGAAATCTCTTTCTCTGGATTGGAGAAAGGAACTAGTCCAAAGACATAAAAAGAAACTCATTGCAGAAGGAAATGCATGATATAAGCTTTATAACAGGAGCAAACCTGTCCTGCTGATGTACTTTGGGTAAAGTATAGAATTTAAAGCCTCCCTGCCACAGTGGGTAACAAGGCCCCCCAGGGGCGCTGACCATACTCTAGGAAGCAGAGACCTAGGCCTCAGGGAGTCGGTAGTTCAGCCTGAGCTAAACGTCACTTTCTTCCTCTGATGTCTCTCATTGAACATTCTCCACTTCTACCAAGCTCATCTGTTCTCTTTAGAAAGGTCATACTCGGAAAATCCAGCAACTACAAATGGGAACAGCAAATCTGCCATTGGGTGGCTCTAGACCGGCCATGACGCTTTCAATTTCTCATTTGTAGAAACATCGCCACTCCTTCTGCCAGACCTGAAGTATTAGGATTTCGACCGTAGTTATTGATGGACTCTTTTCTGAACTGAAAGGAGCAGAGAGAGGCTTCTTACTAAGGCTGAAATGTGCTGGTGCCTTCTGCCGGGGTCGGTCCTTGTTCCGGCCAATCTAGGGGTCCACGAAGGACGGACGGTCAGGCGAAATGAAGTGAGAGAGCCACGAGAAAGATGGAGTCTGATGACCAAGCAGGCAGCCCTGGCAATTCTGGCATCTCCGATGTCTCTGCCCTACCGGCCTCGGTGTCTTTATTTAAAAGAGTTACATTACAGCAATGAGTGACAGCCCATCAGTAAGCATAGTTTGAACAATACTGTGTTATATCAGTAAAGCAGCGATTTCCTCAATCTTGCAAGTTGTTTTCAAGTTAGTTAGCGTATAAATTTAAGGCTGGGGGAGAGGACAGGAAGTTACCTAGGCCTGCCTATGTTAATTATCTATAAACAGGGCAGGAGTCATTGCCTATTCTTCCTATTACAATGGGGGAGGCACAACCCGTCTGGCAAGGACAGAATTCCCAATGCTTGTCCTTTGCCCTTGAATGAGTGAATTTACATAATAGGAGCCTAACATTTACACAAATCACACCAATATTCAGCCAGCTCATAACTGCTATCAATCTGTGCAACCCATCCCCAAGATGCAACTTTAAGGTGGTCAGGCTACTCTCATTCAGATGCAATCCATCAAAGCATCCTGCTCCAGGTCCTTCCCTTTTATCTAAATACGGTAAAACAAAAGAGCATTACATTCCTTAAGCCAAGGAGAGTAGTTGTAAGATTAGGCGCCAGTTTGGCTGGCGAGCTTTTGCTTCAACCTTTTCCACACAGGGAGGGGTCTCAACCTGTGAGCCCAAAACGGCTCCCAACAGCCTTCTGTCTGTTTTCTGTCTATTGTCTGCTTTCTCCAGCTCTCAGCCACCAGTAGGAAAGGGAGGGAGTACTGGCATGTCTTTACTGTCTGTATGTGTTTGCTGCATAACAGGCAATCCGAACGTCTTAAAGGCCCATAACACCCAGCATTTATTTAGCTTATATCTGGGGTCAATGAGCATTGGCTCATTCTGCGTGGGCCTGGCTGGGACAGCTCACATGAAGTTACTCTGTGTCACAGGCCTCTCATCCTCATTCTGGACCAGAAGGCTCGCCTGGGCATGTTCTTCTTAGAAAGCCCCAGAGAGCAAGCCCAGTTGTGCACGCAGTTTCCAAGCCTTCATTCACATCACACCCTCCATCATTCATTTGGCCGAAGCAGGCCGTTGGGGCCATTCTGAAGTCCAAGTGCAGAAAAGCCCCTTCCAACCACAGAGGAGGGGCTGACGGAGGGAACCCACTGCCTGGCCCCAACAGGTGATCACGAGGCAGTTGCTGGGTTCTGACTCCACCTGATTCTGCCCTACTGGACTGCCCTGACCGTGCTTTATGGTTCAATTCCAGTAACTAAAATGAGGATTTATTAAGTATCCACGAAAGGTAGAGTAGGTGAAACTCACCTTTTCTAAGCCCTCAGTCTGTGTCAGCCCCTGTGTTGTGTACCATGGGCTTGCTAGCTATGCATGCTATTGCATGTCGATCATCTCCATGTAGCCACAACTTCAGGGTAGTTTTCCTCTGTTTTAGTGAAGAAGGTGATAATCAGAGCGTGTTGATATCCTCTATGCACCTCTGTAGGTACCTTAAGAGGTACAAATTGAATAACCAGACTAGTCCATTTCCCTCACAGACATTACTCTGCTGTCTGAATTCTTGTTTGTCCAGTTTTAAGTAAAATTCCTAATTTCATATATTCTTAACCATCCAAACCTTGGCTGTCAGAACTCTTCCTAATTCACAGTCCACCGTGGTCCTGATACGATTCTTCAAAGGACTGAAGCACAGCTCAGATATAGCAGCCTGCCCACCGTACTAGCTTAGTTGTCATATTTATTCCTTACCCAAACTGGAAAGATCTAAGAGACTTCGTACTGAGGATGAAGTGAGCTGATACCTTCTGTCTGTTTCCTAGCTATTGTCCACTCCCCCCGCCTCAGAAGCCTGTACAGAGAGTGGGTTTCAGGACATGCATTGCTGCCTGTATGTGCTTACTGCATAGCAACCACAAAGTCTCAGAGACTCACAGCAGTCAACATTTAAGCTTATGTGTCTGGGGTAGACGCTGGAACCAGACCCACCTAACTTTGAATCTTGGCTGGCCTCAATTTTCTCACCAAAGAAGTGAAATGAACAATCCTTCTTCTCAGCATTGGTGTGAAGATTTGCTGGGTACACTACACAAGGCACCTAATACAGAGCCTGGCATGCCTAATATTTATGGGTTACCCTCTCTGTCTATTTTCTAAGGTATTTAATCATCATCACTTGCGACTTGAGCCAGTCACAAATCCCTGCATCACACTTTCCAGGACAAAAGAAATAATGCAGCAACTTGACTCAAGATGCTTTGTGGAGCCTTCATTTGAGTAAAAAAAAAAAAAAAATGCGTGCGACACCCATATAATGAATGCTTGATTTGCGTGTGTGGGTTAGAAAGGTGGGAGCCCATTGGGGGAAATGGAACAGAGCTAATAAGTTCCCGTCTGTGATTTGACCTGCTCTCCGCCTGACTAGCTGCATATTCATGTCAATTTTCTCCCAGTTACCTAGGGCAAGAAATGAAGAGGAAAGATCTTTAATCATTTTTTTATTCTAATTGAAACATTTTCCTTGCAAGTGGAGAGAGAACAGGTGCCTAACGAGCCCACATGATGATTCACAAGGTAGTAGATATTGCCACAGATATAATTAAACTGGAAGATCAATGAAAATTTCCTTTTTGGACTGCTGCCAGGTCTACACAGACTGGGATCCAGCTAGCTGTATTTATGCACAGCGATATCCAGAAGTGTGTACTCACACAGGTGTGCCCTGCAATCTCGTATCATGATAAATTAAACATCCACAGACTCACACATCAAGGACGACTTATTTAAAAAAAAAAAAAAAACAACACTATTTCTGTGTACAGTTAATGATCCTGAACTGCAAACACTTCTGTCAGAAAGGCAGACAATGCTGCGTCCTATCTAGTCTCACTTTCCCTTTCCTTTATTATGTTTTTCATTTTGGGTTTATAAAAAACAGCCACATAAATATAAGCACTGGTCCACAGGATCAAGACCTGAAAGAAAGGCAGGAAATGGGGGCTGGGAGAGGGAGTCACCAGGGAGCTGAAGCTTTGCAAATACATGGCCTTTTCTTTGGAGCTCTCGAAGACTGAATTGCATTTACGCCAGCATGTCTGACCTCTCTGGCTCTTTGACTCCTCAGGTTCAGCCTATAGATAAAGCCCAGGCCCATCTTGAGTCCGGCGGTCTTCTGCTGAAGGGAGCAAGGGAAGAACTTAGGGGAGAGGGTTGGTGTTTGAGATTGGCACTGATGTGAATTTTGCAGACGGATAGAAATTCCACAGCCTTGTGGAATCTTTGAAATCTTTGAAATTTTTGAATCTTTGAAAGATTCTCCCAGAAATGAAAAAACAAAAACAATTCTATAATTCTTTTTAGTTGGTTTGTAGAAAGATTACCATTGAAAAAGAATGAGTCCTTGAGTTAGATACTGTCTCAGTGAGCTCGGGCTGCTATAACAAAATGCCACGGGCAGGTGCTTTAAACAACAGATACTTATTTGTCATAATCTGGAGGCTGGGAAGTCTGAGATCAAGGTGCTGGCAGATTTGTTTTCTCAGGAGATCCTTCTTTCAGGCTTGCAGATGGCTGTCTTTTTGCTCTATCCTCACATGACAGAGAAAGGCAGCTCTGTGTCTCTTCCTCTTCTTCTAAGGGCACTAATCCCATCATGGGAGGGGCCACTCTCAGGACCCATGAACTCATCTAAACCTGATCATATTCCAAGGCCCCACCTCCAGATACTGTCACATCGGAGATTAGGGCTTCAGCATATGAATTTTGAGGGCACAAAAATGCTCAGTTTATAACAGATACCAAACACTTTTGTGGTGAGTTCCATGAAATAGAGGTGAGTCTGATGCCTAAATCTCATAGGAAGGCCAGTGCTTTGCACGTATGTCACTTAAGACAATGGACACTGTGGTCCAAATATTGTTCAGTCATAGTTTGCAAAAGAGCAGAAGGATGTAGCAGAATCACCGAAGAATATAAATTCTCATGTTAGAAAGATCCTTGAATAGACCAACATATCTGTTCTCGTAAGGATAGACTAATTGCTATAACAAATTTCAAAATCTCAATGGCTTAGCAGAAAAAGGATTTGTTCTCATTCACACAAAGTCTGATCTGGAGGTTTACAGTTGGCAGGTCTCCTTCATGCGGTAAACTTAAGCATCCAGGCTTCCCCCAGAGTGAAGTGTGAGGCTCCCCACCATTTCAGAGGTTTTTAGAGACCTTTGGAAAAGGGGGGAGATCACATGTGGGAAGACTCCATTTTATATCCAGCATTGGAAGTGGCCCACAGTCCAGTGGCCAGAACTCAGTCCCATCGTGTCATCCAGATGCAAGGGGGCTGGGGCTCTGGTGGTCCTGTGTTTGCGGAAGAACCCAGAGCATTATCTCTGCCACACCCTCCATTTTCCATAGGAGGAAAGTGAGGCTCTGAGCTGATCTAATTTCTTAGCAAGGAATCAATAGCACAGCCAGGACTGGAACTCATATCTCATCATTCTATCTTCCTTCCTTTATTTTCTCTTGTTTCCTGGGCTCTTTGATGAAGTACAATGGACTTAGAGTTTCTGAAGAACAATCCATAACCACAGGGAAGAACTTTCTTCTTAGAATCTAATGTCAATCTTCAGTACCCTTATCAGAGGATACGCCTAGAAAGAATTTAAAAATTGTTTGAATCCTTAAGATTTTTTTTTTAATAACTGCTTTGATGGTTTCTTGACTTCTGCAAAAGATCACACATTCACCAAGGATGGGGGTATCTTGATACTTCTCTTTAATCCTTCATAGTAACTAATAATATAAGGGGCGCCAGGGTAGCTCAGTCAGTCAAACATAGTAACTAATAATATAAATCAAGTGGTCATTGCCTAAAACCTTTTTGTTGCTGGGCATGGTAATACTGAGTTTGAAAAAGACACTTATGTAAAAATGGTAAGAGAAGGACCAATAACTTTCTGATAAAAGGGTGGGCAGTGATTCCGTGGAGTCATCGAACACTGGTGAGCACCTAGTGCATGTTACTTGTAGTCCTGAGAGCTTGGATATGGTGGAGGAGAGAACAGTGGTTGCCCAACTCCAGATGATACCTGTAATCTGATCTCACGGTTCCCTGACAGCTGATTCTGCATAACACAGAGGCATGTGTACTGGTCCTGTTTATTTCCTTTTCGTTATCTGTAAAAAAAGGGACAACAGCAGTAATCTGATATCTCTCTAGGCTGTTAGGCAAATGACCATAGAGCAAATGGAATTTGAAAATGATAGGAAATAAAAGACCCAGTGATAAACTTTCAAGGGAGGCAGGTTAATGGGGTGTGTCTGCAGAGGGCAACTGACTGACTTCGACAGGCCATTCTTAGGTCTTTGTTCAAAAGGGCCTATCTTTGGGTTACTGGTTCTGGAAATGAGGTGGCATGATGGAAAATGCAGGGAAGCACCAAAGAAAGGTTTTAAGGCAGCCGTATTCATCTGAGATGAGTTCGTCAAGATTTATGTCATTACGGTAAACTGCTAACAGAATTTATGACAATGAGGTCATCATGAAGGATTCCAAAAAATGCAGTCAATGGCCACCGTGACCTCATCTTTCCCAGGCCCCTCAGCTCTCAGCTCAAGACAAATGTCTACATTTTCAGGCACAACTAACTTTTTTCTTTGTAAAGAAACATTTTTTTGTTTATTTCTGTGTTCAGAGCCTCAAGATTCTATAGCTTGTCATTCACAAACTGAAGGAAACTCAAATGGCTCCTTCGTGACTAAACAAGTTCCAGGCTACCCAGAAGGGATCATTTGCTTGACTCCTTCCTTTTATTCCTTTTGAGGAATTATGTCGAAAGTGTATCTTACCGAGGCCTTTAACTAGTTCCCATTGTAAACACTAGTTTTCCCTGATACCTCCGATTGTCCAGGCCCCTGGCTTGTGTGTTTTCGATATGTTTTATATCCTTCTGTATATAGACGGCAAGCTCCTTAAGGTCAGAGGCAATGGGCTTGCTGAGCTCTGCACTTCATGTACCTTCCACAGAAACTGCCTCATAGTACGTAGCTAGTAAACATTTGAGAACAAATGACTGTGGTTTTCCAGTCAGCAGTGAGAGTGTGGATAGGCGTATGTACGTTTTCGTGTCTGGCACCCTTCGAAGAAGTGAGGGTCTTGCTCCCAGTCCGGGGTCAGCAAACTTTGTTTCTAAAGTGAAAATAGTGATTTCCCTAGAGCTCATGGTCCATACAGTCTCTATGGAAACTACCCTGGTAGCCCAAAAGCAGCCACAGACCATATATAAATCAATGGGCAAGTCTGTATGCTGAGAAAACTTTCTTTATAGACTCAGAAGTGTCAGTTTCCTATAATTTTCACCTGTCAAACAATATTCTTTTTCTTACGTTTTTTTATTTGCAGCTGTTTAAACATCTAAATACCATCCTTGGTTCACAGGACCTAGAAAATCAGGTGGCAGGGGCCACGGTTGACAGTTTCCAGCACCAGATCTGGAGCTGCTGGGGCTGGTTTTGGTGGTGGGATTCGCTAACGAGATGTAGCCGCTTTCTGGAAACTTTCATTCCATTTCCGTAGGCAAGTCGCAAGTGCTCTAGTTGGTCCAATTCCTAAGAGGGGCATTACTATTTTATCTGACTGCTGTCTTCAAGGACACTCTGTAATGAACTGAGGTTATGGAATTCTTGGGCAAGATACACCACCTTAAGACTAGAGAGGTATGATTAAAATATTAAAATAGAAGAATAAAATATAATTCATGATTTATGGAGAATCACCTTAGATACTTCTAGAAATCAATAGCTCATGTCATCATTCTCATTTATCCCTGTGACATCCATTCATTTCACAAAGCAAGAGTTCCTGATAATATGAAATATATGCCAGACCACATGTATGGGTCAAGCTGAATATGCACCCAAAATTCTGGTACTATTGTGAGACGTGCACAAAAAGTAAATACATCTGCTTGTAACTTTTAAAAATCATGTTTATATTTTTAATATCTTGTTTATATTTACTGTAAAATACACCACTTTGATGATAATTTGCTACACAAAAATATACACACAAAAATACGGTCAGTAGTTTGATGGAAGCAATTACAAGTAACAGTACTATTTTATTTTTTAAAATGTTTCTTTATTTTGAGAGAGAGAGAGAGAGAGAGAGAGAGTGTGTGTGTGTGTGTGTGTGTGTGTGTGCATGCATGCGTGCATGTGAGTAGGAGAGGGGCACAGAGAGATGGAGAAACAGCCTGATGCAGGGCTCGAACCCACGAACCGTGAGATGATGACTTGAGCCAAAATCAAGAGTCACATCCTGAATTGACTGAGCCACCAAGGTGCCTGCCCCAGTACTATTTTAAAAATCAGTTAAAATGTAGCAGCTTTACTTTAAGGAAATTGGTCCTTTCTTTTCCATATACCTGTTTGTTGGTTGAATAAAAGAGAAAACCAGACTCTGTCTTTCAGATGCTGCTATTTCAGAGACTGATTCTGAATTGACTGATTGATTGATTGATAAATAAAATCCATTATCATTTCATATGCAAACTTACTCCTCACCCCCAAATGCTAGTGGTTAAAACCTAGACTCTGGACTCAGACAGTCCTGGGTGCAAATCATGACTTTATCACCTTTTAACTGTGTGACCTTGAGAAAGTTACTTAGCCTCTCTGAGCTTCAATTTCTTCACCTAAAACATGTAAACATTAATATGACAGTGAGTACAAGTGAGATAATGAACATAAGGTATCTTTTGTGGTTCCTGCACATTGATAGTAAACATTCATTAAATAGCAGCTATTATTGTTAATAAATTTTGTCATTAGAAAAGATAAAGTCCTTTGTTTAGTGAGTCAGCAAACTTTGCAGAGGCGTAATGTAATTCCTAATATAAGGCAGTGTTGACATTCTGAGAGACACTTTTCCTTGCCCGGGTTCAGGAGATGGCAGTGATATGCACATCTCTGCTTTGGGTCCACTTAAACACCAGAGACATCATGCTTCCTTTTTCTTGTTGGTTGCTTTCCTCTTGTACTGGGGAGTCTGAGAACATTCCTTAGAATCTCCACTGCATTTGTGCAACTTCCTTTACCTAGTATTTTGGAATTCCATCTTAATTATCTTATTCTCATTTTTATTCCCCTCTAATTTCTCTCTGCTTCTTTCACTGATTTATTATAATTTATCGAATTCTTACTTACTCAAAGCCTCTGATTTCAAATTCTTTTTAATAAAGATGTTGCTCACCTATCAAACGTAAGCCAATGTGCTGTATAAACCAGTGGATGGACAGTTCCTTGTCCCATAGACAGTGCTAAGATATGCAGACCCAGGATATCTCAAGGTCGTTTCAGGGAGAGGAGATAAAAATGTTCATTTATAGCCTGGTGTGTACTAAAGGTCATTGAATATGGTAGAAAAGGTATAGATTAGAATTCAAAGTATCTGGATTTGGGGGTTTTCTCAGCTAGCACAGGCTATGGGCATCTCAGCAAGTCATTCAGTGTCTTTAATTTCAGTGTATTGGTCAATAAAATGGGGGTGATTAGGATTCTTACCTCTTATGGTTTCAAATAAATAACATAATGGATAAAATAATCACTTTGTAAGCTGTAAATCACCATGTATACTGCTACATGGTTATTATCATGGCTATCATTATTCACCCTGTGCTTGCATGTGTCCAACAAGGATACCATTTTGGGAACAAATAATTTGTCATGTTAAGGGGTAAGTCTTACCTCTTATACTACTAAGGTGTATAGTTTTGGGCAAATGATTTATTTCGATATTAATTTCTTTGTAGAATGTATTAGATACTCATCAATGTCTCTTCTGGAATCAAGGGTTGAGGCTTCACAAGTGCCAAGAAAAAGGCGTGGATAGGCAGGCTGGTTAGAGTCTTACAAGGCAGGAGTAGTAAATATGCTATCTGCAGTCAATGGAGCTGCTTTAACTATAGAAACCTAGAGACAGCATGGGGGTAGGGGCTCCAAAGGAGATGGACTGGATAACAAGACACACAACGGGCTCTAGGGAATGTTGCCTCACACCGAGCCCACCTGGTTCCCAAACTGACAACACTTCAAACTACACCCAGAGCAACTGAAGGAAAGAGAAAGACTGTGTTGACCATCGCCATGTCCAAAGTGATGAGGACAGGTCCAGATGTCTTCTGCATAAGTCATAATGGAGAAAAGCAGAGGAAGTTCAGGAATTGTAGCCTCCTGAGTGAGCTTCGTGCCTCTTGTCTCTTTTCTTTCTAGTTCATCCCCCATATTACCACCAGAGGGACCCTAAACTCAAATATGGTCCTCCCCCTGTCCAGATGAAAATCTCTGATTTCCTCCATGAGAAAATGCTCAGTGTCATTAATTATCAGGGAAATATAAATCAAAAACACAACGAATACCTTGCCACATCTCTTAGGATGGCTGTTATTCAAAAAAATAAAGACAAGTGTTGGTAGGAATGTGGGAATGCAAAGTGGTGCCTCCACCATGGAAAATGATATGGAGCTTACCATTTTCTAGAGTGAAATCTAAACTCCCTTGCTGATAGGATCCTTACTGTATGTAGGCTCTGCTCTAACTCCTCAGCCTCCTGTTCAACTTCTCTTCCCCAGCACTGAGTCACTCTAAACATTTTCTTTGTTTTCTTTTTTGCTCAGTACCTTTGCACATGCTGTTTCTCTGTCAGAAATATCCTTATATAGTTCTCTACTTGGAGAAATCTTTCTTTTTCTTTTGGGCTCAGATCAAATATTACCTTCTTTACCATGTATTATATTACCTACCATGAAGTGTTTTTGTTGTTGTTGTTGTTTTTCGTTTTTTGTTTTTTTAAGGTGTTTACATGTCTGCTTGTCTACTAGCAGATGAACCTCTCGAAGGTTCATGTTTTATTTTATTTTTCTAGTAGGTGCTTCATTGATTAATATTTGGTAGAGTTTGCTAATGATTAAGTGGAATGATCCAAAGGATACAGACTTCTTAAGAGGACAAATAAAAGAACAGTGCTCTTTAAAATATAAGCAGACAAAACTTAAGAAATTTGGATTCAATAAAATTCTCAGCAAGGTAGATAAGATAGATAGAGACACTTTTCCCAATTAAATGATCGACTCAACAAATAACAAATATCTATTATGCACTAGTGCTAAGGATCCAAGAGAAAATGAGGCTGACTTAGCATGTTTCATGAACTAAAGATATCAGTATTCCTGGAATCTGGTGGTCAAGAGGAAAAAATCAGGACTTTAAGACTGGAATAGCAGAGGACAAATCACCCAAAGTCTTACAAGTTAGGATGAGAATTTCATTTAAAAAGATTTTTTTAATATTTATTTTTATTTTTGAGAAAAAGAGAGAGAGACAGTGTGAGCAGGGGAAGAGCAGAGAGAGGAGACACAGACTCCAAAGCAGGCTCCAGGCTCTGAGCTGTCAGCACAGAGCCCAAAGTGGGGCTCGAACTCCTGAACCATGAGATCATGACCTGAGCCAAAGTTGGACACTTAACCGACTGAGCCACCCAGGTGCCCCTCACTTTTATTTTAAGTCAGTGAGAAGTCTTTGCTTTAAAGGTTTAAGCAGGGAAATGAAATAATCTGATGGGCATTTTGGAGTGATCATACTGGCTCTTCTATGGAGAATAAACAGCATTAAGTAGAGATACCAGTCATGAGACCAGTGCATCAGACCAGGTAAGAAGTGACATTGGCCTAGTGACCATAATCACCTAGAGATCTGTTAAAACACAGATTTCTGGGCCTCACCCTAGCGTTCCTGATTGTGTAGGCCTGGTGATAACGGAGGCAGAGGTTGAGTGGAGAATTTACTTTCTTAACAAGTTCCCAGTGGTGTCAACGCTGCTATTGGGAGACCGCACTCTGAGAGCCGCTGAACTCTGCTGTAGTAATGACCTTGGAACACAGTGGGCTGATTTCAGAAATAGTCTAGAGCTAGGATTAAAAAGACAAGCTGATTTACCATTACTAGAAAAGTTTAGGGCAAAGTGTGTCCCTATAAAACTTGAATGAGATAAAAAAAAAAACAACTAGAAAATTTTAGAAAAAGGTATATTGATCATATGAAACTTGAATGAGGTTAAAAGAAAACAGGCAAGCAAAAAGAATGCCCTTCACATGGTGGACAGTCCATGTGTGGACATACTCAAGCCACCTCTTCACATGGACAAATTAAAGCAAATCGTTTTTGAAGTGTTTGAAGTGTTTGTGTATCATATGATCAAAAGCAGTTCCTAAAAGTTTCATTGTCTTATGATTGGTTAAGATTGAATAAGAGAGGGGCACCTGGCTGGCTCATTCAGTTGAGGATCCAACTCTTGATTTCGGCTTGGGTCATGATCTGGCAGTTCATGGTTTCAAGCCCCACATGGGGCTCGATAGCGTGGAGCCTGCCTGGAATTCTCTGTCTCTCCCTCTCTCTCTGCCCCTCTCCCTTTCATGCTTTCTCTGTATCTCTCTCTCTCTCTCTCTCTTTCAAAAATAAATAAACATCTAAAAAAATAAAATGAATAAGAGAAGGTAGGTATACTTTAAAAAAAATTTTTTTAACGTTTATAGGTGTACTTTTATATTGTTGGACCTTGGGATATCAGATGGAAGGAGGGGAACAGGATGAACACGCCTTCGGTGTGTTCCCTTTCAGGATTCTCAGAACACCAGACACTTGCCCACCGAGGACTCCTCTTCTGGTCTACGACCCAGGGATGTCTCTGCATCTCTCATAGAATGGGATCCTCACCTTAGCGCCTCTCCCTTCACACCTGAGCTTCAGGAGTCCAGTTAAAAACCAGAAACTCTAGGGGCACGTGGGTGCCTCCGTCAGTTGGTTAAGCATCTGACTTTGGTTCAGGTCATGATCTTGCAGTCCATGAGTTTGAGCCCCGTGTCGGGCTCTGTGCTGACAGGTCAGAGCCTGGAGCCTGTTTTGGATTCTGTATCTCCCTTGCTCTCTGCCCCTCCCCCACTCACATTCTGGGTCTCTCTGTCTCCAAAAATGAATAAATGTTAAAAAATATTTTTTTAAACCAAGAAAACTGCATGCCAGTGTCTCAAGGACTCTGCCCAAGTCTCCTGCTTCTTCTTGGTATCTCCACATTCTGCCTCAGGAGCTACTTTATCTTTGCCTCTTTGGCTAGCTCGGTTATGGGCTGGATTCTGTCCCTCAAAAACTGATATACTGAAGTCATAAGCACGCCTCCCCACCTCTGTAGTACCTCAGAGTGTGACCTTATTTGAAAATGAGGTCACTGCAGATATAATTACTTAAATTAAGATGAGGTCATTAGTGTGGGTCCTAATCTAATATGATTGGAAAAGATTCCACCTCAAAGCTCTCAGAAGGAGCCAAGCCATGCCAAAATCTTGATGTCAGACTTCTAGCCTCCAGGATTTCGAGATAATAGATTTCTGTTGGGTAAGCTGCTCAGTGTGGTACCTTGTTATACCAGCGCTAGCAAACTAATACAATCCCCTTATGATTATTTCTTCAATGTCACTGTCCATTTAGCTCTTAACTCCGCCTTCTTTGTCTCTCAGCTCTGACTGTCTGTAGCTGGTGAGTTAACACTGACCCTTCCATATAGTAGAGACCAGGCCTCCTCGGACCCCAATTAGGGCACAATGATCTGAATCCCTTCCTTTATGGATATAGGATTCTTTCACTTTCTCACACTGGGCAACCACCTCCTTAAGAATTTTTTCTATGTTCTATTATTCATCTTTGTGTCCTACCAATGATTACAGTGCCTACAACATAGCCAGTGTGTTTGTTGAATGAGTAACAAAATTTACAAGGGAGTCAGTCATTCTTCATCCCTCTTCCGCTTGGTAAATGGAAAAACTTCAGGGTTTTTGACCTTCATGTCAGTGTCTTTTCATCAATACAATGAGTGGTTTATTTGGAAAGCATCTGTTTTTGGATCACATTACTCAGTAAATGCGTGTTCTTAATGAAAGTGATCAGTGCAGATCAAGCTGACATCAACACTAAAGATACGGAGGATTGCTTTGGTGTGCAAATGGAAACGGTTTGGTGCCGGGGGATAATGAATACATGAGAATTAGGACTGCATTATTAAACTGAGGGATGAAACTTGTCATTAGTTCCCACTGCTTCTTGGAGTTATCGTTAATAGCTATTTGAGTGAGGAGACGGGAACATGTGGAGAAGAGGATGTGAAGAAACAGAGGTGTAGATAACGTCTGCTCACTGAGATATGCGGTATTTGGGATTGATCATCCTGCAGTTTTCGCTGAGAGGCTAGTGATTTTGAACTGATCTGTTTTCCCAAACTCAATCAGAGGTACAGGCAGCTGACAACTCGGCAGATTCCTCCCAGCCCCTGCGCCAGACAGGTGTCCAAGGAAAAGTGAAGTTCATGCGCCACGTTTAGGTGCCAGACTCTGAAAAATGATGATCTTTATGTCCTTATCCCTAGGGAAGGGGTGCTCATGAAAGGGACAGTGGCAAAATTATGCAAATCAAAATACGTTTCAGAGACACCATCAATACTTAAGCAGGGACAATGGGCACAGTTTGGGTTCATCTTGGGCAAGGGAGAGAGAACAGTCACTCTGCTAATGTACCGTCCAAAACCCTGTTAAAACTCAACTGATCTCCACCCCGATTGCTTTCAGTCAGCGTGAACTAAATGCCCTTAATCATTGAGCATTAGCTTCTGCCAGGGGCTCACCTTTTTTTCTAGCGCTTTATATACAATAAGAAAGTTTCTCATTGAAAATCCAACATAATATTTTGGTCTATGTTGTTTTATGATGTGCTCCCAATTTTTAAACTACTTTTATTTTCCTTATTTTTAAAAAAATGAAATCTGGCCATGTGTGGCAACATGGTTGGAACTGGAGGGTATTATGCTGAGGGAAATAAGCCAGTCAGAGAAAGACAGATACCATATGTTTCCACACATAGGTGGACTTTGCGAGACTTAACAGAAAACCAGGGGAGAGGGGAAGAGGGGAAGGAAAAAAGACACAGAGAGGAAGGGAGACAACACATAAAAGACTCTTAAATACTAAGAACGAACCGAGGGTTGAGGGGGGTATAGGAGCGGGGGAGAGTGGGTGATGGGCACTGAGCAGGGCACAGGTTGGGATGAGCACTGGGTGTTGTATGGAAACCAATTTGACAATAAAAAAAAATTAAAAAACAAAAAAAAAAATGCTAGAGAGGAGAAAAAAAATGAGGAGCTCCTGGGTGGCTCAGTCTATTGAGCTTCTGACTTTTGATTTTGACTCAGGTCATTATCTCAGAATCAGGGAACTGAGCCCCGTGTTGGGCTCTGCCCTGAGTGTGGCACCTGCCTAAGAGTCTTCCTGTCTCTCTCTCCTTCCTTCTGCCCCTCTTCCCCACTCATGCTCTCTCTCTATGAAAAAATAAAATAAAATACATCTTTAGAAATAGTAAAAAAAAAAAAAAAGAATTTAAAAGGTTATACTACCATCCTCCAACCACTAGCTATGAATAGTTAGGAAAAAATAGGGAGAAGACAGTAGGCACAGTTAGAAAAACTAAACTATTCATTAGTGGATATCTAAAATGCAACTCCATTTTGAGTTTGTTTTTGTGTACAGTGTGAGAAAGTAGTCCAGTTTCATTCTTTCACATGTAACTGTCCAGTTTTCCTGACAGCATTTGTTGAAGAGAATTTTTCCCATTGCGTATTTCTGCCTTCTTAGTTTTAGGTTAGTTGACCATAAATGCATGGGTTTATTTTTGGACTCTATTCTGTTCCATTGATCTTTATATCTATTTCCGTACAAGTACCATACTGTTTTGATTACTACAACTTTGTAGTGTGTCTTGAAATCTAGTATTGCGATACCTCTAGTTTTGTTCTTTTTCAAGATTATTTTGGCTATTCAAGGTTTTCTATAGTTCCATACAAATTTTAGGCTTATTTTTTCTAGTTCTCTGAAAAATTTTGTTAGTATTTTGATAAGGATTACATTAACTATAGATTCTTTTGGGTAATATAGACATTTTAACAATAGTGGTTCTTGCATTCCATGAGCATGGGATATCTTTCTGTTTGTTTGTGTCATCTTCAATTTTTTCATCAGTGTTGCATAGTTTTCAGAGTGCAGGTGTTTGACCTCTTTGGTTAAATTTGTTTTATTATTTTTGGTGCAGTTATAAAGGGGATTGTTTTCTCAATTTTTCTTTCTCCTACTTCATTATTAGCATATAGAAATACAACAGAATGCTGATATTAATTTTGTATCCTGCGTTAAATTCGTGTATCAGTTCTAATAGTTTTTTTGGTGAATTCCTTAGGGTTTTCTATATATGGTATTATGTCATCTACAAATAGTAACTGTTTTACTATTTCCTTACTTTGAATGCCTTTTATATCTTGTATTATTGCTGTGGCTAGGACTCCAGTACTATGTTGAATAAAAGTGGTGAGAGTATACATCCTTGTCTTACTCCTGATCTTAGAAGCAAAGCTCTGTTTTTCACCTTTGAGCATAATGTTAGCTATGGGTTTCTCATACATGGTCTTTATTAGCTTGAGGTGTGTCCCTCTAACCCTACTTTGTTGAGAGCTTTTATCATGAACAGATTCTGTACTTTGTCAAATGCTACTTTCTTACATCATACACAAAAATAAACAAAAAAAATGATTAAAGACCTATATGTGAGATCTGAAATCATAAAATTCCTAGAAGTAAACATAAGCAGTAATTTCTTGGACACACTGGCCATAGGAACATCTTTTAGATAAGTCCTTTCTGACAAGGGAAACAAAACCAAAATTAAACTATTGGGACTACACCGAACAAAAACAAACAAACAAACAAACAAACAAAAAACTTTTACACAGTGAAGGAAACCATCAACAAGACAAAAAGTCAACCTACTGAATTGGAGAAGATATTTGCAAATTATATATCCAATAAGGGGTTAATACCTAAAATATAAAAAGAATTGATGCATCTCAACACTAAAAAAACTCCAGTAATCCAATTAAAAAGTGGGCAGAGGACCGAAATAGGCATTTCTCCAAAGAAGACCTACAGATGACCAACAGACACAGGAAAAGACTCTCCACATCACTAATCACTAGGGAAATGCAAATTAAAACCACAATGAGGTAATACCTCACACCTGTCAGAATGACTAAAATAAAAAACCCATGAAAAAAGTGTTGGCAACGTGGAGAAACAGGAACCCTCTTGCACTGTTGATGAGAATTCAAATTGGTGCAGCCACTGTGGAAAACAGTTCAAATATGAAAAAAGAAATGACCATGTGATCCAGTAATGTCACTACTGGATATTTACTCAAAGAAAATGAAAACACTACTTTGAAAAGATATGCACCCCTTTGTTTCTTGCAACATTATTTATAATAGCTAACATATGGAAGCTACCCAAGTGTCCTTCGATAGGTGAACGGATAAAGAAAATATGACATATATTTTAACGGAATATTACTCAGCCATCAAAAACAACCAAATCTTGCCATTTGCAACAACATGGGCGGACCTAGAATGTATAATGGTAAGTGAAATAAGTTAATCAGAGAAAAATAAATACCCTATGATTTCACTCATATGTGGAATTTAAGAAACAAAATAAACTAACACAAAGGGGAAAAAAGAGACAAAAACCTGAGACTCTTAAATAGAGAGAACAAACAGCTGGTTGTCAGAGGAGAGGTAGTGAGGGGGATGGGTGAAATAGATAAAGGGGATTACGGGTACCCTTGTCTTGATGAGCCCTGAGGAATGTATAGAATCGTTGAAATGTTGTACACTTGAAACTAATATAAGCTATATGTTAATTATACTTGAATAAAAAAATAAATTAAAAAATACAACTCCAAGAAAGTAGAATATCACCTGAAGGTGCATAAGGTTCATGGAGGTGGTAAAGTGATGAAGTATGTGGCGTTTGAAATAAAATACCTTGAGTTGAATCCCAGCGTGGTTTTTCCTAGGTACGTGACAGTGGGAAAGCCATTTCACGTCTCTGAACCAATTTTCCTATCTGTGGAATGGGGCCAATATGTGGAATGGGGCCAATATGTGGATTGAATAAATAATGCATGGAAAGTCCAGACTACAAGACTTGACACATTAGTGCTAAATGTATAGTAGGTACTGTTATTAAACCACACATACTCTAATTTTGCTAACAACTATTTAGGTCAGCTGTGATTATTTTGAAAGAATACTCTCATATAATGGTTCTGGTGCATATGTGAACATTAATTACCATTCCCCCCAACCCATGCTGAAATTTGTTCTTTTTTGTGCATGATATACGACACCATTATAAGAAAAAATAATCAGAGTTTTTCAGAAATATTTGCAAAGCTAAAAGATAAGGCAAAACTATTTATCATGAAATGTGCCATGTTACCTGTGTTGTATCCTGTGACCTGAATATAGTAAAACTAAATTATCTCTGGAAAATATAGCAAAGACTCGTCGGAAGATAGTTCACAGAAAAATCAGGAAATGAGTCTTCCAAATGATTGTTACATGAAGATACTTATCTCCAAACCGTATCATACATACAGGAAACTACCTTTAAGCTGTTGGTTTCTACGACCTGTCGTCTTCATCATGAGTCTTCATGAAGCTCTCTAACATTCACTGATACTGTAGGAACCTGTGT
Organism: Paguma larvata; assembly: GCA_030068075.1. Taxonomy (NCBI): domain Eukaryota; kingdom Metazoa; phylum Chordata; class Mammalia; order Carnivora; family Viverridae; genus Paguma; species Paguma larvata. Next base: position 82,171,178 of record CM057832.1, read on the forward strand.
ACTACTGCCCATAAGTGGTTAAGTAGGAGGGTCACTTGTAGGCAAGAGGTGATGTGTAATGTGTAATGACATATTAACTAATTTTTTTCATAGTTTATACCTATCTAAGGGAATTCTTTCTTACTGGTAATCTAATCAGAAAGAGACTTCCTACTACCGGAAGTAGAACATGCATTGTACCATAGCTTTATGTAAACATTAAATGGAGAAGCCAGTCAGCTGATGGGTCTTTCAAGAGGCACTGCAGCATCTGACAAAAGGGGAGTTTTCCTGAAGATAGCAAAGCTCTAAGAGGAGAGTAGAAAGATCCAAGTTAGGTGAAGAGGATGAGCGGTAGGTCATCAGATGGGGGAGAGAGAACCTTGGCAGAATCAAACAGGAGAGCAGTGGGGAAAGGGAAAAGTCCTGTGCTGCAGGATGTGAACACAGCTGTCATGGGGGATGGAAGGGGTGATGGGAGAGGACCGCTCAGTACCTCCTAGAGTGCACAGACATTACTGTGCTATCCTTGGAGAAAAACCATCGTGTTCTTAAACAAAAAGGGAGCTGACCGAAACTTAGAAATTGGCCTCAAGTGTTTCATATTGCAACAACGGCATAAGCTGTGGCTTATGTACGTGTCACAGACATTACTCCACAGAAGTCAAAGTCAGTTTTCTTTGTTTTTCTAAATCAAACTGAATTAGGCTCTGAGGCTCATCCACAAGGGTAGCAAAATGTCTAACTCCCTTGAGGTCATACTGAAGGCGTGAGGTCTACACTGCCCATGTAATTAGGACAAGTCAGAGGTCCTTAGTTTTGTGGCAACTGCTTCTTGTGTTCCTTGTTCTGTCCTGTACATTCCTTTTGTGGGTGGTGGCTCTGCCTCTTCCTCAGGTTCATGGGGAACAACCACAAGATTACCACTGCCAGCCAGGAGTACCTGCTTTGGACCTTTAGATTAGAAGTGATAAATTTCCATTGTACTCGAGCCATGCCATATTCTTAAATTTGGTTTGTTGACACTGTTACACCAGTTCAACCTGCCCTAACCAGATACTTTCTTATGCTACTTTTTACACTAGTCTGTGGTTCAAGTTCTGTTCTCTAGGACACGTATTTCTAGGAAAAGAAGTGGGAACCTGGTAATTCACCTATATTCCATAAAGCTAATCACTAGGAAAAAGTTGCAAAATATAATTCCATGTATACTGCCAGAGCCATACAACACAGATGGTGATTATAACAAAGAATATAGGTTCAGGATTAAGTGTTCAAAGCAGAGAAACAGCTCCAGAGGCCAGTAGCTCTGCATAACTCTTTCCAGAATTAGCATGTAGACTAGACAGCTAGCCCTTTGCAAATCTCCTTAGAAATCCACAAAGAAAGATATATTTATAGTGCATTTGGACATTTGAAGAAGCAAAGACTAAGAACTTTCTTAATAAGAGGAAATTGGAACTTGGGTCAGAACCCTCCTATATATTTAGGGTATTGATACAGATTTATACCCAAATTAATCATATGAAAAGATGTATATAGTCCTTGTTACCTAGCTTGGCACCAAACACTTGTAATAAATATTTTTGCCATCCCCATAAAGTCCCAACTTCATTAACTCATCTTCGTGTTGTTGTATACGGATTTCTGGACTGAAAGAATGCTACCTGACCATTTTAGTAAAGACCCTAATCTCCCAAGATGGCAAAACTAAGCACATTCTTCTGATAAATATAATATTAACTAAATCTGATTCTATCTGGGCACCCTGAACTTTATAGTGGTGTTTATTCATTCAAATGTGAAATTTTAATACTTCAGAATTTGTACAAATAAGATTTAAAAATTACAGACTCAAGGTAGCCATGCTGAGAATTTGGCCCCAAATATCCATTATTATTGATATTCAAGGTATACTTGAAATTCATAATCATTTCCCTGTAGCAGCAATCAAGTTATTTTTATTTGAGAAGAACTGTGAATGGTAGAACTGGGTACAAGGAGAAAATACTTTTGTTTCCATCATTATATTACTCACCACTGCATCCCTGGGGCCTGATTTGTGGTAAGGCACATTGTAAGAACACAGTAATTATTTTTTGAATCAGTGATGGAAAGAAAGAATGAATGAAGCAAGAAAGATTCAGACTGGAAAAGAGCGTGGATCTTAATGGTAGCAACCATATTGAATTCTACTGTATAAACAACAAAACAAGGGAATGTCACAAGTCTTCGGGGGCTAAATTCTGGGCTCTGAGGACAGTCATTACACAGACCTACAACCTCTGTCCAGCCTGAGTCTTATCTGGGTGGCTGGAGCCCTTGCTGAATTTTTTATATTGTTGTTTTTTAATTAAGCAGCTAGGTTAGTGCCTAGATTAATAATACTAATGACATTCTGAGTCTTGATTTTTCTCCATTTTTAATCAGAAATGAAGACATGTCTTTTTAATAGTTTTAATGATTTCTAATTTTAGGAATGTTTATGAAATCAAATAGTCTGCATTTTAATGGAGAATTTTAATGGTATCGATATTGGGTGATATTTCTATTTTAGAAACACCCTAGTTTCTAGAAGCACACCACATGTTTGTAAGATTTACATACCCTTGTAAAATTTCCATTCATTTACCCTCACAAAAATGAGATAGATTGGATGTCTTATTCTATTAACCTTTTTTTAAGGAGACTCTGCTTCTTAGCTCTCAGTGGAATTTAAAGTATTGTTAACTCACAAATCAACAGTGTGATTATAAAGCTTCTTGAAGCCAATCACCAGAATGCATTAAGTAACTAGCAAGATTACATGGTGTTTCTAGCCTAATGTGGCACAATTCAGATAGCAATAATTGGTGCCCAGTGAAGAAAAGTATCTGTCAAATCAATAAACTTACTCTTGTACATTGATAACTGAGCCCGGCTGTTAAAAGTCATTGATTGCCTTGAGAACAGCTATTAAAGGAAAGAGACCAATAAGCTGACTGGGACATTTTGCTCTAATAAAAAGTAGCTTTGCTAAAGTAAATAATTGTTGTTTCCAAGCAATAAGTCAGTCTCTGGGAGAGTACATCGGTCATTTCCCAAAGCAAACCTCTTCAGTCATGTTGGCCTGCTCAATCTCTATGTGTTTCCTTCCAGTTCCATTCTGCTGGGTTTGGTGGCAAAAGACAGCATGGGGAAGAGGATATTTTTGACATCTTGTTGCAGTGTTGTGCTAGATTTGACATATTGGCTCTCTTGGCATCAATGTCCATCTGTTTCTGTGTTCCCTGTTGTTGTGAGACCTCTGTTTGGCCTTCCCGCCTCCCGTGATAGCTGTTATTCCATGGTCCAAGGACTCAAAGAGAAGGTAGTACAACCTCCCTCTTCAGAATTTTTGGGTTATAGAAGCACAAACCAAAGAAATGACTACCGAGTTGTTTTGTAGACTTAATAGACCTACTTACTGTGACCTAGAGCTTAACCAGGACTGCATTAGTAACCTGGCTTCCATCTGCCCCCAGTGCACCAAGGGTGTCATGGGAATGTCTGGGATTTCTGGATATTGATGCCAATTTGGATTCTGTGTTCAGCAATTTCGGGGAGGTTTATGTATTCCCTTTTTCCTAATAAGTGGCCTTTGATCGCTTTGAAGAACAACTTGGGGACTTGTTGCCATTCACATTTGCCAGTTCCTGCAGCACCCGTTTCTAGAGGACCTAGTGTCTTCTTCAGTTAGGGGGTTTCCCCATAAGAAATCTGACTCAGGTTTGGAAACTAGACAATTGATTATGGCTTTTCATTGGGTCATTTCCCTCAGCTTTTTGATAATTGCATTGCCCCAGCTCAAAAAGCCCTCTTCTCATACCAATTGCTGTGGGTTGGGTTCCTCAAGAAACAGATTCTAAAGTGCATTTGCAAGTTTGTTTAGGAGTGTACTGCAGTCAACATCTGTGAAAGGGAAAGGATCCATGTGGGATGAGGGAGAAGGCAAAGTGCAGTATTCACCCAGAACTCTGGAATGTTAAGCCAGAACTCCAGAGTCTTTTGGATGAACTAAGAGCCAAGCCTTTATAATCCCTGAAAGTCACTGGATATGGGCAACTCCTGGAAAGGAGTGTGACTTTGAATAAGGCAGGTCTCTACAGCTAAAGCCATCTCTGAAGGGGATGAAAGCAACGTGCCATTTGCTCACAACAAGCAGTAACAAGTCCTTCGTGAGAAGGATCTGGACAGCATATCCCATGTGTACTATGGTAACCATGTAATTTATCATCTGAACCAGGACTCCAGTTGTGAATGAAAGGGTCACTACTAATTATGATGCTGTAACAACAGGTGTAAACCAGGATTGTCTGTCCAGGCAAACTTGGACGTGTGGTCATCTTGCTATCACGCTCTTTGATGACATCCCAACAGACACTTGACCAATCACCGCAGCACACAGTGATGTGCTGAGGTGAAAGCATTCATCCCTCTGTTGCACTTGGAACCTCTACTTTCCAGATATAGGGAGGAATCAGTTCTTGGAAGGCTATTGACAAGGATATACTATGAAGCAACTCTATGAGTTTGCTGACTATGAGTAATATTTTAATAACAGTTTTCTCAAGGTGAAACCATGTGTTTTTTTTGTAAAGTCCTTAAAAGTAAATAAGTAAGTGTCATTAAATTAAATATTCCTGGCTTATTTCTCTGAATCCTGACCTAACAATGTAGAGTTTTTGTACCAGAAAATAAATGTTCTTTGCTTTATTACAGCTGCGCCTCAAACAATACAGGGGTTAGTGGAGCCAAATACCCCCCCATGTAGTTAAAAATCCACACATAACTTCTAAAATTTTTCTCAAAATTTTAATTCCAGTATAGTTACCATACAACTATGCGTACTGTAGTGATTCAACAGTTCTATACATTACTCAATTATTGTCAGGATAGTGTACTCTTAATCTCTTCCACTTGTTTCAGCCATCTCCCCACCTACCTCCCCTTTGGTAACCTGTTGGTTCTCTACACTTATGAGTCTCTTTGTTGGCTTGTCTCTTTATTTTTCATTGTTGTTTGTTTTGTTTCTTAAATACCACATATGAATGAAATTACATGGTGTTTGTCTTTCTCTGACTAACTTATCTCATTTAGCATAATACTCTCTAGCTCCATCCAGGTTGTTGCAAATGACAAAATTTCATTCCTTCTTATGGCTGAATAATATTCCATTGCGTGTATTTATACCACCTCTTTCATCCATGTATAACTTTTGACTCCCCCAAAACCTGACTACTAATAGCCTGCTATTAGAACATAAATAGCTGATTAACATATATTCTGATATGTGTGTTTTATGCTGTATTCTTACAATAAAGTAAGGTAGAGAAAAGAAACTGTTAAGAAAATCATAAGGAAGAGAAATACATTTACGGTGCTGCACTGTATTTATCTAAAACAATCTATATATCAGTGGACCCGTGCAGTTCAAACCATGTTGTTCAGGACTCAATCAAGCCATCAATTATTAAGAGGTGCTTGGTTCATGAAGGCTTAAGGAATTTTTACATCTCTTATTCTGATTGACTCTTTATAGAATGCTTTTGCTGGTTTGTATTATTTGAATCATAGCATGGTAAGGCAGAAAGATCTTTCAGCCCAGCTCCTCATTACTCCGGCAGTAAAGGAGTGGATAAACTGTGGTATATTCATATACTGAAAAAATATATAGTACTTAAAATAAATGATATCCACATGTGTCACCATGGATATTTATAAAAACAAGCAGACTAGAAAAAAGCAAGGGGCAAGGATATGTAAAATATGGTATGATTTATCTTTCCTTTAAACAACATCTTATACATCATTTTACAAATAGTATTTAATAATGACTTTGTATACACCTATTGATTTTGTATACACCTAGGATATCTTTATATGTATTGGAAGGATACACCCCGGTTTCAAAATAGTGGAAACTTCCAGGGACAGGAGGAGGTGGAGAAGGTAGGATGTGAGGAGAATGTAGGTTTAAACATTTTTTCAGTGGTCCAGTGTAATGTAAAAAACCACCTCAAAGCTTAGTGGCTTGTATTGCTCACCATCATGTGGATAACAGTTTGAACTGGAACTGGTCAGGCTCTTCTTCTAATCTTATCTGGGCTCACTCATGTATTTGCCCATCAGCCAGCAGATGGGGAGGAGGGGATGGCTGGCTGTCACTGTGTGATGGGAGTGACTGGGTCACATGTCTCTCATCACCCAGCAGGGCAGTCCAGTCCTGTTCACAGAGCGGCTGACAGGGTTTCTCTGAAGCCTAGGCTCAGAACTGGTGCACACTGACCACATCAAATCAGAGTCACATTCTTTTGGCTAAATCAAGTCACTAGGCCAGCCCAGTTTCATGGAATGAGAAAAAGACTTTACCCTTGACAGGAGGAAATCCAAAGTCACATTGGAGAAGGCCAACGGGGGAAGTGGAAAATTATATCCCTGTGTGTTTTATAATTGACCGCAGCCGCATTTATAGCTTTATTATTATTATTTTCAATCAGAAGAAAAGAAATTGTCAAAATTTTTATAATTCTGAGAGGTAAATATGGGTACCTGCTATTTCTATACCTTCTTGCATGTTTGAAATAGTTCATAACTGATCGCTCTAATAACAGTTAACTTGTGATTGTATGCTCATCTTTCCACACCAGAAATATTGCCTGGAATCCCTTCAAATCAGTGCAACAGCCCATAGTCACATACCTCAGATTCTCATCACCTGGGCCTTTTACTGTTGCATAGATAAAATTTGCATGTTGGGGACCTGGTTGAATTTCCATTTAAATAGCAACACTTAGTCTTCTGATTTGCTCCTGTTGTTCTAATTACTTACCTAAAGAAATTGTTTCCTCATTTTCTAACCTCTCCTTCCAGAGGCCTCTGCTGTGCCTGGTTAGACCCCGGCTATAGAAAACACCTGTTGACTGCATGATAATGATACCAGAAATGATTACATGGCTCTCTGCGAAGAGGTGTGTGTGTGTATGTGTGTGTCCACAGATGTACTTCTTGCCACAAGAGGAAGGAAGCAAAATGTGTCATAGATAGGAAAGACATTGCTGTCATTTCTCCATTATCTACGGAGGGATTTATCTGCAGCCACATTTTAATCCTGGTGAGAACCCTCGAATGTATTCCCCAGCTTTCCTTTCCTGCCATTAGGTTGTATGTAAGGGGAACACTGCTTTGCTCCAACAGCAGCCTAACGGAAACAGCATTAAGGATGCAAACACGATGTGAACGTACACTCCAAATGCCAACACATACTATATTGGATAATCTGCGATTTTGGATTTTCTCTTTGTTTCTGTGGGTAATTGAGAGTTCTATTTCCACTATTAACCCTCTCATCTCTATATAACAGAGCACTTTTAATTTTTTATTCCATGTAAAATGAGACCTGCTGTACCCAAAGAGTACCAAGAATCAGGCTTTTTCCCTGCCACCCTTTCCAGACCTCTGCGTCTCCCCATTCAGCCACTTGTGACAATCTGTCCCAGAAAATTGGAAAACCGTTCACTTTAATTGGTTCTAAAATGGAGGATTCAGTGCCTGTGCTGAGTTTGAGGATGAAACTAACATTTTACAAAGCCCAGCCCAGCAGACACTGCCCTTTGGGATTTGGGACATAGAGTAGCAAGTCATTCTGGAATTTAGAGCTTTATTACAAAGAAGTGCTAACTCTTCTGGTTCTGCTTATAAATGGAATAAAGGGGGAATCTGGCTCACCCATGAGCGCTTTAACCTTGTGCATGCTCGATATCCTTATGAAATGCAATATCTTATGATCCTTTAAATAACAAATGACCTTATTCCTTTTTATGGGGTCATTAAGGCCTCTAACGGTCCAGGTATAAATCCCAGCTACTACTGCACATCTTAATTTACTATTCATATGTGAATCTCTCTTTGGTTTTCAATTACTATACAACAGCAACTGGCTCATCAAATTATCCCCATCGGAATGTGTCTGTTAAAGACATTGCAGTTTACATCTTAGGGCCCTAATTAAAGTCACAATACTTGATAAACCTTGAACAACTAGTAATTGGAATCTAACAATTAGTACCAGCCACCTTAGTTGGGATTAGCTCCACTGCTGGCTACATGACTAAGCAAAAGGAAATTAGCATACCATAGACGGCCCACATGCCGAATACGTGTTAACGTCCACTCCTGCATCTCAGCCAAAGTACTGCAAAGAACCGGGCATTAAAATATTATTATCTAAAAGTCTTTATGTAGCTATGTGTGCCATGGGATAGATCAGTCTGATATCCCTGTGGTTTCAGCCTTTATCATGTTCATTACTGTTCTCATCATCCTGTCTCTGGGTATCTGTGAAGATGGTGCCATAAGACCACCTCTTCAGGCTTTGCATCTTTAAAACCTACAGCTTGCTTAGTTTCTTAACAAAGCACAGGTCACGTGGTCTTACTGTATCCTGCATACTCTCTCCCTCTTCATGCCCCTTACTTCTCAAAATATCTGACTCTCAAGACATGGAAGGAAGCACACAGATTGATTTGGGAAGCCTAAGAAGAACTTGAAGGACTGTGGGCCCTGTGCCATGTGTCCCAATTAGCCTCTGTACTATTCCGAGACCACACATTTCAGAGAGCAATGGAAAAGAATATATTCCAATTCCCTGTCCTGGAAACTTACTGATGGACCTCTTCCAACTGGAAGTGTGTTAATAGTGACGCTTGGCAATGGGCAGGAGGCTAGGAAATCTCCTTATAGTGACCTTCTGTTTTGTTGGTCAGCATTGCATCCCTGTTCTCTTATTCCCATTCCGTTGAATAGCTAATGAAATAGGATATTGCTCAAGGGTACTTCAGCAGGCTTGATGAAGCATCCCAAATGCCTTCTGCCTAATCTGCTTACCTTATGATTTTCCAGGAGTTCTTGGCAATGGGGGAAGAAGGATGCTTCAGCAATCTTCCCTGAAAGCATCGCTCAGTTACTGCAGAAGACACCATTTGGGATGGTTTTGGAATCTTTTATCATCCTCTTCTTCACCCCTTGCCAGAGGGCCCACATGGTTATTCTAGAAGATTCCAAGAAATTGATCACACAAACAATGAACTTGGCACTTTGCTCACACTTTGTGTTCTTTTATAAAGCGAACAAGTATGTCTTGAGAAGTTTTGTAGTTTTATCACAAAATAAATGTGTCTTCTAAACCCTTTCACTGCTCCACAAACCTGACCAAGTAAGTTTTTACAAAAGCAGTTAGGTCTAGATTAATTCCTCGGCAGGCTCTGGGATATGCTTTAAGCTATCTATGTAGTACTTGGATCTGTACCAAGTAAATTTTCCACCCTAACCTACTGTGGTGAACCAAACTCAGAAGAGAGTCAAATATTGTTAATTGTCAAGTATAGAATAGGTCCTTATTCTTTGTACTGTCCTCAGGATTGAACAACCTCAAAAAGCATGATCCGTGCACACTAACTGGAACACTACATAACTGGTTTTATACAGAATTTGTTCATATTCTGAATCTAAACAATGCTTCTTTGAACCATTTAAAATTGGCTGCAAATTCAATATCAAAATTATTCTGTAATTTCCTGCCCAAAATTTGAAGCTATAAATAGATATCGACCAATGTATGATAGTTCAAGAAAGGCAGTGACTTTTCTATGGGGACTTTAATTGGCTAGGAATAACTCTTATCAAAACCATCAAGTGGATGTATAGGACCCCATCTCCTCTCTGTTCAACAGCCCTTGGCTCTCATCCTAGACTCTCCCTTTTCTAGAATCCATCCAATGACATTACTAAAGGGAAGGCTCAGCTGGTTGAAAACCAATTCACTTTAAGAATATTCAGACAACTATAAAGGTTACTTGACACTCTGTAGAGTATTCTTGAAGACCCAGGAGCCATCAAAATAGATAAGAATGAAACTCTGATCATACAGGTAGTATAACAAGTGAACAATGGCAGTTTACAGAGGCCTTACAAATAAAAGAAACAACAAGCAGGGAAAGATACCACAGGAAACAGAAGGATAAATAGAAACAAATTCTTGGTCGATAAAAAAAAGAATTCCCTTTCATATCAAATACAGTTTGTAAAAGGATGTCTGCCAATCAGCTCATAGAATCTTTGACTCTTGGATTTATAGAACTTAGAGTTCATTTAGTTCAAGAGTTTAGAAAAACTAACTCTTCTTGGATGGTCACCTAGCCTCTGCTTGCATACCTACAGGGTATGCACTGCCCTGAAGTTCACAACTTCAAGTTGTGGCACATCCTGTTATTGAACAGCTCCGATTGCTTATGCACAATCCATTTCTCCTCCTAGGCATCATTCTCCCATTGGTCCTGGATCTTTTCTATGGAGATATTCAGAAAAATCTCTGTGTTTTTTTTTTTTTTCTTTTCACTTCGAGTGAGGTTTCGCATCATTTCAACCTGGTCCCTAACCTCCAGTTACTCTCATTACAACGTTTTTTTTTCTCATTTTAGAAAATTAAGAGAAAAATACCATCAGTAAACTACAATTAGGTATAGCCAGTGTGTTAACATTCTGGTATGTGTCTCCCAGTTTTTATATGTACATAGTCTTTATAGAAAATTTAAGATGATAGTGTATATATTATTTAAAACTGGCTATTTTCAGATAACAATTGATCAAAAACATATTTCTGTGTCATAAGATTTTTTTTCTACAGCATTTTTTGAGACAGAGAGGGAGAGAGAGATTGAATTAGGAAGAGAGAGCATCTTAAGCAGGCGCTCAGCACAGAGCCTAATGAGGGGCTCAGTCCCAACGACCCTGGACCATGACCTGAACCGAAATCTAGAATCAGAAGCTCACCTGACTGAGCCACCCAGGCGTTACTTAATTTACAGCATTATTTTTAATGACTGCATACTATCTTTTTGTATTGTTAGGTCATATTTTATTCCCTCCATTCCTGTGACTAAGCATTTAGTTGTCTTTTGATATAAAAACACTATAATTCATAGATAGATAGATAGATAGATAGATAGATAGATAGATATCTTTTGACTGCTCATTCTGTGTTAGCACTTGTCCTAGGTGCTAGGTAACAAGAGGATGAAACAATTGAAACAATTTCGAAATAATTTCTGCTCTGCTGGAGGAGATGTGGGTGGGGGGATGGGCTAAATGAGTGATGGGCATTAAGGAGAGCACTTGTTGGGATGAAGACTGGGTGTCACATGTTAGTGATGAATCACTGGATTCTATGCTGAAACCAGTACTGTGCTATATGTTAACTAACTTGAATTTAAAGAAATAAATTAAATAATAATCATAATAATCATAATCTTAATTCCTGCTCACAATGAGCTTGTATTCCTGTAGCTTAGTATACAGTCATTTTATTTCTTTAGTAATAGATCTTTTACTTGCCTAGAGTAAGGAAGCTGGGACAAGGGAAATGCACAGGATATGTTGGATCATTCTTTGGCTCTGAAGTAGTCATCCAGGAATATTATCACCAGCCGCCCCCAGGTTTGAGCCTCTTTCATCACACCCTCACCAGCACAGAATTTTTATCGTTTTGTTAAGTCCACCAAATATGATAGGTTCACTACTAAACCGCATTATTGTTTTAATTGAAGTTTCTTTTAAGTTCTCCTGGTTTACTGTTAAACCACATTTAGTATATTGGAATACTCATTGTAAAATGCTTTTATTGGGATAAAAGAAAAAATAATGTCCCCTTCATAAGCTAATAGAATTTAAATTAAAAATAGCAAATACCTGTGACCTCATTTTGTCTTTTCCTTGAACTAAGTAAAATTGTTTGCTTGCTTCTCCAAGCGACTGGTTTATTTTTCGGCAAGTGTTACAAGGTGTTCAAAAAGTGAGTGCTTTCTTTTACACCTGATTTCTTCTACTGAAAAGCCTTTGACCCCATGAAAACAGGTTTTAATAGAGTTAATTTAGTTATTCAGCTTGTCACAGTGACTTAACTCCCAATTATCTTGTGATGGTATGTATTTGTTTCAACCTACACATTTTTTAATGTAGCTGTGTTTAATAGTATGTGGAGAGAGTAACTGTGTTTCGGTTTTAACAGAGGAACATACAATCTGTTGAGCAGCCACCATCTTAAAGAGAGAAGAATGGATTGTTCTTAGAGGATAAGAATAGGGTGGCCAAAACGGGAGTCCAGGCCTCAGTTACACTGACAGCTTACTTCTGGGAGTCTTTCCTCTGACCTTTCCCAGAGCTGTTACTAAGATGGAGTCACAGGAAGGTAGTCGGACACTGCTTCACCCGCTGCCCCATGGGTGTGTGACCCTCCAACAAATCAGTCAAGCGTTCCTGGAAGCCTCAGACATGGCAGATGTACCAAACTGTGAGCAGGACCCAGAGGAAAGAAGACCCAGGCAACCTAGAACCATGGTGGTTTCTGCTTAGACTCTACAGGACTGGACAGACTCACGTGCTGTGGGTTTCCTCCCCTGTTCCCCCAGCCTACTTGCCCTCACCTTTCTGCCACACTTCTCTTTCCTTCTCTGGCATGGCTGGAAAGTTCCATGCAGATAAAGTGGACACCTTGCAGGTGACATATTTGGTCCATCTCGGATGCCACTTTTCCATGAAGCTCTTTTCATCCTTTCAAATGACTGTAATAGACCCTTCTCCTGAAGTCTCAAGGTAATAAAAATAGCAACATGTCCATAGTGTTTATTACGCTAGGCACTCTTCCTCTAATTAACTCATCGAACCTTCACAACAACTCTGGGGAAATGCTATTATCTCCATTTCGTGAATGAAGAAACTGAGCAGAGAGGTTAGGTGTCTTGCCTAAGGTTACACAACTGACACTAGGAAAGCCAGAATTCCAGTCCAGCCAGTCCAGTCCTAGAATCCATCATGCTATATGTTTTACCTGTCCTTCAGTAGATTTTCCCAATACCAAGTAGCCCTGGCAAAGGTGATTTCTCTTCCTTCGTTTCATAAGGAAAGCACATCCAGAATGATTTGCCCAAAGTTTTACATTCGATGAGAGTCAAAAGTGTAATTAAAACCAAATATCCTGGTTCCTCCTCTGGTATACTGCCCAAAGAGCACATCAGGAGTCACAGTTATGACATCCGAAATGGTGTCTGATTTTATAGGTATCATACTTATTCTAAGCATTTTCGGACTATGAACATCTACAATGTGGTATAATGCATTGCTTATAAATGTTAACCTTTTATATTTCACCTTCCCTATCTGTACTATTCTTACTTTAATATTTAATGTAATTTGTACCTGCTTTGATTTCATTCTAGTAGATAGTATCACTGAAACTGTGTCTTTGCAGTGCTAATTTTATTGATCTTTTTTAGGATGCGTTAAAACAAAAGAGCGCTATTTTTCTAGGCTTGCTTACTAAAACATGGGGCCCATTCTCAGAAGAAATAGCACCACCATCAGAAAATACTAGGTTAGTCGAAAAAGAACACACAGATTTAGAGATAAGGTCATTGCTAGCTCTGTCATCACCTTTTGGGCTGATCACCAGAGCTCTGTTCACTCTTTTGTAAAAAGGGTCAAAATGTCCTTGTCCTGTTTATCCTGTTTTGTGCCACATGACGCCGAGGCCATTATATCACTACTGTTTATTGGAGTAAAGGTGGCCTGTGGCTCAGGTGAGTATCAAATGAGAAAAGAATTGATTTTTTGTAAGCTTAAAGCAGCATTGTCACTATCATCACCATCATTACCGCCACCATTGTCACTATCACCACCACCATGGTCACCCCCATCATCATCCCAGTAGTCACCATCATCATCATAATTGTCACCATCATCCCTATCACCATCATCATCACTGGTGTCACATCATTATCACCATTGTCACCATCATCATCATTATCAACATGTACTCTTGTAATCCCTATAACTCCAGTCAGAGCACCTGTGAGTAACAGATACTCAAGGAATGCTTATCGAATGAGTAGAAATGTTTTCTAGGGGCGCCTAGGTGGCTCAGTTGGTTAAGTGGCGGACCTCAGCTCAGATCATGATCTCATGGTTCATGGGTTCAAGCCCCACATCAGGCTCTGTGCCGACAACTCAGAGCCTGAAGCCTGCTTCAGATTCTGTCTCTCTCTGCCCCTCCCCCACTTATGTTCTGTCTCTGTCTCTCAAAAATAAATAAACATTAAAAAAATGTTTTCTAAATCTGTGTGAGTCCAAACATACACTGGAAATTCGCAGAGGTCAAAAGAAAGTTACATCTCATTTCACTTGCTCTCTTGCATCTTCCCTTTAGAAGTTGCCCCCTGATGCCCTGCATCACATCTTGATTCTGACTCATCAAAGCTCCTGCACCTTCACTGCTTCCCATAAGAAATCCAGTGACTCTTAGCATTTCTTGAGTTGGTAACTTTACTGAAGAAGTGGGAGATTCATGCAATGGTATCAAATCCCAATGTACACAGCTTCTGTGAATTCCCTGCTTTTCATTTTAATTTATATGCTTTCATATTCTCTCTCTCTCCCTCCATCCCTCTCTCTCTTTCATTCAGATAGATAGATAGATCGATGATAGATAGATAGATAGATACATACATACATACATACATACATACATACATACATAGATGATAGATATTGAGATCAGATTTACTCGAGCAAGTTTGACTGCTGATGATATTAATATAATTGAAGAGATGGAATATGAAGAAGTAGAGGTAAAATTGAAGGCTTTTTTATTCTTTTCAGTGTCTCTTTGTTTTCTACATATGTTCTTTCCTTCCTTCCTTCCTTCCTTCCTTCCTTCCTTCCTTCCTTCCTTCCTTCCTTTTCTTCTTTCTTTCTTTCTTTCTTTCTTTCTTTCTTTCTTTCTTTCTTTGTTTATCCCACACATACCCCTCAGGTTACCAGTGCCTTAGACACACACCCCTCAGGTTACCAGTGCCTTAGGACTTGCTTGTATGCCACCTCCTCGAAAGCCTAACATGAAAGATTGCAATCCACAAAAGCCAGCTTACTTCCCCTCAGATGAAAATTTGATCTTTCACTCTTTCACAATTTACCCCTATGAATTGTAATGTTCCTTTTCCCTCAGAACATTTTTGCTCCCACAGATCATGAAGTCCTTCAGGCCAACAAATTTAAACCAAAGTATGAGTGATGATTTCAGTCATGTCATTATTCAAATGGTATAATATTTTTAGAGAGGTAAATGGTAATCACCTTGTGGGTTAGTTTTTATATTGCATCTTAACAAATTATCACAAACTCAGAATCTGGAAACAACAATTGTTTATTATCTCAGTTTCTATAGGTAAGTAATACAGTGGGGCTCAGCTAGATTCTCTGCTTAGAGTGTCTGTCATAAGGCCCAAATCAAGGTGTTGGCCAGCTGGACTCTCATTTGAAGGCTCTAGGAAAGCATATGCTCCAAACTCATTCAGGTGGTTACCAGACTTCAGCTCTTAAGGTTATAGAACTAGGATCTCCATTTTCTTTCTGGCTGAAACCTAGAGGCTGCTCTTGGCTTTTAGAGGCCATAAACATTACTTTGCACATGGCCCTTGATCTTCAAAGCTTGGGACAGCATGTCAAATGTCTTCATGTCTTGAATCTCTGAATTCTTTTTCTGCTACCAACCAGAGAAAATACTGCTTAGGTCAGGCCCACCCACATAATCTACTCCATATCTTAAGGTTAACTGATTTAGAACCTTAATTCCATCCACAAAATCCCTTCTCAGCAGTATCTAGGATAGTATACTAGTATCTAGAATAGTGTTTGACCAGGAGACAACAATCTTGAAGCTATCTACTGCACCTTAAAGACTTTCCAAATTCTTTAAGAATTTGACCTGTAGTCATCTGTAATGGACACTGCTCCATCCAGAGCTCTGCACACAGCCAAGTTTTGTACCACATGATGCTGAGGTTTATTGGAGTAAAGGTGGCCTGTGGCTCATCAAATGGACTCAGCTCCTTTTCACTTCAGTCGCTAATTCTAGTCCCTCAAGAAATCTGTTCGTGTTTCCTAGCCTTGAATTCAATGAAATAAGTTAGTTTCTCTTTCGTTGAAGCCAGTTTGAAGAGATGCTTGTTACTGGAACCAAAAGAGATTTGACTGAGAGACTTGGGCCCTTGGTATGGACACCCAGCAGTCATTCCTTTTAAGTACATTTGGCATCTTCTATATCTAAGACACCATCCTAAGCTAGCACCAGGATAGAAGGAAAGGGAACAGTTTCTTTGTTTCTTAGGGGAGAGCTACTATCCTTAAATTTCAGGGAATCAGTGTGTTTTAGAGAGTGTAGAAGATTGATTGAAATGATAGCCCCCAAAAGTCTTTCCTGTACCAAAGCCCTTAGTCACTGTTACTTCTGTGGAGTCAGAATCCACACATTTGACTGACATTTGGTTCCACCATGTGACTTGTCTTGGCCAACAGGATGCTAGCCTACTGGACATTAGCAGAGGCTGGAAAAAGCAACAGCACATTTTTGCTTCCTCTCTGAGAACCCTAAACTACAGTGAGAATAAGACTGGGCAGCCTGTAGGATGAGAGACCGTGTGGGTCAGACCTGAGCCCACCTTGGACCCACCAGCCTGCAGGTGACCCAGCAAGTTAACCCAACAAGATGTGTGACAATCCCCACCCAGATCCACAGGATTACCCAACCTGTCTGTAGGTTTGTGATAAATAATAAATGATTGCTGTTTTCAGGGATTAAGCTTTGGGAGATTTTGTTACATAGTGATCGATAAATGGTAAACGAGAAAACCCAAATGCACGTTCAGAACCGTGGCACAGATATTTTCTAACATATTAAAATTATTTGGAGAGAGGGGGAAATAAGTTGCCTAAGATTTATGACTTCATTCATTTAGAGACTTCAAGGGCAAGAGGCCTTGACTGCTTCAAGTACAGCCCAGTCCTCCCTCTGTTCAGATTTTAACAGATCTGCCAGCTTTTCCTGGCATCAGAATCAGGTCTTTTAACTAAGTAATAGAAAGGTAATTAAGACAGAAACATGATTGTGTGGGTTATTCATATGCACCCACAATGGAAGAAAAGCAGGGACTGCCAGCTGCAAACATCTGCAGTAAAAGAAGTCGTGGGACAAAAAAAAAAAACATTTTCTGCTCCTGCCTCCTCCCCCTCTTTCAGAAAACACTAGTTGTACAGGGTGGTAAATCAGCGATGGGTTACTAGCAGCATAATATGTGCTGTCCATCTCGTGAGATATTAAACTGAGGTCCCTTTTGCTCACATTCTGTGCCTGTCACCAAGTGTCCAATAAAAATCCTGTTCTCTGAGGGCATGTCAGGAAAAAGCAGGAAACGGACTTGCCCAAGCCTCCCTCAACAGACCAGAAGAGCCCCTCAGGCAAGGTTGTCCCTGTGGCCTGCCCCCAAGGCTGAGTCACTAGAGGTCCTCATCCACAAATCCCACCCGACCTATGGCCACCGGCAATTGCACAGAGCTCAGAGAAATGAGTGTAAAAGTAAGGGTGCATCTGTGACACACTCCAGTCCCTCCATACTCCAGGTGGTCTACGACCTCACTTAGGCTATGGGGGAGGATGGGCATGGGCCAGAGGTCAGAAGACCCGGATTCAAATCTTCCTTTTATCATTTTCTCACTGTGTGTTCCTGAAAAAGATACCTAGTTTCTCTGATAGATCTTTTATATTGTCTTCTTTAAAATAGAGATAATGATGGCTA
Source organism: Paguma larvata (assembly GCA_030068075.1). Classification (NCBI taxonomy): domain Eukaryota; kingdom Metazoa; phylum Chordata; class Mammalia; order Carnivora; family Viverridae; genus Paguma; species Paguma larvata. The sequence continues at coordinate 82,188,856 of CM057832.1, forward strand.
TTTGCCAACCTCACAGTTCCACTTAATTTTTCACATTATTGATAATGTATGGGAAGCGAGGCTTGAAATGGTATGAAGCACTCTCCAACGAGACACTCATTCTTGGGTCATGGAATGTGAGAGTAAGGGCCCTAGGATCAGACTACTTCTAGTCAAATATCCGTCTCTTACGGCCTCCTTAACCCTGATGAGCAGGTTGCTTAACTTTCCTTATCTGTAAATTGAGGTTCCTAATAATATTTATGTCCTAAATTTTGAAGACCAAATAGGTCATGTGTAAAGCAATCAGAAAACAATACATGGAACATACCACGTATTTAATGTTCATGTGCTCTTATTGGGCTGTCATTTTAAGTATTATTAAACTCTGTGTACTGTCTGTGACATTTTTTCAATGTTTTGCTGAAGAGATTACTTAGAATAAAATAAATGATTATTTGGATTCATATTCCACATCCTCAGCTTCTGAATCCTAAATCCTGGAAAATTATTTAACTTAATATGTGTTTTTTTACCTGCCCAATTACGGAAGAGAGGGTTAGGTGACATATCCATGTAAAGTGCCTGGAACACTGCACTTAGTCAATATTAGTTTTTTTTTTTTTTACTGTAGTAAAAACTATTGGACATATAGTATAATTTACCATCTTAACCATTTTTAAGTATACAGTCAGTAATGTTAAATATGTTCTCATTGCTGTGAAATAGATTTTCAGAACTTTTTTCTCTGGCATACCTGAAACTCTACACCCGTTAAAAAACTCCCCTTTTCCCCTCCCCACAGCCTCTAGCAACCAGCATTCTACTTTCTGTCTCTATTTTCTTTTAATACTTGTTAATTTTGAGAGTGAGAGCAAGAGCAACAGCAGGCAGAGGGGCATAGAGAAAGAAGAGAGAGAAATGCGGGGCTCAAACTCACAAACTTTAAGACATGACCTGAGCTGAAATCAAGAGTCCAACACTTAACTCACTGAGCCACCCAGGGGCCCCAATTTTTTGTCTCTATTAATTTTATTATTTTATATACCTCATATACATGAAACCATACAGTATTTGTGTTTTTGTGACTGACCTATTTCACCCAGCATATTGTCCTCAAGGTTCATACATGTTGTAGCATGTGACAGGTTTCCTTGAATGATATTCCATTATGTATATATGTGTATACACATTTTGTTTCTCTAATCATTCATCAGTGGGCATTTTGGTTGCTTCTACCTCTTGGCTATTCTGAACAGGGCAGCTATGAATACGGGTGTGAAGTTACCTTCCTTTTATCTCTTATGCTGAAGCAAATAATCAAGTGACAGGCGTATATACTTCCTTTTCATTTTTACTTTTACATAGATAAGGTGAATTATAATTGAATAACAATAGCATTATGGGTGTTATTCTTTTTCTTAATTTTATTTCTCAGTATAGACTCCAAGGTGAAATTAGCAAAGTCAAAAGATAGAAAGAAAAAGAGAAACACTCATTCTGCATTTATATATTTATTAACTCAGAGTTATATTTAGTTCCTTCTATGTGCTTGGTAGTGAGGGATGAAAAAAAAATCAAACTTTCTTTAAATGAGATATAATCTATAGTCCAGTCTATGTAGTTACCCGAGATGAACAATTGTCAACAACCATCCTGTTGGATGGGCTGGAAATGTAGTCCAGTTTTGATTTCTTGTTTATTATCTGGTTTTTCTTTCCCTAAATCTCCTGCCCCTTATCAGTGTCTAGCACATAGTAGGCACTTTCCAAATACCAGTAATAAACCCAGTGAATGACATTTACATAGGGAAGCAAAAGACTCCAACAGAGAACTATTAAATCTCAGGGTAGAAAAGAGAAATGTTTTATATTGGAAAATTAGGAGAGGAAAGACATTTTTTCAAGAAAAAATAGCAGAGTCCTGAAGGGCTTGTTCAGAGCAAAATTCTTCTATATCAAAGTTGAAAAGATGTTAAAACAAACAAACAACAAAACTTTGAGTTGAGCACCTTGCCATCAAAGAGCTAAATGTGCATGAGGAATATTTTTTGAATTCATGTGACTTATACAGTCAATTCATAGTCTGTAAATTACCAAGCTTAAATATTTAAAAGTACAGAGTTCTTCATTTCTCTATTATGGATTCTTGTCTGAAAGATTTCACACCCAATAATCAATTTAGCTCCGTATTATAAATGCCTCTACCTGGTTGAGCTTATAGGCCAAAAACAAGAAGCTCTTTGGAAACTCAATGCCACATATCCAACAACTCAATTAGTTGAAATTCATTAGGAGGAATATTGCATCATTAAGGTGCCTTCAGCATGTCGAGGGTAAAAGATAGAGAAGATCAGCAAAAGCAGTTTGCAGAAGGGAATCTCTATCATAATTTTCCTTGTGCCGTCTTCTTTCTGGTTCTTGAACTCAAGGCTGGGTCTATGGGAAATGGGCACAGAGTGGAAATGGGCAACCTTCCCTGGGCATTAAGTCTCCCCTAAGATTGACATAAAAAATCATAACCGAACTGTAATTGCATTACTTTGTCCTAGGACAGATACGGACATGATCTGGACCCCTACCTCTTCATACAGCTAGATGTTGTACTGGATACTGTGCTAGATTATCTCTAAAAGCCTTTCAGCTCACTGTAAGATAAATCTTCAACTAAAGATCATGTTCAAGGTTACCAGAGCTAGTATACGTCAGCAAGACTCAAGTTCAAGTCTCCTGATACCAAACTCAAGACTTTTAGATATATAATAGGTTGATGGATGGTTGGATGCTTGCATGCATCTGTACATACTACTGAGACCTTATGAGAAAGAAAAAAGAGCCAAATCCCTGATCACATTTTGCCAGTCAAATATACTATCACACTTTTAAAGAAGTCCTACTCCTCTTCACCAATTATTTTTTTTAACTAATGCCAGGTCGATGATCTAGTTGCTCAGTCTTGTAAACTTAAACATTAAGTGCTCTCCCATCAACCATCTGCAGGCTGCCCAGCCTGTGACTGGTCCATCACGCACTTTGCCAATTTTGTGCCAAAGTCACCAACGTGTGGTATGTAATGAGGTGTCCAGCACCCAGCCTGACAACACCATCCTGTGCCTCCCCGAGGGAGAGAAAGAAGCCGACCAACCCACCCCCTAGAAAGGCATTTGCTAACTGCCCACTAGCAATTGTTGAGTGATAACACATGCAGTTCTCCACATGTTTATGCAGAGTCTCAGATTTATCTGACAGTTTTACACCCTCAGGCATGATACACAGTAATTAAAATTAAAAATGTTTTGACAGCCCAAACAAATGGCTATATAAATTAGAAAGCTGTAAAAGCCACGGTAGCCAAAAATAAAGATATATAGATAAATCATAAAATTATAAACAAGGAGAATGTTTTAATACAGGCATGTTTATACCCAGACACTTAAAAATACAGGCTAACTTTTGCCTGAAGGAAGATGGTGGTGAAAAGGAATTGTGGAGAGTAGCAAAACTGTTCTTTCCTGCTTAGCAATTCTTTTCTGGACCCTTCTCTGGTAACTAGAGAAAGGAAGAAATTTGTTGAGTTTTTCAATTTCCTCTAAATTTCTAATCAGCTATAGAATCACCAAATTTTAAAAAGCACCTAAATCACTTGCCTAGAATTTTTACTATTAACCTTCCCAAATATGTAAAATTATGTGGGCTATGTAAAACTTGGCCTGATTTCACATTTCTTGAACGCATGGCATGAAACGTGTGTTTGTGAAATGAGCCAAATATATGATCTGCATGTGAATATAATTCCTTTCAACTAGATGTACACAAATGTTAAAGTATCGTCTCTCACTTAAATATATCAGGTTGATGTCAGAAGAAACCATCATATTACCAGGCCTCAATATTTTTCCATTTCTCCCAAGTAAGCCAGCTCATCACTGCCCTATGCATTGAAGTACTAGGGCATTTCAAAAGAGGGAACAAAATAATTGGAAATAATCAATGGGATTTTCTGTACCTAGAAAGGCTGGATTGCCAGGAACCAGCCATGTCATGTGGATAGTCTTTATGATAAATTTTCAAAGCAGTCCTTTATTTGGCAGAACTCCCAAAGATCCGTGGCCACATCATTATCATGTCTCATGCATCCATGGATTAAGAAAGAACTGCAGAAACACCAAAGCTTTCTGTGGTAATCATTCTAGACCCCTCCAGCTTTATCCTGACCTCTTGCTTTCAATCCTTTGTCCTCTTGGCTCCATTTCTTATTCTTGATCCCACTGATGCCTGCCTTGACGTGGCATTGCTGTTTGCTCTTCCCAGCTTAATACTGTACTCCACCCTCCCTGCCGCACCAAACAAAGGACCTGGTTTGCTCGATCATCCACTGTCAATCACCTTATAGGGAGGTACAACCTGATCTGCCCTTGATTAAACTCCTATTCCATACCGATACCTACTCAGTCATGCCCCATCTCTGGAAGGGGAAGAGAAAATTTTTACCCCTCTTTTGAAACATAACATACAGTCATAAAATGACCATGTTTGCTATAATTGATGATTGGAAATCTTTACATTTGATATTCTTCCAGGTATTTCTGATGAGCTGACAGATTTAGGAATCATGGGAGTTTTATTGTTTATTTTTATTTTAGCAGCAAAACTCATCCAGTGAAACCTTTAAAAGACAACAATAACAACAACAAAAGATATCATATACATATATAACTGTATATAGATAAAAACTATATATAACTATATATAACTATATACGATCTGCATGTGAATATAATTCTTTTCAACTAGATGTACACAAATGTTAAAGTATCGTCTCTCACTTAAATATATCGTCTCTTGCTTAAATATATCAACTAACCATATAGTTCTATATGTAACTATATATGTATATAGTTATATAGTTATTGCTAAAACCAGGGCAATATAAGAGAAATGGAATCATTTCCTGACAGATTGGAGCCTGGGCCAAAGACAGCAATGTCAAATGCCTACTGATATTTAAATGAATGAGACACTGTATAAATAAACCACATCTTTATCTTTTCATAAGTTGATGGACATTTAAGCTCTATCCATAATTTGTCTATATATACAGTGGAGTACTACTTGGCAATGAGAAAGAATGAAATCCTGCCATTTGCAGCAACATGGATGGAACTGAAGGGTATTATGCTAAGTGAAATAAGTCAGTCAGAGAAAGACAGAAACCATATGTTTTCATTCATATGTGGATCTTGAGAAACTTAACAGAAGACCATCAGGGAAGGGAAGGGGAAAGAAAAAGTTACAAACAGAGAGGGAGAGAGGGAGGCAAATCATAAGAGACTCTTAAATACAGAGAACAAATTGAAGGTTGATGGGGGGGTGGGGGTGAGGGAAAAGTGTGTGATGGGCATTGAGGACAGCACTTGTTGGGGTAAGCACAGGGTGTTGTATGGAAACCAATCTGACAATAAAAAATTTTTTTTAAAAAGAAAAGAAACTAACAAACTGAAGTTTTAAAAATTAATTGATAACTGAATTTTTAATACCATCACCTGTCCCTCTTCCATGAAACAAAACTATGTCGGCAGTCCAGAAATGGTACTCTAACCCTCAATTTGCAACGTACAATTTAGGCTTTTATATTGTTTTATTTTGCCTTAAAACAAATGACCCCTTGTTTAGCAGCTTAAAAGAATAAACATTTATCCCCCACAGTTTCTGAAGGGTCTGAATCAGGGTCTCTCGCAGGTTACAGTCAAGCACTTGGTTGGGGCTGCAGTCACCTCAAGGCTCACTGATCTGAATGTTGGCTTGAGGCCTCTATTCCTCTCCATACAGCCTCCCCAGTGGCTACCTTAGTGCCCTCATAGCATGGCATCTGGCTTCCACCAGACTGAGCAATCTAAGATAAAGAGCAAGGCAGAAGCCACAATGTCTTTTATGACCTAGTCTTAAATTATCTCCTCTTCCTAATCCTGTTGATCACATAAATCAGCCCTGGAATAATGATACTACTATACAAAGGTACAGTGCCATCAGGTGCGGATTATTAGGGGACACCTTGGAGCTGGATACTACAACTCTAGAGACACCAAATGCGCCAAATGTTTGCTATTCAAATTTTACTCAGGAATCTGTACCACAAACTTTTCCAGCTCCCTACCATTTTTTTCTTCACCATTTTTTTTTCTTCATTTCTCTCCTTCCTCGTCACCAACTTGACTCACAGGAAAATACCTGCTTTCCTGTCCAGTATGGTCTTTGGCTGGGGATTCATCAACTGGTTCCTATACTTGTGATCCTCCAGTCTCGGTGAAGTAAACCGTCCATGTGATTAACTTCTCACTCCAGCTGCCATTTGTAGCACCATCATTTAGAGGTCTGGGGGGCAGAGAGTAGAAATTAGTATAGAAGCCTACAGATAACTGTGACTTAGATTCCAAGACTCTGTTCTGCAAACATTTGTAGAGAAAAAGAATAGATAACTCTGTCCTGGGATTTGGGGATTAGGAATAAATCAGATACAGCAGAGAAGTATGTAAATCAGATATAGAAGAGAAATCAGGAATCAGGGATCTAGGTGGTCACATGGAAGGTTGGGGAATTAACTGGGAAGTATAATGATGGATAGGAAGTCATCAAAAAGGTCTCGGAAATGTCTAGTGAATGTTTTTATGGAGTTTCAAAGAGAAAAGAATGTAAAAAATTAAGTACAGCTGAGGCATAGCACAGTTAATAGAGAATATGTCCCATTTGTCCAGTAGTTGCTTTTTTCTGGAAGTTGCTGTCAAGGTGTGAGAGTCACTGCATCCAGGTGTGGAAAATTATAATATAGCAGCTGCCTGAGGGAAAGGGCCACTCTAACTTCATCTGAGTTTTGATGATGGTTGGCAATTAGGGGTGATTTTGGATTGTTTCTCTCATCTGTAAAATAGAAATGATAGTAATATAATTTCTATTTAATATGAAATCAAATAAATGGAAAGAAATGTAAATATGAATATCATAGGCTTGTTATGAAAATTAACTTAGTTCATTTAGTAGATGCAAGTTGCATAGAGCAATCCCTGGTGCATACTAAATACTATATGAGTATTGGCTGTCATTATTCAGCAAGCAGGACCCCATTTCTTAATTCTATGAGGAGAACTTTTAAAAACCTAGCCAGCATAAATCAAGTGTCTATTCAGGAGAATTGATAAGAAAACACTGGGACAGTATACTGGGAGGAAAAATAATGTCAGGCAGAACACTGGATAATATCAACAATTAAGAGAGAGAAAGATTATTTATTCAATTGTATTTTTTTTAATTTTTATTTAAATTCCAGTAACATACAGTATCATATTAGTTTCAGGTGTACAATATAGTGATTCAGTACTTAACATACAACACTCAGTGCTCATCACAACACGTGCGCTTCTTAATCCCCATTACCTATTTCACCCATCCCTCCACCCACCTCCCCTCTGGTAACCATCTGTTTGTTCTCTATAGTTAGGAGTCTGTTTTTTGGTTTTCCTCTCTCTTTTTTTTGTCTCTTTGCTTGTCTGTTTTGTTTCTTAAATTCCACATATGAGTAAAATCATATGGTATTTGTCTTTCACTGACTGACTTAGTTTGCTTAGCATAATACTCGCTAGCTCCATCCGTGTCGTTCCAAATGGCAAGATTTTATTTTTTCTTATGGCTGAGTAGTATTCCATTGTGTTTATACACCACATCTTTTTTTTTTAAGTTTATTTCTTTTTGAGAGAGAGACAGAGACAGAGTGTGAGTGGGGTAGGGGCAGAGAGACAGGGAGACGCAGAATCTGGAGCAGGCTCCAGGCTCTGAGCCATCAGCACAGAGCCCGACACAGGGCTTGAACTCACAAACTGCGAGATCATGACCTGAGTGGAACTTGGAGGCCCAAACAACTGAGCCACCCAGGGGTCCCCCACATCTTCTTTATCCATTCAACAGTTGGTGGACCCTTGTGCTGTTCCCGTAATTTGACTTTTATAGATAATGCTGCTGTAAACACCAGTGTGCGTGTGTCCCTTTGAATTAGAGTTTTTGTATTCTTTGAGTGAATACCTAGTAATGCAATTACTGGATCATAGAGTAGTTCTATTTTTAACTTTTTGAGGAATGTCCATTCTGTTTTCCAGTGTGGCTGCATCTATTTGCATTCCTCTCAACAGTGCAAGAGGGTTCCCCTTTCTCCACAATCTTTCCAACACCTGTTGTTGTATGTGTTGTTAGTTTTAGCCATTCTGACAAGTATAAGGTAGTATTGTTGTTTTGATTTACGTTTCCCTGATGATCAGTGATGTTGAGCATCTTTTCATGTGTCTGTTGGACATCTGTATGTCTTCTTTGGAAAAATGTCTATTCATCTTCTGCCCATTTTTAATTGGATTATTCATTTTTGGGGTGTTGAGTTTTACAAATTCTTTATGTATTTTATCAGATATGTCATTTGCAAATATCTTCTCCCATTCCATAGGGTGACTTTTAGTTTCGTTGATTGTTTCCTTTGCTCTGCAGATGGTTTTTATTTTGATGAAGTTCCAGTAGGTTATTTTTGCTTTTGTTTCCCTTGCCTCCGGAGACATATCTAGTAAGAAGTTGCTATGGTTGATGTCAAAGAAGTTACTACCTTTGTTCTCTTCTAGGATTTTGATTGTTTCTTGTCTCACATTTAAGTCTTTCATTTTGAATTTATTTTTGTATATGGTGTAAGAAAGTGGCCCAGTTTCATCCTTTTGTATGTTGCTGTCCAGTTTTTCAACACCATTTGTCTTTTTCCCATTGGATATTCTTTCCTGCTTTGTCGAAGATTAGTCGACCATATAGTTGTAAATTATTTTTGGGTTTTTGTATTCTGTTGCATAGATCTATATGCCTATTTTTGTGCCAATATCGAACTGTTTTGATTGCTGAAGTTTTGTAATATAACTTGAAGTCTGGAATTGTGATGCCTCCAGCTTTGCTTTGCTTTTCCAAACTTGCTTTGGCTATTTGGGGTCTTTTCTTTCTTTCTTTTTATATTAATGTTTATTTATTTTTTAGAGAGAGAGAGAGAGAGACGAAGGGAGAGCATGCACAGGTGAGGGACAAAGAGAGAGGGAGACACAGAATCCGAAGCAGACTCCAGGCTCCAAGCTGTCAGCACAGAATGATGCGGGGCTTGAAACCATGAACCCTGAGATCATGACCTGAGCTGAAGTCGGCACTTAGCCAACTTAGCCATCTTTTCTTGTTCCATACAAATTTTAGTCCTCACTCACCACATTTATTGAACATAGTATTAGAAGTTCTACTCAGAGCAGTCAGACAATGAAAAGGAATAAAAGGCATTCAAATCGGCAAGGAAGAAGTAAAACTTTCACTATTTGCAGATGACAAGATACTATATATAGAAAACCTGAAAGATTCCACCAAAAAACTGCTAGAACTGATAAACAAATTCAGTAAAGTCACAGGATACAAATCAACGTACAGAAATCTGTTGCATTTCTATACACCAATGAGAAGCAGCAGAAAGAGAAATTAAGGAATCAGTCCCATTTACAATTGCACCAAAAACAGTTAAGATATCTAGAAATAAACCTGACCAAAGTAGTGGAAAACCTGTATTCAGAAAACTATAAAATATTGATGAAAGAAATTAAAGATGATGCAAAGAAATATGGATTAGAAGAACAAATATTGTTAAAATGTCTGTATTACCAAAGTAATCTATACATTTAATGCAATCCATATCAAAATATCACCACCATTTTTCACAGAGTCAGAACAAACAATCCTAAAATTTGTATGGAACCACAAAAAAAATGTATATTCAATTTTAAATATGTTTGATGGGAAAAAACTCTTTTTTTTCCAAATTTTTTACTTGTCAAATTGGTTTCCATATAACACTCAGTGCTCATCCCAACCCGTGCCCTGCTCAGTGCCCATCACCCACTCTCCTAGACCTCCCTCAACTCTCGGTTTGTTCTTAGTATTTCAGAGTCTCTTATGTTTTGTCTCCCTCCCTCTCTGTGTCTTTTTTTCTTCCCCTCTTCCCCTCCCCCCTGGTTTTCTGTTAAGTCTCGCAAAGTCCACCTGTGCATGGAAACATATGGTATCTCTCTTTCTCTGACTGACTTATTTCACTCAGCATAATACCCTCCAGTTCCATCCATGTTGCTACTCATGGCCAGTTTTCATTCTTTCTCATTGCCATATATTATTCCATTGTGTGTGTGTGTGTGTGTGTGTGTGTGTCTATACACACACATGACATCTTCTTTATCCATTCATCAGTTGATGACTACTTAGTCTCTTTCCATGATTTGGCTATTGTTGAAAGTGCTGCTATAAACATTGGGGTACACGTGCCCGTATGCATCAGCACTCCTGTATCTCTTGGGTAGATTCCTAACTAGTGCCATTGCTGGGTCATAGGGTAGTTCTGTTTTCATTTTTTTGAGGAACCTCCACACAGTTCTCCAGAGTGGCTGCGCCTGTTTGCATTCCCACCAACAGTGTAAGAAGGTGCCTGTTTCTCCACATCCTTGCCAGCATCTATAGTTTCCTGATTTGTTCATTTTAGCCACTCTGACTGGTGTGAGGTGGTATCTCAGTGTGGTTTTGATTTGTATTTTCCCTGATGATGAGTGACATTGAGCATCGTTTCATATGTCTGTTGGCCACTTGGATGTCTTCTTTGGAGACGTGTCTACTCATATCTTCTGCCCATTTCTTCACTGGATTATTCGTTTTTTGGGTGTGGAGTTTGGTAAGTTCTTCATAGATTTTAGATACTAGTCCTTTATCCAATATGTCATTTGCAATTATCTTTTCCCATTCCGTTGGTTGCCTCTTGATTTTGTTGGTTGTTTCCTTTGCAGTGCAGAAGCTTTTTATCTTGATGAGGTCCCAGTAGTTCATTTTTACTTTTAATTCCCTTGCCTTTGGAGATGAGTCGAGTAAGAAATTAGTGCGGCTTAGGTCAAAGAGATTTTTCATGCTTTCTCCTCTAGGATTTTGATGGTTTCCTGCCTCACATTCAGGTCCTTCATTCATTTAGAGTTTATTTTTGTGAGTGGTGTGAGGAATTGGTCTAGTTTCATTCTTCTGCATGTTGCTGTCCAGTTCTCCTAGCACCATTTATTAAAGAGACTGTCTTTTTTCCACTGGATACTCTTTCCTGCTTTGTCAAAGATTAGTTGGCCATATGCTTACTGGTCCATTTCTGAGTTTTCTATTCTATTCCATTGGTCAGTGTGTCTGTTTTTGTGCCAATACCATACAGTCTTGATGATTACTGCTATGTAATAGAGGTTAAAGTCTGGGATTGTCAAGAGACACAGGAATGCTGATGCATAGGAGCACGTGTACCCCAATGTTCACAGCAGCACTTTCGACAATAGCCAAATCATGG